>CM062804.1:1425726897-1426168585 GCA_031772625.1 Pinus tabuliformis
CCAATCTCATCAAATAATGCAAGCCAAAAGTTCTCCCAAACTTCAAACAATTAGAGAAACAATGGAAAGAGACCACCAAAATGAAAGAAAAGGTAATCAAAAACCTGTCTAAGCTTGACTAGGAAACTTACTGGCCGTTTTGGGTGAAACTTCACAGTCAATGGATGACTCTGCGCTGTCTAAGAAATTCCACTCAAAAGATGGTGCCACCACTCTCCGATGTTGTATTTACGGGGCAATTAAGATCTAGAATTAGCTAACCACCCTAGGTGAAGCTGATGATAGATATCTGCAAACTGAAGGACCGAATGGCTGATTAGAACCATTCAAGTTGGAAAAGCTTGTCATCATTTTTATTTTCCTTACTTTGAGGAAGGTTGTTTTAAATCTCCTCAGCTTTTTATGTAATAATCTATTTTTGATACATATATTGTATTATTTAAACCTCTCTCATGCATTTAGAGAGGGGTCCAGAATTTCATTAAGAACGTTGGGCAAAGGCTTGCACTTCTATACTGTTGTGACTGTCTTGATGAAATAATTGGAACAAGCTCTTGATTTTCTTAGAAACTAAAGCATACTCTACTAAATTTGCAATTTTGTGCCCTTAGAGTATATTTAGTTGAAAGAAAGTAGATCAATAGCTATGACTTCATGAGTAGAACCTCTCATATCTGGTACTTCTATCTTTATGTTGAGTTTTGTTTATGAATTAGTAGTAATATTTTCTTACATTGTATTATGTATGAAATCTGAGCTATGTGCAGTACTAAAAAGGTATGTTTTTGATGATCATTTCAGTGGCTTTTCAGTGGAACTTGTGAACCTTTTTGCATCATGAACTTGGAAAACAATAAAGAATTATAACAAAACATGTGAGATTAATATGCAAGACTTAACCGCTGATAATTGTCATTCTCCTATGCAGGAAAGGGTGAAAACGAGGAGTTGTTGTTCCAAAGAAAAAGACAAGAACAGGGTAACTGTTGTCCCTTTGACGGGGGACCGAGTGCAAACAAGGCTAAGCAGATCAAAGCAAACCGGCCCGGAAAAGGAGGAGAAGACACCAGCTCGGCGGAGGAGAAAAGAAATGATTAAGGATTAACAGTTTGGCGAATCCCTTAGGATCTTTGATCCTGAGGGATCGCTACTTTATCTATCTTGTTACTTAGACATCTCCGCTGTCACCCTTATATAAAGGGACAACACTGTTAGCTTTGGGGGGATTATGCTTTTATGTAATTTTCTGTTAAAGATCAAACTTTGATCATCGAGTCTCGTTGAGAACTGGTTCATTGTACTTTTGTTTTATGCATTAATATAAACTTGGTGATTATCTTATCTCTGCGTCTGGATTAACTTAAAGCGGTGTAACCTTGGAGGCTAAGGGCCCAGCCCCAGAGGACACTTGCTTCTGTATCACTACGATTTGATTTCTACGTGGTTTGCTTATCGTCGTTATTTGGTAATCTGATATGCTTTATAAGTTGACATCACATGCTCTGTTAAGATTAATCCATTAAGGTTTTTACAGACAGAACTGTTGTATTGACTCTGCATTATATTACTGATCCTTTCAGAGTTGATTGAATGTTATTAGTCTTGACTGAATATTATTATTGTTTTGTTACAGAGCTTTTGTGTTGTACATTCATGTTATAGAATTTATCCGAAAGTTGTGTTCTTTACGATTGTTGGATTCAGGAGTAATGTTGTTCCATTTTGAAACGCAGTCGTATTCCTGTTAATTAAGATTGATGCTAGATCAGATTACTCTTCAAGCGTGTTGTGTGTGTATATGATTTCCAAGCGTTGTTCCATAACTTATCAGTAATTAGTGTTGTTCTATTAGTGTGTGCTGCTTGATTTGCCTTAAGAATGAAAGATTGTTGTTTGATTACGATGAGTGCATTTGAGTTAGTAGATTAAGTTTGATTACTACTCGCGAGACTTAGTTGTTTGATTGTTGTTCCATTTCAGAATTGCTGTTCCATTTTATCATTGCTGTTCCATTCCAGATTTGTTGTTCGATTTCTTATTTGCTATTCTTCTATCTACCGTTTCATTTACTTGCATTTGTTGTTTTGGTGTGAGAGACGATCTGTGGCTATAGTGAGCCTCGGCATTTACTGTCTAGCTCCCAGACCTGTGGTCCATGCTCTAATTTTCTTTCCATCAGTTTCCAAAGGGATGGGCTATCGCTGCCGAACCCTTGACTGATAAGTTACCCAGTTTCTGAGTGTGTGATTTATTCCTTTGAAGTAACTTAGTTATAGACAAGCATTCGTTTACTCTTGTATTTTTGAATGCTATACTACTAGCATTACTCTGACAAATGATAGCCTCAGACTGAGACACTCTTTGAAATAACAAAACGCTCCCAGATTGACATATTAATGTGAGGTAATTAGAGGTGAAAGAGACCCTTTTTATAGCTCTACAAGCTACAGTTTGACATTATAGAAATTTTGTAAAATGTTTTAGTTGTAATTCCTTATTAAGTACGTGAGAAATTTATATATGCGATATATTTTTCACAATTATTTTGCCTAACTATTTAGTTAAAATAATTATCATTAATTATTTCATCTCTTATAGAAATTGAATGATCTTTGTTACATGTTTCTCTAAGATATCTTTGTAGATCACATGATTTAAGTTATTCCCTATCTATTTATTAAAATAAATGTTAGAATATATATCTGCATGTGTTTTTTCATTTAATTAGATCATTTCAGTTAAGTCATTTCCCATTATACTTTATTTTAACACACAATCACCATGCTATCAATTATTGCTAGGAAATTGGTCCCATTATCCCCAGTCTAAGCCACCATATCAAACAGAGAAGGAGTTGCTTCCAAAGTCTGGACCGGGTGGTTATCCCCCATGTTGTTGCAATGTAATTCTGAGGATTCAACATTTTGGCACTAGAAGGAGAGTCGTGATTGTGAATCTCAAAGAGGATTGATCATAAATCAAAATTCCATCCTAAGATTCATTCCCCCTCTAGATCTCCTCCAACTTCTAGATCCCCATCTAGAACTATAATCCTAAGATCAGAAGTTGAGAAATCCTCTCCAAAATCTCCTAGTGAATCTCAGAGAATACCTTCGTTAGACTACAACCCTGAATCCTCAAATGTTCATACTTTGATAGAGAAGTTAGAACAAATCTCTATTTCAGCTAAAAAGCCTGCAACATCTCAATCATCTGAAGGAAGTGTTTCCTCTGTCCTACAACCAAGATGAATATTGACTCATTATCAAAGTGAGAAGACTGGAATCCTTCCTTTTGAATTTCCCATTTCTTCTTTCTAAAAGAAAACCAAGAAATCTAAATCGCAGACATCCCCTAGTAAGGCTTTATCTAATTCTCCACCTCAAACTCCTTCATTCCCTCCACTCATTCCAACATCTTCCCTTATAACTACTGGTGCTAGTTCTTCTAGTCCAAGCACCCAATCTACCTCTTCTTCAAATCAAACTCCACCCATATCCTCGTCCACTCAAACCCCTCTTATCATCTCATCCACTCAAAGTCCAATGGCAAGACAACAACCACCACCATGAGTACAACCATGGAATAATCTCGGTGTTGTAGCAATGGTAGCTCCTCTTCACCCTCTTCCTAAGAATCCTGAAAGATGGTTGCCTAAATTTAATCTTGATGATCAACTACCAACTTAGGAACATCTCCATAACTATATGATGGCCATCAATTTAAATACTGTGTAGTTAGATTATTTCCATATACTCTTATAGGATCGGCAGGATCTTGGTACTTTTCATTGCCCCCTTGCTCTATAACTAGATGGGATATGTTTGAAGAAAAATTTCTAGCTATTTTTGGATATAATAGAACCATTGCATCACTCATCAATGAATTGTCCAATCTAAAGGCTAAGACAGGAGAAAAGGTCAAAGATTTCAACTCCAGATTCAACAAACTACTCAATAAAATTCCAACTATGTCAGCCCCTGGTGTTGATGTTCAAATTGAGTGGTACATATCTTCTCTTCCTTCCAATATAGCCATTTTTGTAGATAGAGTGAATTTGGCCACATTAGCCGAGAACATGAAGGAAGCCATGTCTGTAGAGAAATGCATAATTTCTCTTGAAAAGAAGATCTCTCAGGAAGACAAAAAATATAAGAAAGTTACTTTCAAATATGACTCTAAAAAGAAAGCCCCAAAAGATCCTTTTGATCTTGAAGGCCTTTAGAAAGTACTAAAAACCATGTCTAACGAAATGGTTGAAATGAAGAAACAAGTTGTTGAATCCTCTTCTGCCAAAAAACCTTTCATATCTTTTAGGAGGAATCAGTCTTCTAGTCCTCAGCCACCAAATACCATATCTAATGCTAAGTCTGACTTAGAAGAAGAGGAAGAAGAAACCACAATGACCGATGAAGAAACTGAAGAAGAAGAAGTAGTTGAACTAAATGGGATGTGGGACTTTATCCTTTCAAATGAAGAAGAACATGAACCTTTTCCCATTAACACCATAAGCAAAGGGCCTATGATATGACTCATTCAAATCAAAAGCAAAAGAATCTAACTCCTATTGCTAAGGAAAAAGAAATTAGCAAAATGTCTTCTCCTAAGGCTTCACATCCAAATACATCTTCATCAAATATTCCATCTACATCAAAGACCCTAATAGTTACTGATACCATGGAGTATAATATTGTGGAAGACATGAAGAAAACTAGGGCCAATATTTCACTACATGAACTTAGCAAACTAAAGAAACAATAGAAAATACTACTTAGAGAACTAAATGAAATACCTAGTTCTCCCCTACATGTTGCTATTGTATCTAAATTTGCCAAAAGAATGGGTAAACCCCCCACTTCTTCAAACAAAGTTGACCCTACAGATGTCATCCTAATCGGTTACAAATCTAGTTCACACACACCTCATTTCCTCTTAACCTATGAAATTTTCAATAGGAACCTTCATAATTGTTTGATTGACTCAGGAGCCTCTTCTAATATAATATAAAAAATATTTTGTGCTAAGTTAAACGTCACTCCTCAAAAGTATGTTGTTCACATAGTACAACTTGACATAACCAAAGTAGAGGTCTTAGGGGAATTAAATTTAGTTAACATTCAACTTTCCTCAAATCCCAAAGTCAAATAATTGATATATTGATTGCTGATATTCCTGAATTCTATGGTCTAATTCTAAGTAGAGATTGGTCTGAGAAACTCCATGGATATTTTGCTACAGACTAGTCTCACATGTGGCTGCCTTACAATGGAAAGCCAAATCAAATTCGAGTTGATTGAGAGAAACACCTGAAACATACAGTGACTGATTTTGAAGGTGATAATGAGCTGGTAGCATTCAATAATAACATTATTGGGAATTATTCAACTGAGTCATTTTTAGGGAACTTTAAAGCACATGAGTCTCCCTTTCTGGATAATGTTGTCATCTCACAGATTGAAAATTTCTCGTAGACAGATGCTTCCAAGTGTAAAAAATTTGTAAATAAACCCATAGTTAACACTTTATTTTGGACTTTATACTTTGATGGTTCCAAATCTAACAATGGTGCAGGAGTTGGTTGCATCTTAATCAGCCCAGAAGGAGAAAAGACCATGTTATCTTGCATATTAGAATTTGAATGTACAAATAATACCGTAGAATATGAGGCATTGGTTCAAGGATTATACAAAGCAATTGGCCTCAACATCAAATATCTACAGGTTTTTGGAGACTCAGAAATTGTCATTAAACAGGTAAGAAATACTATCCACTGCCTTTTTGGACATCTTAAGCATTATCAATCATTAGTCCAGGATCTTACATCACATTTTTTGGCATTTAATATTTATCCTGTACCTAGACTAAAATATGCCAGTGTCAATATGTTAGCTAAAGTTGCATCAAAACTCATACCATCTAAGGATGATAGATTTTCCATTGAATTAGTTTTTAGACCATCCATTCCTGACAGTGTCACTAATTATGGAGTCTTCAACGATGATTATGATATTGTAAATTTTCTAACATTAGAGGGGTCATACGATGACCAAATCATATATGAAAATGAACATGACATTTAGTTAAAGAAAAACGTTGACGAAAATCCAATACCCAAATCTATAGTCAAATTAGAAGATCTTTATGATCTCAAATACAGATTTAAGAACGTAACTAGTGCCAAAATCCAAAGCTCAACCCTGAGATTTGAATTAGTGAACCTTAGAACTAATGACAAGCCTCAGAACATTAATCTAGGTCTCGGTCTATCCTCTGATGAAACATCATCATTCATTCGATTGTTAAAGACATACAAAGGTATCTTTGCCTGGGATTATTCTGATCTCAAAACTTATGATACCTTTGTCATACAACAAACCATTTCTATGATCTCCAATGATAAATGAGTGCAGCAGAAACTAAGGAAAATTCACCCGAACCTCGAAAGTAAAATCAAATCAAAGCTAAATAAACTCAAGGCCAAAATCATATTTCCTATTAGGCATTCGAAATGGGTGTCCCATTTAGTTCTTGTTAGGAAAAATAATGGTTACATTCGTATATGTATAGATTTTATAAATTTAAAAAAAATAATGTCAAAAAGACAACTTTCCATTTCCAGCCATGGAACAAGTGTTGCATTCAATAGCCAATTCTGAGCTCAGGTCTTTTCTTGATGGATTTTCGGGATATAACCAAATCCTGGTCCATCAAGATGATAGATTGAATACCACGATCAAAACTAAATGGGGAATATATGATTATCAAAAAATGCATTTTGGTTTAATTAATGCAGGTGTCACATTTCAAAGAGCTATGGGTATAGCCTTTAAAGGACTCATTAACAAATCATTTGTTATTTACCTGCATGATATCACTATCTATTCCAAAAAGAGAAGAAGCCATTTAAACGACCTTAAGTAGATTTTTGAACGATGCAAAAAATATGTGATCTCACTCAATCCAACTTAAGTGTTATTTTTCCTTAAGTGAAGGTAAGATTTTAGGATTTTTCGTATCAAAAAAGGGTATTTATATCAATCTAGAAAGGATTAAGGAAATTGAGAAAATCCCCTTACCCTATAATAAGAAATCAATGCAGTGTTTCCTTGGTCAAATAAATTTTGGAAAAAGATTTGTCCCTGACTTTTCACAAATAGTTTTACCTTTACAATATATGATTAAGAAAAATTCGGTGTTCAAGTGGGGTCACACTCAAAGAGAAGCATTTGATTTAATCAAACAAGATATTATCAATTCTCCCTCCCTGACAACTCCCAATTTTTCCAATCATATTGTTTTCTACACATTTGTGTCAGAAACATCATATGATGTTGTTTTGACGCAGCTCAATGATCAATAGATAGAAGCACCAATCTCATTTTTTAATTTAAATCTACAAGATGGTGAATTAAATTACTCCACTGTGGAAAAATGAGCCTTTTCTATTTTTAAGTCAATAAAGCATTTCAAACCATTTCTCCTTAAAAATCACACCAAAATCATAGTTACATTCTCAGTAGTAGGGCATTTATTGGTGCAAAGGGAAGTAGGAGAAAAAAGGACCAACTAGGTAACCGCACTGCAAGAATATGATGTCGAAATTAGACTAGCTAAAATTGTTAGAGGTCAAGGTTTTTGTAGAATGTTAGCTGGAGCATCCAACTTACCAGTAGAAGCAGATTCAGGTGATGATATACAAATATCGGAGGTAAGCCTCAATGATACTAAATCTCAATATGTTGATCTCATCTTTTATTCAAAAAAGGAATATGCCCCTATGCATCTCAGTTACAAAAGAAGAATGGCTTTGAGAGTGAAATAAAAGCAATATGAAATCGTTAGTGATGTTTTATTTAGAAAATTATGAATCTATTTTGCTAAGGTGCCTTGAAAAATCTGAGGCAGAAATGGTTTTGCAGGAACTCCATGATGGACTAGCTAGTGGACATTTTGGAGGAGACACAACATCACATAAAATCCTACATGCTGGCTATTACTGGCCAACCTTGTTCAAAGATGCACATGAATACGTAAGGAAGTGCAAAACCTATCAAACTGTTACTGGAAGACAAAGGAAACCTGCATTTCCATTACATCCAGTCAACATTGAACAACCATTTGAGCAATGGGGACTAGACATAATAGGTGAGATCGTTCCTCACTCTTCAAAGAAACATAGATACATCCTTACATCATTCCTCAATCTTGAAAGAAACATAGATACATCCTTACAACAACTGATTACTTTGCTAAATGGGTGGAATCCATTCCACTAAAGATAGTCAATTCTAAGAACATTATCGCATTTATTGATCAATTTATCAGTACCTGATTTGGCCTACTGACTGCTTGATGTTTGACAATGCATATTATTGCACAGGCAACACTATGATAGAAATCGCTCTCAAAAGAGGTTTCAAACTCAAGTATTATGCCAACTATTATCCTCAAGGAAATGGTTTAGTAGAATCAACCAATAAAAACCTCATTAGGATCATCAAATGAACTATTGATCAGAGTCAAAGAAACTGGCATAAATATTTAACATTCTCTCTATGGTTAGATAAGATAAAACAGAAGGCCTCAATAGGCACTTCTCCATTTAATCTTGTCTATGGGAAAGAAGTTGTTCTTCCTACAAATATAGCTATTCTCTCTCTAGCCCTAGTTCAATTTATTGAAAAAACTCCTTCTTATTTGTAATTAAGGTAATCACAAATCCTAAAACTCAAAGAAGAAAGAGAGAAAGCCAAAATCATACATTTCCATCATCAACAGTTAGTTAAATCTTCCTTTGATGCAAATTCTGCTAGCCCAAAATCATTTCAACTTGGAGACCTTGTATTGAAGTGTGATAAAGCACATGAGTAAGAAGGTAAGCATACCAAATTCCAAAGAATGTGGCTTGGACCATTTCAAATTATAGAACAAATAGACCTATCAATGGTTCTATTGCAAGATTTATTAGGCAAGAGAGATTCTCTACCTGTGAATGGGTAGATTTTGAAAACATATTCTTCATAGGAGACAAACTCTTCTATCCCCTGTACACTATCGCCTTTACTTTTCCTAGGAAAATAAAATTTAAATAGTATAACTATTGTCCTTACAATAAAATCTCTTGAAATATTTTGATTTTTCACTTTTGTAAGTGGAGATTGTTAAGGAAATAATTATAACATTTGAAAAATAGCTAAGTTCTATCTCTCTGAAATTTTCTTTTTACACCAAAATTATTTATTCTTTGAGAAACCTCCAACTTTATAAAAAACTTTGTTCTACTATCAGCCAAGAAAAGTATCTTTAACAGAGTAAAGACTCTTTGCAGATAAACATCTTTAAGTCTATAATTGTCATCCGGAACTCTTAAGGATCCAATGATTCTCCCCATCTAGTAAATGTATCTCTTTTTAGAGTGTAATTTATAAAAATAATAAAACTTAAAAGATCAGAGGTCTCCTCAAGAGCTTGCTTACCATGTTCATAGGGAAATAATAGACTGAAATTGCCATTATTGCATACCAAAATAGGGTAATGGCTTGAGATTAGTTTAACCTTAAGACAAGGTGTCTTATCACGAGTTAGCTTGTTCAATTGAATTATGACTGGTGAATGGCATTGTCACTATTTGGACACCAAACTAAGACAATGAATTTTAAGTAATAAAAAGAAAAAAATTTGAAAAAAATAAACTATTTAAAAGAGAAAAAGGAGAGTAAGTATATGATTTTGGATTTATCTCTAAAAACTGCACTCTTATCTGTATGGGACACTGAATCATTGCTAGTTAAAAGGTAACCTTGTCAAGGCTATGGATGCTTGCTGGCAGCAAAGGCTCTACTTGTGACAAATGAGTACATTTAAAATTTGAACTGCAAAAGCCCCCTACTTTATCTTTAAACTAAGTAAAGACTGATATAGACAAAGGGATTTTGATTTTTAAGAGGATATCAAATGAATTGTAATTAGGTTAGTTTGTTTTTATTCAGAGAAATGTTACTTATCTTAAAATTCATGTAATTCCTATTTCTTGAACTATCTTTATTTTGAGAGTTTTAGAAATTTCAAAAGTATCAAAGATAATTGGTTCTTCCAATGAATCGCCAATTGTTGTACTGTTCAACAACACCCCCCCACCCATTTTTTATATAATAGTTAGTATTGTATTATTAAATGTGGACCCTTCAAAAAAATTTCAAAAAACTCAGAAAATAAGAGCTTGCTTTTAAATCCATTCAGAATAAAACCTTAGATGGACTTAAGATATTAAGACAGGTCACTTTATTACTAAACACTCTTGTTTATCGCAAATCGTATGATCCCAAAGTAATAAGGTTATTCATGAGTTAGAGTTTAGAAAAACACAATCAAAGAAACCCCTTAGAAGACCGAAGGTAGCGTTAAACCCTTTTATAAACCTGAAGGCTTAGAGTATTCTTTATAATATAAAGTGCTTATCGCATCGTAGCTTTCACAAAGGTTCAAATGTTAAAACCATAAGAAACTATGAATTGTGATATGGTTTGGACCCAACCTAATAATAAAAATTGTTATAACTTGAATCAAGTCCGACCTATCGTAAGGATCTATTTCAATGGAATAATCATCTGTTTAGGGAAAAGCACTTGAAAAAGTCAAAAGCACGCCGCTCATCACAAATCGAAAAAATACCAAAGCGACTTTGAATTGGTCTATTCCACATAACCTGACATCACCTATTTGTGATATTGCGATAAACCCATTTATCACAATCGCATATCAGTATCGCACTTAAAACATGCCTATTTGAAATATTCGTTACAACTTGTGATGCGATGGTTTAATGAGGCATAAAGAAAATCACATGTAGCCCTTAATGAGTAGTTAATAAGGTTTAACCACATTTACTCTTTTTCATAGCTCGAGAGGCTTGATATATTTTTTACCCATCTTGAAATAAAAGCTTCATCTTTACATCATTTCATAGGTTACTATTTTATAGTGTTTCCTCTTCCATTATCGCTCTGTGTTTCATTATTTTTTTCCATTGCCAAAATTTCAAGAAATTTCCAAAGAAAACAACACTCAGGAGAATGGCTAAGAAAGGAAAGAAGATTGCAGGGGCTACTACATCTAAAGATTCAGACATGCTTCCACTATTCTCTGATACTACAAGCAACAATGATGGACAAGCTACGTCATGGGAAGCAATGTACAATCTATTGGAGGAAGAAAACCCAAGGGTCTTGGTGACTAAAGCAACAAAAGATGTTAAGGTCTCATCCAAGGCTTATTATTTTGAAGCAACATGTTATTTCCTGCATAGAATAACTGCAAGGCCTAAAATATTTCCGTACACTGATATGGTAAGATGGATCATCGAGAATGTGGACAATTCAGACAAAACATTCAAGAATTCTAGGAACAAAGTCATGGGGTCATTTACTCCAGATAATCTATGTCGAATGTATCATCTTCTACAACCACAAAAGTTATATGACAAAGCCTTCATTGAGCACTTCGTGAAAGAAAATGAAGTCCTGATGAACAACATGCATAATTGGAGGTCTGGCTCCGACAAGTTCAAGCAGGAGAAAACTAGTATGTACCCAGTTGCAGCTCTGTCAGCCCTGCATAATTTTGCAGCCACAATGTTGTGTAAACTATTTGGAAAGGCAAATAGTACCAAGTTTTCTATTGAATGGGTTCCATTAATTGATGTCGATTTTAATTCTATCATTATGAACAGGAGCAATATTTTATCAGATAATTTGGCTATGTCCATTAGAGAATACAGAAAAAAAAGAATTATCACATCTTGGGTAATTCCTCCTTTTTATATGGGTGCATATCTGATGGACGTTATATGCTTATGGTCAGAATTTCCAAACATGGGCTAGAAATGGACTCTACAAGACCATACTCCTATCCATGTTTTTCATAAGGTTTTGTGGGAATCACAGTTTAACTCCCACTTTTACAAAATCTATCATGGAATTATGTTACCAATTCACCAAACTATTTTTGATAAGAAACCCTAGGCTATCAGAAGAAGCTAAAACAGACATCCTTCCGGTGGCAAGATGGTTTGGCGAAGAGTCATTTACTTATGTAAGAGTTTTTGGGAGTATCACAACTCCTCATGTTCTTCCATTATATGTTCCTAATAAGTTATTGGCATGATAAATTTCCTATCAAATAGTGGGGGACAGTATTACCAAAACCCTTAAAGAAATTAAGAAATCTATCTGGCTTACCTTCCCGGTGCAATGTCGTGCATTTGCATTACATGATTTTGGGCATGTGGCAAAAGAGATACAAAATATCACATCCATGAATTTGGCTACTATGCCAAGGAGATAGTACGACCCTAACAAGGTTTCCCATAACTTCACTACTATGGTTAAAATTAGACAATTTACTTATGAGAACGATGATTTCGATGATCTCTTTGAGTCAGCCAAAATATTTTCATAGATCTTACATTTGACATCCATAAAACTGAACCCAGAAGACCTCAACCACTTTCATATATACAGGAACAAAAGGTTAACAAAGGTCCCTTTGAACCTATTGTAGATTGAAGAAACAAGTTAAGGAAGAGAACCCACTCTGAGCGTAAGCCTGGAGGAGGGTTCCAAGCATTGTTGTGATAGGGAATCTCAAAGGAAATCGGCTCAAAATTCACAACATTCTGAACACCAATTTCAAGATATGGAAGACATCGAGAAAAGTGTTGAAGAAACGGCTAAAAAGGCCTCAACTGAGGAACACATGGAGATTGACTCCACACAAGTTCATCTTGAAAATACCAAAGTCATTGATTTGGATCAAGAATGGGAGAAATTTAACAGAAAGCTCAAATTACAGCAAACAAAGACAAGTCTTGAAGGAACATTTGGATTTCAGACTCCTCAATAAACAACAACACAAGGGGTTACAGCTACTGAAGATATTGAAATTACCCCGGCCTACCCAACATCGGAGATTGTTGTAAAAATTAAGGAAATACCCCCACTAGATTTATTCTACAACCCAACACATAAGGTTGTAGTGAAAATCCAAATAAAGAAGTGGAAATTGGATACATCAGCAACAACAATTCTTGAAAATTAATCAATGGAGGTAATATAGAAATACACCCCCATCAATCCAGCCGAAAACCTTACTAATCTCTCACAATTTGCAGATGCTTATGCAAATGCGATAATTAATAAGGTAGAAGAAGTTCAGATTTTGTTAAAAGAAAAATAAGAAAGAATTCAGTTGTTGGAACAACAACTTGACCTAGAGAGACATAGCACTAATAGGCAAGTAGAGACTAGATGGCACATCTACACAAAGATTTTTAACATATGAGATTACAACATCAAGCAGACATCACAGAAAAGGATTCATAGATTAATCAAATGTAGACTATAACAGATAAACTCATGAGATAACCCTCAAATAGAGCAATTTATTAAAGAAGCACTTGAACTAAACTCTCTATTATCACAACAACAAGAAGTATTCTGCCAAAAAATCTCATTGATCAATCCATATTGTGAAACAAGTGATGCATTAACCAATCAAGTGGTTGATAAGATATTAGAATATGAAGAGGTCAATAAGATAATTTCAGAGTTTATTTCTTGGCAGGAATCAGAAGAAGGTAGAAAATTTGATCTTCCAAAGATCGAGGAGTCCCACAAGGATATTCTATTCACATATTGGGACATACAGTTGAAGCAAGAAGAAAGGGCAACGACTAGAGTAGCTAGCACAACAAATAATATAATTGAAGTTATGATTGAAAACCTTCATAGTTCCAATCTCATCAAAGAATGCAAGCCGAAAATTCTCCCAGACTTCAAATATTTATAGAAACAATGGAAAGAGACTGCCAAAATGAAAGAAAAGGTAATAAAAAAACTGTCTAAGCTTGACTGGGAAACTTACTGGTAGTTTTTGGTGAAACCACACAGTCAATGGATGAATCTATGCTGTCTAACAAATTCCACTCAAAATATGGTGCCACCACTCTCCGATGTTGTATTTATGGGGAAATTAAGAACTAGAATCAACCAACCACCCCAGGTGAAGTGGATGTTAGATATATGTGAACTAAAGGACCAAACGGATGATTAGAACCATTCAAGTTGGAAAAGCTCGTCATCATTTTTATTTTATATTTTAGTTTTTATTTTACCTATTCTGAGGAAGGTTGTTTGAAGCCTCGTTCGCTTTTTATGTAATAATCTATTTTTGACACATATTTTGTATTATTTAAACCTCTCTCGTGCATTTAGAGAGGGGTCCGAAATTTTATTAAGAACGCTTTACAAAGGCTTGCACTTATGTACTTTTGTGACTATCTTAATGAAATAATTGGAACAATATTTTGTTTTTCTTATAAAGTGAAGCATACTCTATTGAATTTGCACTTTTGTACTCCTAGAGTATATTTAGTTGAAAGGAAGAAGATCAATATTGTTGACTTCATGAGTAGAACCTCTCATATCTGGTACTTCTATCTTTATGGTTGAATTTTGTTTATGAATTAGTAGTAATCTTTTCTTATATTGTATTATGTATGAAATATGAGCTACAGTTTGACATTATAGCACTTTTGTAAAATGTTTTAGCTATAATTCCTTATTAAGTACGTGAGAAATTGATACATGCAATATAGTTTTCATAATTATTTTTCCTAACTATTTAGTCAAAATAATTATCATTAATTATTTGATCTCTTATAGCAATCGAATGATGTTTATTACCTGTTGCTCTAAGATAACTTTGTAGATCTCATGATTTAAGTTATTCCCCAGGTATATATTAAGATAAATGTTGGAATAGATAGATGCATCTATTTTTTGTTTAATTATATCATTTTAGTTAAGTCATTTCCCATTATAACTTATTTCAAACCACAATCATCATCCTATCAATTCTTGCTCGGAAACTGGTCCCATTATCCCTAGTCGAAGCCACCATATCAAGTAGAGAAGGAGCTATTTCCAAGGTCCGGACCAGGTGGTTATCCCCCATGTTGTTGCAATGGAATTCCGAGGATTCATAGCTACATCAATTGGGGCCAATGGTTGGAACCCCAGGCACACCTCAAAAGGAATATGGCCAAGAGAGTTGTGGAAGGATCTGTTATGATGAAAAGAGGGAAGGATATCATCCCATATATACTGATTCCTATATTTGTACATGTGAAATATATGCACAATCATATTATTAACCTCTTTTATTTTTCGATTTGTTTAGGGATGAAATGTGATGAGTTTCGTTAACATGGAATCCACCAAAGACCATAGGCTAAACTATAAGGTGTTGAGGAACTTGTTAACCTTATCTAAAATAATGGTATGAGGTAGCCCAAAATGAACCCAAACATGCTCAAAAAGGAGTTTAGTAGTGGATTTAGTTTTGGTACTCTTCATACATGGTTCCAAAATAGCCATTTTAGAGAAGTGATTAGAAAACACAAACACACAATTGTTACCATGTTTGGTAGAGGGAAAATTTCACATATAAATCCATAAAGATTGGAAAATAGGTTTTTCCTAGGGTAGGTAGAGGAGTGTATAACCCATACTTCTTGATGGATGGTTTAGTAATGGAACAAGAAGTAGGGAAAATTTTTGTGTCTATTATTTGCAGGTGGGTTAGTTTTGCATGCTTTTTCCAAAAAAAAAAGATTCACCAAATTTCCATTTTCCCTAAAAATGATTCGGTTAAATTTTATAGTATAAAATTATATTACCTTAAAATTCACTAAAATTTATAGAGACTAATATGAAATGATTATAAATTTAAATATTTTTACAAAATTATCACTAAAAATTTGACTACTTTCATATTAGGGACTATTAAGATTCATCAAGGTTTCTAAATATTAAGATAAATTTTCAACCTGAAAATTTTCCCTAAGAGGGAGTGCATGACTTGATTACCAATGGACATCCTGTCAAAGACTTTTTTAGTAGAAATAATTTTTGAGGCACTATTATTATCTTCTCCACACCAGAGTTCCTTGCCATTGCCACCCAATTGTAATGTCCCTCCCAAATTGGTTTGATGTGTTTGCTTGAAGGAACACAAAAGTGGCTTAAGTAGTGCAAGAGTCCATCATGGAAGTGGAAGTATAGAAATTGGTTTCCTACGATCAACATGTAGTATGTGGAAAAAAAAAATTCTCATTCCCGCAAGAATTAAGATTTGTGGTTAGCACCACAACCAGGGGCCAACTGAGGCATACTGCAACATGATTATTCTACCCTTCCTATATTTGATTTTAAAGTGGAATTGTTTCAGGTATGTGAACCATTTCTGATGGTGGTAATGTTATAATTTTCCATGTGCCTTCGCGAATTATAAGGGCCCATGATTAATTTTGATGATTGTTTCCTTCCTTAGAATATAAAGCTTCCATTGTTAGTATGCATGCATGATGAAGTACATCTTGTCATAGGTGGGGTATCACAAAATATTATCAAAGATTTTTCGCTATGATATGACACTGGATGTCCTTGTTGAGTGAATACTAAATGGATAGAATAGTTAGAGGTATGTGTCTCAATCTAAAATGGTTCTTGCAGATATGGAAGGGTCAGGGATGGTACATAGAAAAGGTGGTGTTTCAAATCCTCAAATGCTTTGTGTTGTGGCTCAAACCATGTAAAAATTTATCTTTCTCCACCGTTGGTCACTTGACTTAAGGGTCAATAAATATGAGAGAAACCCTGTTATGAAACCAGATCAAGAAAATATAGATCAATGCCTTAGAATTCAGCCTCTTCGAGGGGGCAACCTCCTTTACATTACATAAATGAACAATTCTTGGATAATTCAAATGACAAAACCTCCTTTCTATATATAGGAGTCTAAGGAGTCACAATATAATCCAGCCGACCTAACAATAATAATATAAAGCCACAAAAATAACAATAGAGGGATTCTATGGGGCACGGTAATAACAATATGGGGGCAATAGGGGCACAACAATATTAATAAGGGGTATAACTACAATAGTAATGGGGTAATCACTAGTATTATAGGGACCCAACATGCCCCTCTCCTTCAAAAAATTGTTGTCCTCAATGATTGAGTAGTTCTAGATACTTCTGCATAAAATTCTCATCCTCCCATGTGGAATCTTCAGCGGATAAGTTCTTCCACTTGATAAGATACTCTGAAATTAATCGATTTCATAGCTGTCGAGTTCTTGTTTTTGTGACTGCTTCCAGTTCCAATATAATTTTTCCTTCCTCGTCAAGTTCTGGCAATATTGTTTGAACTGGGAGCTTGTCGCCTATAACCTTCTTTAAACATGAAACATGGAAAACTGGGTGCAATCGAGAAGCTGTAGGAAGCTCCAATTTGTATGCCATAGTACCAATCTTTTGCAACACCTTGTAAAGACCATAATACTTTGGTGATAATTTATTATCCTTCTTAGCTTGCTTGAGGGACATTTGCTTATATGGTTGTAGCTGTAGGAATACCCAATCACCTACATCAAAACTTCTTTCACTGCGATGTTGATCCGCCTGTTGTTTCATTCTATTCTGTGCCAACACGAGGTTATCCTTTAAGAGTTGGAGGACTTGTTGTTGATGTTCAATGTGATGTTCCACTACCTGAACCTTAGAATTTTCTCTTAAATATGATGTGATGGATGGTGGTTGATACCCATAAAGTGCCATAAATGGGGTCATTTTTTTTGCTGTATGGAAGGAAGTGTTATACCACCATTCAGCCAGAGGCAACCATTTGACCCATTGTGTCTGTTTATCAGATACAAAGAAAAGAATATATCCTTCCAAACATTTGTTTACTATCTCAGTTTGCCCATCAGATTGAGGATGATAAGATGAGCTATGAGCTAACTAAGTACCAAGACAAGAAAATAATTCTGTCCAAAAATTTCCAATGAAAATGGGTTCTCTATCACTTACAATAATCTTTGGGTTTCCATGTAGCTTTTGAATTGTTTCCATAAATGCAGTAGAAACTGTACTGGCTTTAAATGGATGTGATAATGCACAAAAGTGTGCATACTTGGTAAGTCTGTCAACTACCACCATGATGACACTCTTTCCCTCAGACTTGGGTAAACCTGTGATAAAATCCATTGAAACCTCCTCCCAACATTGGCTTGGAATGGATAAAGGTTGTAATAGACCCGGTGTCTTAATTGTTTCAACTTTATTTTGTTGGCAAACCAAACATTCCGCCACAAACTTTTGAATATCTGATTTAAGGCCATCCCAAAAAAATTCCTTCTTAACCCTGTGGGAAGTTTTTAAAAATCCTGAGTGCCCTCCTAAGGGAGAAGTGTGCAATTCCATAAGAATCTTTTGTTTTAGCTGGGAATTCTTACAGAGGTATAAGCGATCTTTGTACCATAACGAATCATTTTTCTAGCTAAATGTATCAGACATACTGGAATCTTGTTGTAAATTTCGAATAAGTGCCCACACTTCTTCGTCATTCTTCCATTCCTCCCTTGTTTCATTTATCCAATCTGGTTGGATAATAGAAATGGCAACAACAATGCTTCCACATCCTCATCCTTTCTTGAGAGTGCATCTGCCACCACATTTTGCTTCCCTTTTTTGTAGATGATTTCAAAGTCATAACCCAACATCTTTGTGACCCACTTTTGTTGCTCTTCAGAGGATAATCTTTGTTCTAAAAAGTATTTAAGGCTATCATGATCCGTTTTTACCTTGAAGTGTCTTCCCATTAGGTAGGGTCGCCATTTCTTAAGTGCATGGAGTATTGCCAACATTTCCTTCTCATAAATAGCTTTTCTTAAAAACTTTCCCTTGATTGGACGAATTTCAAAAGCAATGGGTCTTTCATCTTGCATTAGAACAGCACCAATTCCATTTCCTGAAGCATCACATTCCACAATAAAGTTTTTTGTGAAGTTCGATGTAGCTAAGAATGGTGCTTGGCACATTGCCTCTTTAAGATGTTCAAAGGCCTTTGTTGCTTCTGGAGTCCATGAAAATGCATCTTTCTTCAATAATGTTGTTAGAGGTGTTGCTATTCTCCCATAATTCTTAACAAACTTGCGATAATACCCTGTCAACCCGAGAAATCCTCGCAGATGCTTTATGGATGTGGGGATTTTCCATTCCTTAATGGCTTTAATTTTGCTAGGGTCTACCTTAACTCCTTCATGAGATACAATATGACCCAGATATTCCACCTCCTGGACTCCAAAGAAACATTTGGATCTTTTTGCATATAATTGTTTCTCCTCCAATAGTTGTAGCACCATGTCAACATGTTCAACATGATCCTTCCAAGACTTGCTGTAGATTAGTATATCATCAAAAAATACTAACACAAATTTTCTAAGGAATGGTTTGAAAATTGAATTCATCAAACCTTGAAATGTTGAAGGTGCATTGGTAAGGCCAAAAGGCATGACCAAAAATTCATAATGACCCTCATGAGTTCTAAATTCTGTTTTCGGAATGTCTTCAGTCTTCATTCTGATTTGATGATATCCTGAACGAAGATCCAACTTGGTGAAGTAAATTGATCCATGCAATTCATCCAGTAATTCATCAATGACAGGAATGGGGAACTTATCTTTAATAGTGAGCTTGTTGAGCTCCCTATAATTCGGACACATGTGCCATGATCCATCCTTCTTGTGCACCAATACTACTGGAGAAGAGAAAGAACTTTGACTCGGTTGAATTATACCAGCCTCTAGCATTTCTGCAACCATACGTTCAATTTCACTCTTTTGGACATAGGGATATCTGTACGGCCTGATGTTTGGAGGAACACTTCCTGGAATCATATGAATAGCATGATCATGATCACACATAGGTGGGAGACCTTTGGTAGTCTCAAATACCTTGGAATAATTGTCCAAGACTTTTTGGAGATCTGGAGAAATAGATGATTCCGATGTGGAAACATCTAGCGAACATAATTGTGCAATTACACCTCTTTTCTCCTTTTTTAGAAGCTTTTTCATACCATTAGAGCTGATTATCTTTCCTGGTTTCCCTGCAATACCCCTTAATTCAACTTCCTTTCCTTCCATAGAAAATTTGATGAAAAGTTCTTGAAAATTAAAAGCTATTGTACCCAAGGATTGTAGCCATTGGACTCCTAGTACAACATCAGCACCTCCCATTGGAATGGAAAGCATTGGGCTAGTCAATACATATTCTCCAATGGATAGCTTGATATTATGGCACTTTACAGAGCAATTTATTGTTCCTCCATTTGCAATCATCACTTGACACTCTGGTGCTAGATATAGGAAGCAATTCAATTCTTTTGCTACCTTACAATGAATAAAATTGTGGGTGTTTCCTGAATCAATCAACACTATTACCTTTTTCTTCTTGATTTTTCCTTCTATCTTGATGGTTTGAGGAGTGGTAATTCCCACCAATGCATTACAAGATATGGTCGGATTTATTTTTTCTTCATCTAGGCTTTGTTCCTGAAGTATATCCTCTTCTTTTGACCTTTCTTGCTCCTTTTCTTCTTCCTCTTCACAATCTATGTAGAATAATTTCTTCTTAGCACACTTATGACCTTTAGTGTATTTGCTATCACAACTGTAACAAAGCCCTTTTTCTCTTTTTTCTTCCAATTGTTGTGGTGTCAACCTTATAGGTTGTGGAAGACTAGGGGCAACAACACTTCCATCTTTATAGTTGTGAGTGGTATGCTTCCTGGTTGCCATAATTTTGCTTTCCATTTTTCTTGCTAACCTGAATGCCTTCTCTAATGAATCAGGTTCCCAAAGGCGCACATCATGTTGGATATTATCCTTTAAAGACCCTATGAACACATCAATCCTATGCTCCTCTGGAATATCTTTTACCCTTATGTTCAATTTTTGGAACTCCTCAAGTGCTCCATTATTGAACCTTTTTGTTTGAGACTTATCAATTGGCTAAAAAAAGTGTTTCTTTTTGTATCCTCATAATGTGCTATCAATTATTCCAAAAACATTGCCCAAGTGATAAATTGTTTACGAGAGCAAAGCCATTGATACCATACAAACTGATTTGGTTCCAAATATAAAGTTACCATACGTACCTTTTGTGCATTTTGCACATTATTGAGATCGAAGAATTGCTCCATCTGTAATATCCATGTTGCGGGATCCTTGCCATCAAACTTCCTCATATCGATTTTTGGAATATGGTGGGTCTTCGATCCAACATTAGAGTCTATGGAATCATGATTAACATTTCTTTTGTTCTCATCATGAGTTTCCTTTACTACCCTTTCACCATTAGTGACCCTTTCTTGTAGCAACTTCTTCAATTCTTCCATGTCTGTCTTCAAATCTATCTTCAAATCATCCATCTTAGCTTCTACGCCTTTCTTTAAACCATCCATCTTAGCTTCTACATCTTTCTTTAAACCATCCATCTTAGATTTTTTTCCTTTTTGTGCAAGTGACACTTGTTGCACTTGGTCTTGTAATTTTGCTATATCATGTTGCATTTCTTCCTCTTCTTCATAAGTCATGCTAGATCTTTCAGGTTGCTCACTAGGTGTTTGAATTTTCTTTCCTTCGGGCATCAATTACGGATAATAATGCCTTACTATGCCCTTTGAATTCCTTCAAACCAAGCTTATGCAAAAATTTAAAAAAAAAACTACACACCTTTTTTCACTTTGTAGAAGCCTAATATTGAATCTAATGTATCTCTGTAATTTCGAATCATCCAATTCTGAAATTGTGATATATAGTAGCCTTCTATGTCCTCTTTACAATGCCACTCGTCTGATCCAAATTGGATTCTCCAAGAAAGAGTTATGCACAATCTCCCGCAGTGACTTGATTATAGACTAGTTCAGTAGAGCGAACTTGTATGAAGTGCCACGTGTCACTGTTTCAACCTTTGACTCTAAAAAATATATAAAAAAAACCTACAGTCTGTCCTCTTTTTGTACCTTCTTACAAAATTTCAATCCGATGCTCAGAAAGAAAGTTATGACGATTTTCCCCAGGTCACCTGTTTGGAATGTAATTCAGGAGTCTGCAAAAGGACCAACTTCCTTAGATCATATCTCTGCCAATATAGCGCGAAAAGCTCTAAAATTTGGAACCAAAGTTTAGCACGTTTGTTTCTAAAATGGGTTTTTTTTGCAACTTCCGAAACATCGCAAAAAAAAAGTTATAGCAAAAATTCCACAATGACATGTTTGGAGCAGTGAAACCCTAGAATCCAAAGCTCTAATACCATATGTAATGAAACCAGCTCAATAAAAGATAGATCAACGCCTTAGAATTCAGCCTCTTCGAGGGGGAAACCTCCTTTAAATTACATAAATGAACAATTCTTGGATGATTCAAAATACAAAACCTCCTTTCTATATATAGGAGTCTAAGGAGTCACAATATAATCCAGCCGACCTAACAATAATAATATAAAGCCACAAAAATAACAATAGAGGGATTCTATGGGGCATAGTAATAAAAATATGGGGGCAATAGGGGCACAACAATATTAATAAGGGGTATAACTACAATAGTAATGGGGTAATCACTAGTATTATAGGGACGCAACAAACCCAACACGAATCTTCAATAGAAGTTAGCAGGGCCCAAGATGCCAAATATATCTATTAGAGTTGTCGATACTAGCCAATTGTAAATGAATTAGATCTTGGATGGGTCCACATGCACCCTATTTTCATCCACAATGTATTCCCAATATTGAATTATTTGCATTACAATGATCATTTCTCTAGCATGTAATGCAACTTGTGTTGTCACATCGGTGCTGAGGACCTATTGAATGTGCTACAAATGTATTTTGCAAGTTCTATTAAATATGAGGATGTCATCCAAATACAAAACCACAAAAGAGAGTGAAATACTACATGATACCATTCATCATCTTCATGAATGTTGTTGGAGCATTAGTCAAGCCAAAGGAAAGGACTAACCACTCAAAAATTCCTTCTTCATATTTGAAGGATGTCTTCCATACATAAATCTATCCATTTGGAACTTGGTGGTAATCTAAATTCAAATCAATATTACTAAAAATAATTGCACCATTAAGTTCATCAAGATGATCATCAATCTAGGGGATCAAGTATATGTTCTTGACAATGGTTTTGTTTAAGGATCTATAATCAATGCATAGTTTCCATTCCCCATCCTTCTTAAGCACCAAGACAATTGGATTGCCACAAGGTGAGGAGCTTTCTCGAATGTTACCCTTTTGGATGAGCACATGAATACAACATTTTCCACAAGGTGAGGATCTTTCTCTAATGTTCCCCTTTCAGATGAGCACATGAATACAACATTTTATTTCCTCGTTTTACAAGGGGATACTACTTATTTCCATGATAAATATTGGAAAATGAAGATTGTTGGAAATATTGTTTTTGGATCCTTGATGCCCAATTTGAATACCCTATATTTGAAGGAATTTTAACTCTAATTATCTAGTTGAAATGTGAGAATAAGATATATAGTTGGAAATCTTATTCCAAGGCATTTCCAATGGTCTAGGAAACTCCTAATTCCATAGGATTGATAATATATGAAATATATCATTAGGATGACCCAACCAAAGTACAAATAGGCCAACCAAACCATTTTTACAGTTCAACCAAATATGTGAAAATAAAAACACTAGAAATAAAGGGAATATGAGTGCATTTGATTACTAATACATTCAAGAACATACCTGGGGTTGCAAGAGGAGCTGAGGAATAATTTTTTGCCTAATTATTGGAGTTTAAAGGTGGAAGAAAAAAATGTGATTTATGAGGTGAACACATCATCTTGGCATTTTCACTATAAATTTTGTTCTAGGATGTTTCAGAACTTGAAACTTGGAGTATATAGATAGAAAATTGTCATTTAATTGTGATTCAAATTTCAAAACTTGGTTCACTATAATTTTAGAGATATGCTCTATGAATTTAGGTTCTTAAATGCTTATGAGATCTTCTTCAGATATGTCATCTTGGAATTTTTGCTATAATTTATTTCCTAGATGTTTTAGATTATGAACTTAGAGGATATAAATATAATATTCTCATGC
Organism: Pinus tabuliformis; assembly: GCA_031772625.1. Lineage (NCBI taxonomy): Eukaryota > Viridiplantae > Streptophyta > Pinopsida > Pinales > Pinaceae > Pinus > Pinus tabuliformis. The sequence goes on from CM062804.1 coordinate 1,425,750,939, forward strand.
ACTTGTGGTTCAAATTTCATACCATGGAGCACTATCATTTTGGATATGCTTTAAGGAAGTTAGGATTCCTAAATTCTCCTAAAATCTTCCTCAAAATCGTCTATTTGGTATTTTCATATATAATTAATTATGTGATGTTTTAGAATCTGAAATCTAGAGCTGATAGAGAATATATATCAAGGTACTTGTGATAGAAATTATAGACCTTGTTTCTCTATAATTTCATAGATATGATATGATAAATTTAGTTTTCTTGAATGCTCTTAAAACATGCTTCAAATATGTTAGCTTGGAATTTTTACTATAACTTTCTTTTTGAGATGTTTCAAATTGTGAAACTTGGATGATACAAAGAAGAGACATATAGGTTTCTATGGTAGAAATTTCATAATCATATTTGCAAAATTGGATATGTGGAATGTTGTGCAAATTTATTCTTGCAAATAATCCAAAAGAAACAAGTTTTGGGAGAAGTAGACTTGATGAAGGAAGAAGTAACTAAAATACCTAGTGAAGGTAGAAGCAATAAGTAGACTTTATTAAAGTAGATTTAACTAACATAGATTGTGAAGAAGCAAGTAGACTCATTGAAGTAGGTTAGTGGCTATGGATATTTGCGGTAGTTGGGATTAGTGTCTCCTATAGGATGGTGCCTACAAAATAACAAATGGGATGTGTATCTCATAGAGGTTGGTGCCTACAAGATAATAGAGGGGATTGGTGTCTCTTGTAGTTCGGTGCCTAAAAGGCAATAGAAAGGATTGGCGTTTCTTGCAGGTTGGTGCCTAGAAAAAAACAAATGGGATTGGTGTTTCCTATAGATTGGTGCCTAGTACTTGATGTAATAGTATGTTGGTGCTTACAATATATTTCATGTAAAGATTTTTTAAGGTTTTCTCCGAATAAGGTTTCCATGTATATCTTGTGTTAATATTTTATCCTATGAGATTGACGTTCTATGGTATTTTATTAGCTTTCAATAAGTAAAAATTTTCATTATATTGATTCACCTCCTCTTAGTATAATTGTAAATCCAACGAGGGTTCATATATATCAATCCATTAGGTTAAGAAACAATAGGTATCATGATCCAGGTGGGTATTGGTGGCCACCCACCTATTCTACTTGGACCCTCACCATTGTTGTTTTAGTTTTTTTTTTTCCTTAATTGTAGCACAGTTTACTATTTTTTGAATTTTTTTGGGTCCTGAACTTTCGGAGCCGTTTTGAGGCCCTAAACGACAATCTTTTTGGCAAAATGAATCCAACAAATTTAATATAAATCACATCAGCAGTTGTAGTCCTCAGAGAGATGTTTCCAACGAGGTATCATACTTGTCAAACAGAGATAATATGACCAAATTATGACCTCGAGAAGTTGGCTGCCCAACTAATCCCAACGAGGCCAATAAACTCTTCATGTTACATCTCCTTATATTATAGTTTTGGTTTTTTAGGGTGTTCACATATTTTTCAATAAGAAAAAGGCCCTTTAGCCTCATTTTAACTCAATTCAGAGGCATGTAGCCACCACATCTCTTCTCAAAGGTAAGCTACCATCACCCGAGCTAGTCTTATTTCCATTCTATTTGTAAGCATATTTCAGTATTTGATCTTAATGAAATCAAGTGTTATGTCTGTCGCATCTTTGTATTTATGGTTATATCTATAATTTGTTGTGTTCCTGTTTAAATCCAGATCAATGGTATCAGAGCGGTCTTCTCTTTCTCTGTTTTTGTTTTCATGTCCCGAACAAGGTCGGGATATAAGGTGTTAGGGCTCAATCTGGTTGAACCTTTACAAGATCAGCCTTGCAAACCCCGATGGCTGCCCATGGGGGAAGAAAAGAAAGATGAGGGAACAGGAGATCCTATCAAAATATTGCTCAAGTAGGCCCTCAAGAAACAAATCAACACGATGATGGATAACTTTTCCTGGATCCTTCAACGGTTGCCCACTTGTAGCACATCCACATCCAGCAACCACTCTAGAGGCTCCACACCTTCTAAGGTACAAGTAAAATTTGACATTCCCATATTTGAGGGCCAAATAGATGCAAATGTCATAGATAAATGATTAGATCTGCTAGAAAGATATTTTTCTATTCGTGATTTTCCAAGTGGGAAAATATTACTTTTTCTCTTCTCAAATCTGCCCCCACGTCAAGGACTGGTGGGAAACCTACAGTGAGCATGAGTATGAAAGTACGAACTCACTAATTTCAGCCACTCCCACTTGGAATTCCTTCCGAGATGCCATCAAGGAGTAGTACTACCCTATTGGGAGCTATGAGGACAAATACATAAAGTGAACCACGCTGTGACAGGGAAGGCACCAAGATGTGTCGGAGTTTACCAATGTTTTTCATATCCTTCGCATGAAATTGGGTATCAAGGATTCTAAGACAAATTTTGTACTCAAGTACCACGGATGCCTACACAGATACATCCACGACGAGATGGAGTACGCTAACATATCCTCATGTTGGCTTGTTGGGGCCTAACGCAGGTTTAGAAGTATTTTAGCCAAATAAATCTCGAAACTATTGGCCCTTTCGACAACAGTCCGTGGAGCGCAGACTGAAGTCTCACCCGAGGTAGTATGGGAGGGTGATGGAACTAGGTTCCCACACCCTAGGGATGTCTTGATGAGATCCAGAAATGTAGTGATTTGATCTTGTGCACCTGTGCAGTTTTTCATAGCTGTCTGACCTTCACGTAGCTTTGTACAAAGTGCGAAGGGTGCTATCTAGATCCTCTAACCTTACTATGCTATTTTTATAGACCTAACTTAATTTTGTGGGCCTAGTAATATTTATCAATCATTCAGCATTTATAACTAGTGCGCACAACTATAAACTGTAAAGATATGCATAAACGTATACCAGAAGCATAAACATATAGATCTGTGAATAGATGCAAAATATTTCAGAATCAACTTAGCTTTATTAACTTTATGTTACAGTACAATCCAATTCCACCCTGCGCACTCAGCTGTAGGGGTCCGTGTAAGTAGCTGCAAACTCTACCAGGCCTTTGCGCACATACCTGCAGAGCCTCTTCCTACTCCTGCAACCCAAGACTCAGACTTATAGACTCATAGTGAATATCACCTTCAAAAACCCATAAAAATCTAGAACAAACTCAAAAACTGACTTCTACACTTAGAGCCTCGCTCTATTTATACATTCCCATGGTCCGCGGACCATGGGTAAGCCAACACATCCTATATCAAATTACAATATTTTAGGGCAGACTACACTAGACTCTCACACTCTATGCCCTCATTTTGTGGGGTCTTACATTACATTTGACGAAAATTCAGGCTACAATCCCCAACAATTCATTATGGGGGGATCCGCTACCCAACGGGCCCCCAACATAATCATCGTGACTCGTCCTGAGTCACCCCATCGGTGTGGCGAGTCGCGCTGCCAATGCTTCGCGGTTCGCCATCATTGTGAGTGACACAATACAATTTGTTGCTCCATCATTGCCTCTTGCAACACTTCTTCAAGCTCCTGCTCCATTGCCCCTACTAATTCACTTAACTGATGATGCTCATTTTGCTCTACTAGGTTAACAAAATGTGGCTCCTCATATGATTTTAGCTCTAGCAAAGATGCCAAATGCGTGCACATTTTTTGCAACAGTAGCAAGCTTGTGATCTCTGGTTCAATATCCTCAATGTTTGCTAAAGCTTGTGTTGCATTTTTGCAAGAGAGTTGTTGCTGTCTGCAAGGTCCCAATCTTCAAGTTTCATCGTGGGCACGCAGCCCAGAGACAAAATTTTAAATGGAATTCCATCTTTTGTCTCAAGATTCACCATCTTTCCCTTATCTTTCATAGATCGCTTACTAGACTGTGGGTTTCGTGGCGACATCCAGACCAGTCCTGCTACCTGTCTGGGAATTTCCAGTACATCTCCCACCATTGGTGTTGGGCTCAGGGCAGCGTCCTTAGCTATCGACATTACGTTGTCCCGACAGTCCTGTGTCCCTTTTCGAATTGTTGCAAACACTGGGCTTACTCGCAAAGCATCGAAGTTCAACGGGTCCATACATATTAGATAGCACAATAACTTAATTCTCAATATGCCATGGTTTATTCGGTGGATGACTAGCTGTGATTTATAGACCCGTTGAAATTCAAATTTGACCATTCCCCCCTTATTTGGGTCATTAATGTGAGATTTACCATATAGTGTGCCGAATTTGGCTCTTAATTCATATCTTAATTTCCCACTGCCCGCTCCTTTTTTCCTTAACTCAAACATCTTGTCATGAACAGTGACACCAACGGTCACTTCCTTATCTATCTACACAGCAGCGTAGTGCCCTGTGCACGAATGTGCCTTGTGCATCAGATAGATCCTACACACGACTTCCGTGTCGTGTAGTTCCCATACAGACTCATTTATAGTCCCGCGCTCTCTTTCAACTGCTTGGAGAATTGAGACTGTGCTTCCTACGTATAGTTAAGTGGTCGCACTACTGGTGCGAGGCTTCAAGTCACCTTTCAATCTGGTTCATGGACCTCCCTTAGTTTCCCTTGTGCCCGTCAACACCTCACATTCTTCCTTATGTGGTGTGCTTCCTAGGTGACTTAGTTTGATAAGGTGTGGTCGTAGTCCTGGTATTATAGCCAAGCACTCTCGGCGACAATCTTCTAGTGCGGTGGAAGGGTTGCCCATGCGTGGCCCCATCCTTCTGTCAACGCACAATGCTTGCGAGATTTTGGATTCCAACTTTCTGATCTCCTCATCCATTAATATGCTTTCTTGCTTCAGTCGTACCCGATTTTCTTCGAGTTTGCGAAGCTCAAGGTTCCCTTGCTCAATGGGTTCTTGAATCTACATCTGTTTGTCCTTGCGCAGCAGCATAATTTCTTTGCTTTAGTCCCTGCATGCTATTGCAATTGTAGGAGTGTGAGGATTCCTTCCCAAAGCTATGGCCTTGACTCTGCTCGTAGTCTTCAGAACCATTTTCGTGCTCAGGTTCCCGCACTTGGCCCCATAGGCCCATTAGACCTTTGGCATGCGCAGGTCCCAATCAGTCCGTCCCATCTGGTAGACTCTGTTCATGATTCCACATAGCTTTTTGAATGCTCCGTCACAGACTATTTGTGGAGTGTGTCACCTTCCCTGTTGTCGTGTCGGGTTCCGACTTCTGATCCTTAGTCTGGGAGGTGCTTGCATAGCACACGCCTGTACCCATTGACACAGATGGGTGTGTAGCCTGCTCTATTCTGGTTTCCCGACTCACATTCGATGCTGAGGACTTCCAAACCGTAAGCGCATCCATTTTCTATAATCGCGCCAGTTCCCCATAGCCTTCTGATGTGTACTCCACCATCATGCGGGTGTCGCATGCAACACATCGTACCGCTACTACTCTGGTATGGCACTTTTGTCCAAGAGTTCATCCACTCTTGTTACCCCATCATAGGTTGGCAGTTCCCTTGCTTCGGTCATCATGCGCCATAGTGATCTGATCATCATGTTGCAATTCAACATTGTCACTTTGTGCAACCAGTTCTGCCAGCATTCTATTTCTTCATCTGAATCTGAAGTACAGGAATTGTCGCGCTCCCATGAGATTCTCCCATCTGCGGCCAGGTTCACCTGATCCTGGTCTTACCCCGTTATCTGGTAAATGCAATCCAGCTCATCATCGCTATCATTGTTGCGCACAGGTTCAGTGTAGTGCGCTCCTTCAGCTCGATCTAGTGGAATGACTACGCGTACGGACTTTTTCTTGAATATCATCTTCTACTGCTTCAAGTTGATGACCCCATTCATATTAGTGGCCTAGTCTATTCCTAGCAACACGGGGTAAGGGTTGTTGTCATCCATAATCTCTATTACCTCAAAGATCATCTGCATGTTGGTGCCTTCGATATCTACTGTTACCCTTTGCAACCTTCCCATGGGAAAGATCTTTTGTTGGTTCACCATCTGTAATTGAATAGGTGACCACTGCAATGCGAGCTTACCCATGCGTCTCCATGTCTGCTTTCATAACACATTCGTATCCGATCCAAAATCTAGGATTACCTGATCCATCTCATATTCACCAATCTGCGCCATCAATCTCATCTCCCTCTCAGTGCGCGATGTATGTTTTCTTAGTTTCCTGACTACGCATGGTTCCCCTAACCCTGCACACCTAGTTATCAACTCTTGTAGTCCTTTAACTGCCTACAAGGGCTCTGGTTGATCCTTACTACCTGAAGTAGAAGCCTCTGCAAAGCTCTTCTTAGCTTCCATAAACGTCTCCTTTGCATGTTCCAAGTCAAACTCAGGTTCCTTTGTAGGAGTCTTGCGAACCCATGTATCTTCCTTGGGCTGCTTCCCCTTATCTTTCCTTGTGGTCACACCACTTCTGAGCACAATATTCATGTTGGGGTCTTCTTCACATGGTTCAGACATCATCATTTGAATATTCTACATTGGATTAGACTGAAGTACCCCTTTCTCACACATCTGCACGATCAACATGGGACAATCTACTGCTTCATGATCAAACTGAGCACGATATGAACAAGATAGTCTCGTTGGGTTGGTACAATCGCGAGCGTAGTTCCCCGATCCTCTGCAATTGTAACAGATTAATTTCTGTGGCCCCTTCCTAAACCCATTCCTCCTCACCCTCAACCTCGTCCTTGAAATCCATCGCGCGCCATCCCCGCGGCTGGGTCAAGGCCTCACATTTCTGTATGCATTCTATATGCTGGGGTCCACTCCATCATCAACTTGTAGCTACAACAAGTACGCTCATCATGGTCCACCAATCTACAAAAATTCCAAAACAGCTGCTGGGGAGTCTGTGTATACTTTTGTAACAAATGACAGTTGTCCATTGTGTGCTTTCCTCCGACCTGACAGATCGTACACCAAAGTGCAGGTGTTGCACTTGGTCCTACCTATGCCTCTAGTCTCAATGGCATTGGTCCCCCTCCTGCCAAGTAGTTTTCGAATACAGGACAGTGATCCTTATCGTGGCCCTGGCCTTTACATTTTATGCACCATACTTCTTCATGCGCTTCTAACCAGGGTGCCCTATCCTGCTTCAAGCTTTGCATCTCCAAGCATAGGTTTTGTAGCTGTGCATGGATTTGTTGGACACCCAACCCCGAATCATGTGTCAGTGTTTCATGCAACCTCATCACCATTTCCAATGCTTCTGTCTGGGTTGAAAGCTTCTGCTATGACAATGTCGTCCTCAATTGTGGTGTCAAAGACGCCACAAACCACGCATAGTGCTACGCATCTGTTAGCGTCATATTAGCCTCGCCTATCATAGTCTTTAGTCTCTGATCCAGATCCTAGGGGGGTCTCACGTTGAAGCATCACGATCTATTTAAATCTGATGATCGACTATGTCTCTAATTTCGGCCGGCTAAATTCTCTGTACAACGCATCCTGGATCTCTGTTATTCCTGCATTTGGGTGATCATTCGAGTTCTTGATATACCATGTCAGCGCGTGATCCTGCAGCGTGCTCACCAATGTGTCCTTCTTAATGTTGTCATCCGTGACCCTGTGTGCTTCCCACACTGCCTTTACCGCGAACTAGAACTGGTCCGGGTCCTCATTCCCTACTCCTCTGAGTACGAGTAAGTTGATCACACTCACCATGCTAAACCATGGGGGTGGTGGAGGTGGGGCGGGTGAAGATGGAGGTGAAGGAAGTGAAGCGAATGGTGGCGTAAGCGGAGATGGTAACTACGGAATGCACTGCCTATCAAACTGACCACTCTCCTCGGCGAGACCTGAGCACTCTCTTCCTCGCTTGCCCATGGAGGTGAAATTAAAGGACTATTTCATAACCCTTTGATACCTTTGTAGAACTTTCCGCTTTACGTCGTTCCAATCATTAATGTATTTGTAACACTTGTTTTTCACATAACAGCATCTTAATCTAGGTATTTAAAGATTTGATGTACTTAGCTTGTGGTCCCTTGAGAAAACGTCTTTTTGCTTCGTTGTAGTTTACAATCGCGTCTATCGCAAATTCAGTGATAAACCCTCCTATTATCCGGTCGAGCCAATTGTCTATGGCCTACGCGATCTTATCTTCTAATGCCTTTAGCCTGCGCACTAGCTCCGGAGTCCACACTATCGGTTGATCGAGCTTATACCTTCCCTAGCTATCGACTAACCTCACAATCCAAGCATATAGCTCCGAAGAGAAGGACGCGAAGAAGATCTCGTGGATTTCTGTATATACGTAGTGATCCAGCCAAATCTTCCCAAATACCTGTAGAGTTCTATTTTCCTGTGTCATGAACTCGTGAAGCTTCTGATCCAACTAATCTTCAATTTCCTTCTTTGTAGGATTCCAGTGTTCTAAGATCAGACATCCCTTAGGCAGATCCTGGTCCCGGCAACAGAACCATTTATTGGCTTTTTAGGGCCTGACCCAAGTTCATAAGTATTTTAGCCAAACAAATCTCAAAACTACCGGCCCTTTCGGCAATAGTCCGCGGAGCGCAGACTAAAGTCTCACCCCGGGTAGTATGGGAGGGTGTTGGAACCAGGTTTCCACACCCTAGGGATGTCTTGATGAGATCTAGAAAGGTTGCGATCTGAACCTGCGCACCTATGCAGCTCCGCGCAGCTATTTGACCTTCGCGTAGCTTTGTACAGAGCATAAAGGGTGCTATCTAGATCCTCTAACCTTACTATGCTATTATTATAGATCTGACTTAATTTTGTGGGCCTAGTAATCTTTATTAATCATTCAACATTTATAACCAGTGCGCACAACTATAAACTGTAAAGAGATGCATAAATTTCTATCAAAAGCATAAACATATAGATCTATGAATAGATGCACAATATTTCAGAATCAACTTAGCCTTATTAACTTTTTGTTCTAGTACAATCCAATTCCACCTTGCACACTCAGCAGCAGGGGTCCGCACACGCAGCTGCAAACTCTACCAGGCCTCCGTGCACACAGCTGTAGAGCCTCTTCCTACTCCTACAACACAAGGCTCGGACTTATAGACTCACAGCGAATATCACCTTCAAAAACCCATAATAATCCAAAACAAAGTCAAAAGCTGACTTCTACACTTAGAGCCTCGCTCTATTTATACATTCGCATGGTCTGTGGACCATGGGTAGGCTGACACATTCTATATTAAACTACAATATTTTAGGGTGGACTACCCTAGACTCTCACACTCTACGCCCACATTTTGCGGGGTCTTACAATACATTTGACCAAAATTCGGGTTACAAGCCCCAACAATCCGTTATGGGCAGATCCGCTGCCAAACACCTTGCTTGGAACAACGTACTGATACACTATCAAGATCGAGCAAAATTTTAAATAGAAGAAGCAAGACTTTGGATCCCTAAATCTGAAGCAAGGGAAAGGTGCCCCCAAACTATAGAATAAAAGACAATGCCAAGGTGGGATGACCCAGGACAACCCATCAAAGCCACAAGCAAAGGACAACATTGTGAAGCCGAAGAAGGACATGATAAAGTGGTGTGAGTTCCATGAGAGCTCCACTCACAACACAAGTGAGTGTCGGGCCAAGCAGTCACTCATGGCCGAGCTGAAGGCTTCAAAATGAGATGTATGTTCTGACTCTGAGTCAAAACCCAACAAGGGGAATGAGAAAGGGAAGCAGATTATGGATGCAAATCCAACGCCATCATTTCCACCATGAAGATCGAGAAGGAGGAACCCACAGATCCAGAGGAGGAGGAGCGTCTCTTCCACTCCTAGATGTGGGTAAAGAGTTCCCTGCTACAGTTCATTGTCAACAGCGGGAGCCAAAAGAACTTCATTGTAGGAGAGAGCGTGAAGAGGCTAGTCTTACCAACCACATCACACCAACAACCATACACCATTGGGTGGCTTCACCAAGGATGGGATCTTCACGTGAGCCAACAGTGTTGCCTTCCATACAGCATCAAGCCCTTCACGGATGAGGTATTATGTGACATTGCTCCCCTCGATGTTTGTGATGTATTATTAGGCCAACCATACTTATGGAAGCACATGCTGTGTACAAGTCAAGGCCTCACACTATTATTGTTACCTTGGGAAACAAGTTGTACAAGATATCAGACGTAGCACCGCCTACTGTCATCTCTTTGGTTACTACAAAACAATGCAGTAAGCTCATTTCCAAAACCAAGAAAATTGTTTTCCTGATGATACACCCTCAAGGAAAGAATAAGACGGTGGCCATGACCTCCAGATAGGGACCCTCTGCATGACAACAACAGATGGACAAGGTTGTGTTGGAGTACGAGGACATCTTCACCTCCCCCACATGCGTGCCTCTACACTGTCAGGTCAAGCACTCCATCGATCTGACCCCAAGTGCGCCATTTCCTAATGGACCAATCTATCGATGCTCCATTATGGAGAAAAATGAAATCAAGAGGAAAATTTAGGAGATGCTATAGAAAGGTCACATCTGTGTGATTTCATCGCCCTATGGGAGCCTGATCATGTTGGTACAGAAGAAGGATGGGACTTGGATACTCTGTGTTGACTATCGGGTGCTGAACATGATCACTATCCAGAATAGGAACCTGATCCCACAGATTGATGACCTTCTGGACCAACTCAAGGGGGGAAAATATTTCAGTAAGATCGACTTGAAGTCCGGATATCACTAGGTACCAATCGAACCCTCTGATGTGTAGAAGTCTACCTTCAAAGCCAAGGAGGGCCTTTTCGAATGGTTGGTCATGCCTTTCAATTTGATGAATTCTCATGCAACCTTCATGAGGCTGATGGATGACATCTTGCAGCCATTCACCAACTCATTTGTAGTGGTATACTTGGATGATATCTTGATCTTCAACCAGTGTTAGGAAGATAACCTCCACCACATCCGACAGGTTCTTCAAACACTGCGACAATACAAGTTGTGTGCCAATTTGGAGAAATGAACTTTTGGCATGACCCAGATTTAGTATCTAGGATATATTATTGATGAATGGGGGGTGCATGTGAATCCAACCAAGATCCAAGTCATTCGCTATTGGCCAGCCCCAATCACTCTAACAGAGTTCCACAACTTTCTGGGTCTTACCAATTTCTATTGTAAGTTCATCTTGGGGTTATCTCATATCACTTGGCCCTTGACTCAAATCACTAAGGGAGGAGCGAAAGAAAAATTATTTTGGTCTAATCTCAACAGAAGGCATTCGCATAGTTGAAACATCGCCTCTGCTTTGCACCAGTGCTCACATTACCAAACTTGCAACAACCATTTGAGATCGATACAAATGCCTCTAACTATGTTATTGGGGCAATCCTTACTCAACAAGGGCATCCAGTGGCATATCACAGTGAGACACTTTTAGACACAGTCCGGAAGTATCACACTTATGACAAAGAGATGTATTCCATTGTGCAGGCCTACTGGCAATGGAAGCATTACATTTTGTGGAAGGAACCAATCATCCACACAGACCACCAACCCCTGTAGTTCATATAGATGCAAGGGAAGTTGCAGAATGATCACCATCAGAAGTGGTGCACATACCTGCAACAGTTCCATTTGAATATCAAGTATAAGAAGGGCAACACTAGTAATGTTGCAGACTGCCTCACTTGACCACTGATCATGGTGTTAACCACCGTGCTCAACTCTTGCGGGAACAAGACTTTTGATTGGCCATTTCTCTACAAAAGTGACCCAAAATTCGGCCACACATACCATACGCTCTTAGAGATTCAGAAAGTTCCATATTTTCACCTCCAAGATGCTTTGTTATGCCACCTTGGACACCTTTGTGTTCCTTCAAGCGAGCGTGCCAACATGATATGGGAAGCACACTACAGTCAGGTCGTTGGGCATTTCGGGGTCGAGAAAATGGTGGAAGTACTACAAAAGTATTTCTATTAGCCAAATATTTGGCAGGATATCAAGAAGTACATCAAATCCTGCAATACCTACGCCATTTCCAAACCAACCATCAAGAAGCAAGGCCTATATAATTAGCTTCCTACCCCTAGTCGACCTTGGGAATTAATCTCCATGGATTACATGTTGGGCCTTCCTTATACTAAGAATGGCAGCAAATGTTTTTTTTTGGTCATCGATAGATTCTTGAAGATGCCCATTATGGTGGCCTGCAAGAAGAATATCATAGTAGAAGCCACTGCTAAACTCTTCTTTGCACGAGTGTGGGTACACTTTGGGATCCCACAGTTTATCATCTCAAATTGGGACAATAGGTTCTATTAGCACCTAAATCTGCCTTAGGCTGAAGGCAGGCAAAAATTAGGGTAACCACAAACCACACTCAGTCTGGTAGCTAGCCCTACTAGAGCAGGAGAGGGCTCTCTGTGTCACGCTCAGTGAAATGATAAACGAAAAGGACATAGATGACTTTCCAACGAACAATTTATCTTAGGCTAGTAAGTGAAAATGAACGTAAGGAGGGATTTTTATGAATGACTATGTTTCTGGGATGTTATGGGACCCCTGGACCTCAATGAATAGAGAACTTAACATAAAGGCGCAGATTATTTCGTGAGGCAAGGTAGGCGGAAAGTATAGCAATTTTAATTTTAAGATATGGCGGAATGGGGAGATTGATTAAGAAGGTGAAAAGGGCATGGAAAACATGAATCCTTTTCAACAGAAGAATGAACAACGTACATGAAATTTTCCCACAGGTAGAGCAATAAAATTGAATTCTACCTAATCTCATTCAAAAAATTTCACCAGAAATGAATATGAAATGAAATATGGAACATAACAAGATACATATGAAACATAAGAGACACACTTGCTACACTCAAAACCACAGGAATCTCATGAAACAAAGCCGTTACCTTTCATTAATTCTCTGTAAAAATATACAATGTAGAAACAAACTTTCTTTCCCACAGTCTCCCAGAAGTTACAAGCCAGCCAACCAAAAAAAAATTGCTTTGCAAATGGTTTGCATACAATATATAGAATGTGCCATGAAGAGATAGAACACCCAAGGGTCACAAAATGAAGGTGGAGAGCCAAGAATCAGCTACAGGTGCAGCACCAAAAACATGATACATGTCTTGGGTGACCCTTTGCCTTCCTTTGCCACTTGTATAACTGACCATAAGGAGTGAAAATATTTATAAAACCGTCGCGCTCCTCCTCCAGTGCGTTGTGCTCTTTTCCAGGTGGCGTTTGGAGGCTTTCCTGATGTCAAAATTGAGCGTAGGATAGCTTTTTGGAAAGTATTTTTCGTCTACTTTCCAACCCAACTAGAATTTTTCGATTTGGAGTTGATTTGCTCTATCCAAAATCAAATCTCCCAAGACTGGTCAAACTATGCAAATGAGTCTGCCTCAAGGTAGAGTGCTGTTGCAGGAAACTTTTGAATGCCTTCATCAATCCCAAATTACACTTGTGATAGCTCACTAGAAATCATGCCCTGTCTAATTTCCATCCCAACCGGAATTTTTCAATTTGGAGTTCATTTTCCCTGTCAAGAATCAAATCTCCCAAGACTGGTTGCACTGTGCCAAATGAGGCTGCCTAAAGGCAGAGTGATGTTACAATCAACTTTTGAATGCCTTCCTCAACTCCAAATTGAGCTCATGATATCTCATTGGAAAGCTACGTGTATCTCATTATTATTTGGATCATCAAGAAAGTCATTTGGCCAACCGACTAGGAGAAAACTTGATTTTCCTGAGGTCGCTCCAGAGGTGCATCAATTCTCCCAAGGCAACTGTAGTTTTGACATTTCATCAAAACCATAACACCTGTGTAAAAAGTGAAGGAGGTTTTTCTTCCTTGGTCTGCTATGGACAAAACCATCTCTCAGTTTTCCCAAATTCATCTTTTATTTCTCAAAAACAAATAAGACTAGTCGAACTGTGCCAAATGAGGCTGCCTAAAGGCAGAGTGTTGTTACAATCAACTTTTGAATGCCTTCCTCAACTCCAAATTGAGCTCATGATAGCTCAATGGAAAGCTACTTGTCTCTCGTTATCATTTGGATCATCAAGCAAGTCATTTGGCCAACAGAGATAGTAGAAAACTTGATTTTCCGAAGGTCACTCCAGAGGTGTATCAATTCTCCTAAGGCACCTGTATTTTTGACATTTCCTCACAACCATAACACCTGTGTAAAATGTGAAGGAGGTTTTTCTTCCTTGGTCTATTATGGACAAAAACCTCTCTCCGTTTTCCCAAATTCATATTTGATTGCTCAGAAACATCATTTGAGTGAAACATATCCCAATGTGTGGGACAAGGGATTTGCTGAAATGAAGTGAAATGAAGGGCATAGGGAGCTTCTAAATTCTTGAGGAAATTTTGGAAAGTATGGAGGGATGTTAGGAAGTAGGGGAAAGTGGAATCTCAAAAATTGAGTGAGGGGAAGGAGTCCAAAAAGGCAAAACACAGGCCCAACCATAGAAAATTGCCAGGTTGTAGCAAGAAACTAGGGTTTGTGTGGAAATGAGGAATTTGGGGGATCTCAGTGATGGGAAATGTTTGATAAGGTATTTTAAGGATAGGGGAAGGTGTATGAACATTAGGATACAATATTTTCCGATGATTTGACCATCCAAGAGAAATTAGCTTCAAAACCCTAGGAGAGGGAAATGAACCTTGCCTAGGCGCAACTGAAGCACGAACAAGGTGTGAAATGACCCAATGGAACTTGACATGATGATGAAAACCCTCTGAATGATGGTAGACTCAGCTGAATGGTGACATGGAACATCATTTGGACAACTTTGACAAGGGTAAAATCACACCCTAGACCTAATGCCTAGTGACCAAATTTTACTTGAAGACTCACTGAAATGATAAAATTTGACCTTGACACCTTAAAATCACTTGTGTAAGAGCATGTTTGATCACTGGAGGAAGGCTGCAAATACTGACACTAACATTGGCTCCAATGGGGGATGGTAGCTCCTTGGAGGTGCCAAGAACAGCAGATCTCTGGAAGAGCTAGACAGTGCCTTTTGTCCATTGGGCTATGGAGTCCATTATTTCGACAAACCAACATGACTCAATTTATTGACTGAAACTTGACTCAAACTGACTCAATGCAAACTGACATGACTAAAAAAACTTGACTCTGAACTTAAAACTTAAAGCTTGGTGGTAGAGCATGACCACCTTTATTTCTTACAAGACTATATATCATCAAACTATATCAAAATGCCAATGTAACCAATCAAGAAGATGGCTTCTTGACTGATTCTTCCGATCAGATCTTCTGGTCAACAATTAATATTAGTAACTGGGCATCCAAAAACATAATTGGCCATGATCTCCTTCATCACTGAATACTGCAATAATCACCTTCACTGCTGTCCGCAACAAATTTGCCATTGGATCATGAAAAACATGAAGATTTACCTCCTGCTGAAGAAACAAGATGTCTTTTTCTTTTGATTCTGATCTTCCTTCATAATGTACTTCAGAAAAAGTATGTTCCTGGTCCTCAAAAATTTCTGAACAAGTAGATGAGTGGATTTCCCCTTCAAAGAACACTTTAAAACATGAAACATATGAGGAAGAATCTGAAATGGAATCCATAATGGTCTGGTCGGCTATAGTCTGAATACATTTTTGATCATCTTGACATGATATGACAGCCAGATTCTCATTACATTCATCACATTCATCAATCATGAGAAAAACCACTTCGGATGATTCTTGAAACCCAACATTAACATTTTTATCATCTACCATAAATTCATCCAGAGAAAGCTTTTCACTTACTTGACTGCAGATCTCATCTTGTTGTTTATGAACTAATTGGATTATCTCTTCATGAAGGCTTTGTTCTGATGAAATGAGAACATTTGGACCCAAAACTTTGTCTTATTTTATGGACCAATCTGAAACGACACTTTTTCTTTCATCACTTTTAGCCATATGGAACTCTCCAACCTACTGATCTATTTCATGTAATTCATGCTGACTTTCAAGATGCAAAATTCCTTCATTTTCCACCATACAAAGATCTTGATTTTGCTACAAAGTTTCCTGAGCATCTTGATGGGACTCCTCTAGTTTCTCTTCATGTTGCTGAAATGGATTCTCATACAAGGATTCCATGATATCATCATCCATAAAATTATCATCCCCATAGTATTTTTCAAGGCTCTCAATAAAACCATGAGCATGCTTGCAACAATCTTGAACTAAATTTAATGATGGATAAGATTCTTTATACTTCTCAAAGAATACTGAATGAAAATCCTTTAGACAATAAATGGAAGCAGGTGGAAAACTTTCATAGCAAGATCGGGATTCGTCTTCCAGAGTGGCCATGAATATCGTCATTAAGCAATCTTCAGGAAAATCAACCTTCAACTTGTGAATATGCATGTGAAATCGAACTAGGTGTAAAGCAACATCCTTCTTACCATCATCTTTAAACGTAGGCAGATTCTTTGACCAATCTACCTTCAAAATTTTATTTGGGAATTCTGGGATGTGATCTCGGCTCATGGGAGCGTATCTTCTTGCAATCTGATCCATCGCGAATGGAGTCGCCAGGTGAATGATTTCAGCCATCCTCTTATGTCTGATCGTTGTTCACCATCAACATCATATCTGAACTTGAGATATGTCCTGGGACAAGACAATCTACAAGCAAACAATTTTGTAATCAAGTTCCCAGTGGAGTCACCACTATGTTAGCACCTAAATCTACCTTAGGCTGAAGGAAGGCAAAAATTAGGGTAACCACAAACCACGCTCAGTCTGGTAGCTAGCCCTACCAGAGCAGGAGAGGGCTCTCTCCGTGTCACGCTCAGTGAAATGATAAACGAAAAGGACTGAGATGACTTTCCAACGAACAATTTATCTTAGGCTAGTAAGTGAAAATGAACATAAGGAGGGATTTTTATGAATGACTGTGTTTCTGGGATGTTATGGGACCATTGGACCTCAATGAACAGAGAACTTAACATAAAGGCGCAGATTATTTCGTGAGGCAAGGTAGGCGGAAAGTATAGCAATTTTAGTTTTAAGATATGGCGGAATGGGGAGATTGATTAAGAAGGTGAAAAGGGCATGGACAACATGAATCCTTTTCAACAGAAGAATGAACACTGTACATGAAATTTTCCCACAGGTAGAGCAATAAAATTGAATTCTACCTAATCTCATTCGAAAAATTTCACCAGAAATGAATATGAAATGAAATATGGAACATAACAAGATACATATGAAACATAAGAGACACACTTGCTACACTCACAACCACAGGAATCTCATGAAACAAAGTCGTTTCCTTTCATTAATTCTCTGTAAAAATATACAATGCAGAAACAAAGTTTCTTTCCCACAGTCTCCCATAAGTTACAAGCCAGCCAACCAAAAAAAATTGCTTTGCAAATGGTTTGCATACAATATATAGAATGTGCCATGAAGAGATAGAATGCCCAAGGGTCACAAAATGAAGGTGGAGAGCCAAGAATCAGCTACAGGTGTAGCACCAAAAACATGACAGATGGCTTGGGTGACCCTTTGCCTTCCTTTGCCACTTGTATAATTGACCATATGGAGTGAAAATATTTATAAAACCGTCGTGCTCCTCCTCCAGTGCGTTGCGCTCTTTTCCAGGTGACGTTTGGAGACCTTCCTGATGTCAAAATTGAGTGTAGGATAGCTTGTTGGAAAGATCGTTGCGTCTACCTTCCAACCCAACTATAATTTTTCGATTTGGAGTTCATTTGATCTATCAAAAATCAAATCTCCCAAGACTGGTCAAACTATGCAAATGAGTCTGCCTCAAGGCAGAGTGCTATTGCAGGAAACTTTTGAATGCCTTCCTCAATCTAAAATTACACTTGTGATAGCTCAATAGAAATTGTGCCCTATCTACTTTCCATCCCAACTGGAATTTTTAAATTTGGAGTTTATTTTCCCTGTCAAAAATCAAATCTCCCAAGACTGGTTGAATTGTGCCAAATGAGGCCGCCTAAAGGCAGAGTGTTGTTACAATCAACTTTTGAATGCCTTCCTCAACTAAAAATTGAGCTCATGATATCTCATTGGAAAGATACTTGTCTCTAATTATTATTTGGATCATCAAGAAGGTCATTTGGCCAACCGAGCTAGGAGAAAACTTGATTTTCCTGAGGTTGCTCCAGAGGTGCATCAATTCTCCCAAGGCAACTGTAGTTTTGACATTTCGTCAAAACCATAACACCTGTGTAAAAAGTAAAGGAGTTTTTTCTTCCTTGGTCTGCTATGGACAAAATCCTCTCTCAGTTTTCCCAAATTCATCTTTTATTTCTCAGAAACATCATTTGAGTGAAACATATCCCGATGTTTGGGACAAGGGATTTGCTGAAATGAAGCGAAATGAAGGGGATAGGGAGCTTCTAAATTCTTGATGAAATTTTGGAAAGTATGGAGGGATGTTAGGAAGCAGGGGAAAGTGGGGTCTCAGAAATTGAGTGAGGGGAAGGGGTCCAAAAAGGTAAAACACAGGCCCAACCATAGAAAATTGCCAGGTTATAGCATGAAACTAGGGTTTGTGCGAAAATGAGGAATTTGGGGGATCTCAGTGATGGGAAGTGTTTGATAAGGTATTTTAAGGATAGGGGAAGGTGTATGAACATCAGGATACAAGCTTTTCCAATGATTTGACCATCCAAGAGAAATTAGCTTCAAAACCCTAGGAGAGGGAAATGAACCTTGCCTAGGCGCAACTGAAGCACGGACAAGGTGTGAAATGACCCAATGGAACTTGACATGATGATGAAAACCCTCTGAATGATGGTAGACTCAGCTGAATGGTGACATGGAACATCATTTGGACAACTTTGACAAGGGTAAAATCACACCCTAGACCTAATGCCTAGTGACCAAATTTTACTTGAAGACTCACTAAAATGATAAAATTTGACCCTGACACCTTAAAATCACTTGTGTAAGAGCATGTTTGATCACTAGTGGAAGGCTGCAAATACTGACACTAACAGGTTCCTCAGTACATTTTGGTCCAGTCTCTGGTTGATGCTGGACACCAAGCTCACTAAGTCCACAACTTTCCATCCCCAAACTGATTGTCAGATAGAGGTTGTCAACAAGATGATCATACACATTCATGTACAACTCAAAGAATCAACGCACATGTAATGAGAGCCTCCCCTATGTCCAATAAAACTATAACTGATCTCTCCAAAGCTCGACTGACCACATTGCTTTTCAGGTAGGCTTGGAATTCCAGCCACTATGTCCGATTGATGTGGCCATACCATTTGCAGTGACTCGGGCATATTCGACTCATGTCCAGTCCGAAACTGACAAGGCAAATGGATTCATTGAGCACATTCAATACATCTGCCAATAGTTCTATTACATATTGTACAAATCCAATGTTAAGTACAAGGAATGACCTGATTAGCATGAGGTTCCACACAAGTTCCAGGTGGGCGACAAAGTTTGGCTACATTTACAGAAGGAGCGCCTCACTAGGCACCGTTGCAATATTCACCCTCTTTGATATGGGCCATACAAAATCACCAAGGATGTGGGAGATAATTCTTTTGAGCTCATCATTCCTCCATTTCTTGACCTGCACCTAGTGTTCAATGTGGATCGCCTTCGACCATACTTTCCACCATTACTGGACACATCCGACATTGCAGAACAACTCACACCAACAGAGTTAAATCCAAAATGCATGGAACAAGCTGCAAATGAATGGATCATAGACATGTAGATTAAGAAGACTCGCCAACAGAAGATCCATCGATATCGAGTTTTCAAAGCCTGCTAACTCCTACACTAAGGAAAATGGCTCACCAGGGACAAAGTCCAACAGAAGTTTCCTCACCTCATGGAGGAACTCAATGCAATGGAGACCATTTCTTCCTAAGGGGGGAGGACTGATGCAGGTGGATATTTTTGGCCACCTGCCTCTTCCACTTGGATCCTCACCATTGTTCTTTCATTTTTTTCAGTTTCCTTAATTGTAGCACAGTTTACTATTTTTGGCATTTTTTGGGGTCGTGAACTTCCAAAGCTATTTTGAGGCCCGAAATAATGTTTTTTGACAAAATTTCTTTGGCAATTTCTAAAGAAATCACCATATTCAGATGTAGTCCTTGGAGATATCTTTCCAACAAGGTATCATTCACGCCAAACAGAGATAATGTGACCAAGTTACGACCCCAGGAAATTGGTTTCCCAACTAACCCCAATGGGGCCCATAAAATCTTAGTTTTACATATCCTCAGGTTATGGTTTTGGTTGTTTAGGGTTTTCTCTTATTTTTCAATAATAAAAAAGGCACTCAAGCCCCATTGTAACTCCTTTCATAGGCATGTAGCTGCCACATCTCTTCTCAGAGATACGTTACGATCACTCGAGCTAGTCTTATTTCCATTCTGTTTTTAAGCATATCTCATTATTTGATATTAATGAAATGAAGTGTTATTTTTGTTGCATCTCTGTATTTATGGTTATATCTGTAATTTCTTGCATTCCTATTGAAATTCGAATCAAATATCTATTATAAAATCGCTATAGGCCATAGCCCTTTATCATAAACCAGCTGATATATATATATATATATATCGAAGTTTCTAGATTTCGGATATCAAAGGAATTCCTAAGAATCCCCGATATCTAAAAGTCTCAAACCTCATACCAAGTGGTTGTAGTTCATTTATATATTATAAACTATGAGTATTCAAAAGGATCCACATTTCACATCATTACTTTCGCTCCAGAGTATTAGCTATTGGAGATTTTCAACTCAGCAAGCTTTTGAAAACTACGATCTCTGATAAGAAACATAACCTCTCTCTCTGACCTTTGATATTATCTCCTTATCGATATCCCAATGAAACTCCCTCTCCAACTTTTGATATTCATATCCCTCCAATCATAGATATTCCAATATGGAACTCTGTTGATATTCCGATAACCAATCCTTCTGACATTTGATATAATATTCAGTCAAACTTCTGATATGTACCAATCTCAGATATGTTGGACCTGATATGATTTAAGATTTGGTTTAATTGTGAAATCATGTCCACTTGTATATCAGAACTTTTGAAATGGAACACATCTAAAATCTATGATAAGACCTAATCTTACAATCTCCGATATGGTTGTGGATTTGATGGGCTTTATCACAATGATTTAATACAAAATCACATCTGCTCTATATCATATTTTCACAATATCGTAACTTTGGCTATGTTGCGATTGTTTCAAAAGCTCTGATATCCATTTATCTGATACCTATCAGCTCTTGCCATGTGTCACTCCTACTCCAACCATTATTATTATTATTATTATTACTATAAATTCAAAAGCCACTTAATCAATTTAAAAAGGTCTATTAGCATAAGTATAGTTTAATGCTATAGTTTAATCCGTGTTTTCACTATTTTAATATAAAAGCCAACTATTTACCATTGACTCATTTTTCTATTTGATAGAGGAGCTTCCAACGCCAAAGAAGAAACATATCCAGACAAAGAAACTCCTCCAGATGACGCAAAACAAACTTAAAATGGGCATGGGTTGTTGAAGTTGTTATTCAAAGATCACCATGCCAGTGAATTCCACCTATCTCTTCCAAGCAAGTTGTACAATATTATTAGAGCACTAACGAAGATGGGAATTTTCTTAACAATGAAAATTTATATTCAATTAGAGCTCAAACAAAAGCATAACCTTCAGACCTATATTATTTTAATAAATTCTGTTGTGAGAGATATGCAGGGGTTATTATTATTTCTCCTAAAATATAAATATGACTTCTTGGATGAGTCTAGAGGGGGAAATGCACAAGATAGAGTAGAGAATAGAATAGAGAGGAATTATTATAATAGTATATTCTTTCACAAATTTATGATTTATGTGATTGGGGTTTGGACTCTTTCAATTATGCGTTGTATAAAGACAATAGGGTTTGCACTATTGTAGTTGTGTTTCTATAAACAGGGTTCATGACTTGGAGGAGGCTTGTTGGAGATCAAATCTTGTATTGAGAAGGAGAGGAGGTTTTATTAGTTTGTATAAAGATACTGTTATTTTTAATAACAAATTTCATTCCTTTTTGGTAGAAGAATTATGTCTATGGAAGTTATATTGTGCACTACTATCAATATTGATTCTTATATTGTAGATTAGCTATCTAGTGTAGGAATTTACAGGGTAAGTTCTTCAGACGGAACACTAAAGGACATCACTCAAAAACAGATCATAGATCAATAAAACAGTATTCTTGACATGGTTAAAACCCTCAAAGAGGGAAACAATCCACGGCTAGAGCCAACGCGGCTACTTCAGGCAATTTATTAATAAAAGAATGAAAATTTACATAAGCTTCTCTCATGAAGGGTTACCCAACAAATGACCCTCCATGCTCTTTAAATAGAGATCATGGACCAATCAAGTGTTAACCCATGGATCAAGTGTCAGTAATACCGAGGAGAGAATGAACCGTCAAACCACTTAATGTTTAAAACATATCACGATTGTCAGATTGTAAGTTACAAAAGTACATAGTAAAGAAACACACTTTACCTAACTCTACACTAGACCAAGTTATACTTAACTATTTCCTATGTGTCAGAATATCCTAACATCCCCCCTTAAGAACAACTTTGGATAGGATTGAACGATGTATAAATATGACACAGTAGGAGAAGGAAGGAGGCATTAGAGCCTATCCCCCCTTAGTGACACTTCCTGAACTCCAACCATAAATAAAAGTATAGTAAACTTCACCTTTATCAGAGCCTTTGTAAAGATGTCTGCAACTTGATCATCTGTTGAAAAATATTTCACTTCAAGAACATGGTCATGAATGAGCTTTCTAATGAAGTGCATGTGCATTTTAATGTGTTTGTTGCACTGATGTTGGACCGGATCTTTGCACAGTTGAATGGCACTTTGATTATCACACCAAAGTGTAGTCGGATGTTGCTGCTGAAATCCAAAGGAAACAGCTCACAAACAAATCACATGTTAGGTCCCTATAATACTAGTGATTCCCACATTACTATTGTCATTGTATCCCTTATTGTTATTGTTGTGCCCCTATTATCCCCATATTATTATTATTGTTCCCCATAGAATGCCTCTATTGTTATTTTTGTGCCTTTATATTATTATTCTTAGGTCGGCTTGGTTATATTGTGACTCCTTAGGCTCCTATATATAGAAAGGAGGTTTTTTCATTTTAATCATCCAAGAATTGTTCATTTGTGTAATGTAAAGGAGGTTTCCCACTTGAAGAGGTTTAATTCTAAGGCATTGATATATCTTTTCTATATTTTGTGAGATGGTTTCATAACATTTGGTATCAGATCTTTGGATTCTAGGGTTTTGCTGCTCCAAACAAGTCATTGTGGAATTTTCACTATAACTTTTTTTCTGCGACTTTTCAGAAGCTAAACAAAAAAACCCATTTGATAATAAATTGCACTAAACCTCGGGTCCAAATTTCAGATTTTTTCTTGCTATATTTTCAGAGATACGATATGAGGAATTTAAGGTTTTTGCAAGCTCTAGAATTTCATCTAAAACAAGTCATCATGGACTTTTCGCTATAACTCTTTCGCTATGAAGTTTCAGAAGCTAAAAAAACCATTTGCGAAGCAATCGGACTGAACCTCAGCACTGAATTTTAGATCCTGTCTCGCTATATTAGTGGAGATATAATATGAGGAAGTCAGGGTTTTTGCAGACCCTCGAATTACATTCCAAACAGGTCACCTTGGGAAAATCGTCATAACTTTCGCTCTAAGAATCAAATTGAATTTCCGTAAGAATTTACAGAAAGAGTATGGACTGTAGTGTTTTTGGGTATCATTTTTAAAATATAAGGTTGAAACCATGGCCCATGGCATGTTGTACAAGTTCGCTCTACTGAACTCGTCTATACTCAGGTCATCGTGGGAGATTTGGCATAACTCTTCATTGGAGAATCCAATCTTGATCAGACTTGCGGGGTTAGAAATATTACTTAGAGGGTTACAGCAAGAACAAATTTTAGGCTTGGGAGATCTAAAATTACAGAGATACATCAGATTCAATATCGAGCTCCTACAAAGTGAAAAACGGTATGTAGTTTTTTTTTAATTTTTGCGTAAGCTTGGTTCAAAAAATTATTTTGAAGGAATTCAAAGGGAATAGTGAAGTGTTATTATCAGTAATTGATGCCCTGAAGAAAGAAAATGGAAATACCTAGTACGCAACTTGAAAGATCTAGCATGACTCATGAAGAAGAGGAAGAAATGCAACATGATATATCAAAATTACGAGACCAAGTGCAACAAAATTCACTTGCACAAAAAGTAACAGAAAATAAGATGGATGGTTTAAATAAATACATAGAAGCTAAGATGGATTGTTTAAAGAAAGGGCTGTAAGCTAATATGGATGGTTTAAAGAAAGGCGTAAAAGCTAAGATGGACGACATGGAAGCTAAGATGGAAGACGTGGAAGCTAAGATGGATGATGTGGAAGCTAAGATGGATGATTTAAAGAAAGGCATGGAAGATTTGAAGACAAATTTGACAAAGTTTCTACAAGAACTGCTTACTAATTACGAAAGGGTAGTAAAGGAAACTCCTGATGAGAACAAAATAAATTTTAGTCATGATTTCATAGACTCTAACATTGGATGGAAGAACCACCATGTTCCAAGGATCGATAAGAGGAAGTTTGATGGCAAGGATCTCGGAACATGGATACTACAGATGGAGCAATTTTTCGATCTCCATAGTGTGCAAAACACACAAAAGGTATGCATTGCAACTTTATATTTGGAACCAAATCAATTTGTATGGTACTGGTGGCTTTGCTCTTGTAAACAAATTGTCACTTGGGCTATTTTTACGGATGAAATGATAGCACATTATGAGGATACAAAAAGAAACACTTTTTTTAGCCAATTGATAAATCTCAAACAAAAGGGTTCAATGATGGAGCACATTGAGGACTTCCAAAAATTGAATATAAGGGTAAAAGATATTCTAGAGGAGCATAGGATTGATGTGTTCATAGGGACTTTAAAAGATAACATCCAACATGAGGTTCACATTTGGGAACTAGATTCATTGGAGAAGGCATTCAGGTTGGAAATAAAAATGGAAAGAAAAATTATGGCAACAAGGAAGCCTACCACTCACAATCATAAAGATGGAAGTGTTGTTGCCCCTAGCCATCCACAACCTACAAGGTTGACACCACAACAATTGGAAGAACAAATAGCAAAAGGGCTTTGTTATAGTTGTGATAGAAAATACACTAAAGGTTATAAGTGTGTCGGGAAGAAATTATTTTACATAGATTGTGAAGAGGAGGAAGAAAAGGAATAAGAAACATCAAAAGAAGAGGATATACACTAGGAACAAACCCTAGAAAAAGAATAAATGAATCCAACCATATGTTGTAAAGCATTGGCTAGAATTACCACTCCTCAAACTATCAAGATAGAAGGGAATATCAAGAAGAAATAATGTTGATTGATTCGGGAAGCACCCATAATTTTATTCATTATAAGATATCCAAGGAATTGAATTGCTTCCTATATCCAGCACTAGAGTGTCAAGTGATGGTTGCAAGTGGAGGAACCATAAACTACTCAGCAAAGTTCCATAATATTAATCTATCCATGGGAGAATATGTATTGAATATCCCAATTCTTTCCATTCCAATGGGTGGTGCTAATGTTATACTAGGAGTCTAATGGCTACAATCCTTGGGTACAATAGCTTTTAATTTTCAAGAACTTTTCATGAAATTATCTTCAAATGGAAAGGAAGTTGAATTAAGGGGTATCGCAGGGAAACTGAGAAAGATAATCAGCTCTAACGGAATGACAAAGTTTCTAAAGAAAGAACAACGAGGCATAATTGCACAATTATGCTCACTAGAGGTTCCCACATCGAAATCATCCATTTCTCCAGATCTCCAAAAAGTCTTAGACAATCACTCCAAGGTATTTGAGACTCCCAAAGGCCTCCCACCTATTCGTGATCATGATCATGCTATTAATTTGATTCCAGAAAGTGTTCCTCCAAACATCTTGCCTTACAGATATCCCTATGTCCAAAAGACTGAAATTGACTATATGCTTGCAGAAATGTTAGAGGCTGGTATAATTCAACCTAGTCAAAGTTCTTTCTCTGCTCCAGTAGTATTGGTTCACAAGAAGGATGGATCATGGCGCATGTGTCCAAATTATAGGGAGCTCAACAAGCTCACTACTAAAAATAAATTTCCCATTCCTGTCATTGATAAATTATTGGATGAATTGCATGGATCAATTTACTTCACCAAGTTGGATCTTCATTCAAGATATCATCAAATTCGAATGAAGATTGAAGACATTTCAAAAACATCATTTAGAACTCATGAGGGTCATTATGAATTTTTTGTCATTCCTTTTGGCCTTACCAATACACCTTCTACATTTCAAGGTTTAATGAATTCCATTTTCAAACCCTTAGAAAATTTGTGCTTGTATTTTTTGATGATATACTAATCTACAGAAAGTCTTGGAAGGATCATGTCCAACATGTTGACATGGTGGTCAAACTATTGGAGAAGAAACAATTATATGCAAAAATCTCCAAATGTTTCTTTGGAGTACAAGAGGTGGAATATCTGGTTCATATTGTATCTCATGAAGGTGTTAAGGTAGACCCTAGAAAAATTAAAACCATTAAGGAATGGAAAATCCCCACATCCATAAAGCATCTACGAGGATTTCTCGGGTTGATAGGGTATTATCGCAAGTTTGTTAAGACTTATGGGAGATCAGCACCTCTAACAACATTATTGAAGAAAGATGCATTTTCATGGACTCTAGAAGCAATGAAGGCCTATGAACATCTTAAAGAGGCAATGTGCCAAGCACTAGTCTTAGCTACCGGATTTCACAAAAAACATTATTATGGAATGTGATGCCTCTGAAATGGAATTGGTGCTGTTTTAATGCAAGAAGAAAGACCCATGGCTTTTGAAAGTCTTCCAATCAAAGGAAAGTATTTACACAAATCTATTTATGAGAAGGAAATGTTGGCAATACTACATGCACTTAAGAAATGGCAACCCTCCCTAATGGGAAGACACTTCAAGGTAAAAAACAAATCATGATAGTCTTAAGTACTTTTTACAACAAAGATTTTCTTCAGAAGAGCAGCAAAAATGGGCCACAAAGATGTTCGGTTATGACTTTGAAATCATCTACAAAGAAGGGAAGCAAAATTTTGTGGCAGATGCACTCTCAAGAAAGGATGAGGATGTGGAAGAATTTCTTTGTGCCATTTCTATTATCCAACCTGATTGGATAAATGAAGAAAAGGATGAATGGAAGAATGACGAGGAAGTTTGGGCACTCATTCAAAAGATACAACAAGATCCCAATACATCTGATACATTTAGCTAGGACAATGATTCGTTATGATACGAGGATCATTTATACCTATGTAAGAATTCCCAACTCAAACAAAAGATTCTTAGGGAATTGTACACCTCTCTCTTAGGAGGGCACTTAGGATTTCTAAAAACCTACCATAGGGTTAAGAAGGATTTTTTTTGGGATGGCCTTAAATTGGATATTCAAAAGTTTGTGGTGGAATGTTTGGTTTGCTAACAAAATAAAGTTGAAACAATTAAGACCCCAAGACTATTACAACCTTTACCCATTCCAAGCCAACATTGGGAGGAGGTTTCAATGGATTTTATCACAGGTTTACCCAAGTCCAAAGGAAAGAGTGTTATCATGGTGGTAGTTGACAAACTTACCAAGTATGCACAGTTTTGTGCATTATCTCGTCCATTTAAAGTGAGTACAGTTTCTACTGCATTTATGGAAACAATTCAAAAGTTGCATGGAAACCCAAAGATTATTGTAAGTGACAGAGATCCCATTTTCATTGGAAATTTTTGGACAAAATTATTTTCTTGTCTTGGTACTCAGTTAGCTTATAGCTCATCTTACCATCCTCAATTTGACGGTAAAATGGAGATAGTAAACAAATGTTTGGAAGGATATCTTCGTTTCTTTGTATCTGATAAACAAACACAATGGGTCAAATGGTTGCCTCTAGCTGAATGGTGGTATAACACTTCCTTCCATACTACAACAAAAATGACCCCATTTATGGCACTTATGGATATCATCCACCATCCATCACATCATATTTAAGAAAAAATTCTAAGGTTCAAGCAGTGGAAGATCACATCGAGCATCAACAACAAGTTCTCCAACTCTTAAAGGATAACCTCACCTTGGTGCAGAATAGAATGAAATAGCAGGCAAATCAACATTGCAACGAAAGAAGTTTTTATGTAGGTGATTGGGTATTCATACGGCTACAACCACATAAGAAAATGTCCCTCAAGCAAGCTAAGAAGGATAGTAAATTATCACCAAATTATTATGATTCATACAAGATGTTGCAAAAGAAAGGTACTATGGCATACAAATTAGAGCTTCTTGCACATTCCCGAGTGCACCCAATTTTCCATGTCTCATGCTTAAATTAGGTTATAGGTGACAAGCTTCCAGTTCAAACAATATTGCCAAAACTTGATGAGGAAGGAAAAATAATAATGGAACCTGAAGCAGTCAAAAAAACAAGAACGCGACAGTTATGAAATCGATCAATTTCAGAGTATCTCATCAAGTGGAAGAACTTACCTGTTGAATATTCCACATGGGAGGATGACAATTTTATACAGAAACATCCAGAACTACTCAAGCATTGAGGACAACACTTTTGAAGGAGAGGGGCATGTTAGGTCCCTATAATACTAGTGATTCCCCCATTACTATTGTCATTGTATCCCTTATTGTTATTATTGTTCCCCTATTGTCCCCATATTGTTATTATTATGCCCCATAGAATCCATCTATTGTTATTTTTGTGCCTTTATATTATTATTGTTAGGTCGGCCTGGTTATATTATGACCCCTCAGACTCCTATATATAGAAAGGAGGTTTTTTCATTTGAATCATCCAAGAATTATTCATTTGTGTAATGTAAAGGAGGTCCCCCCTCAAAGAGACTGAATCCTAAGGTGTTGATCTATATTTTCTATCTTTTGTGAGCTGGTTTTATAACATCATGGATCAATACACTAGTATCCTTGATGTGGTTAAAACCATCAAAGAGGGAAATAGTACATAGCCTAAGCCAACGTGGCCACTTCAGGAAATTTATTAAGAAAAGAATGAAAATTTACATAAGATTCTCTCATTAATGGTTACCCTACAAATGAGCCTCCATGCTCTTTAAATAGAGATCATGGACCAATCGAGTGTTAAGCCACAAATCAAGTGTTGGTAATAATGAGGAGAGAATGAACCATCAGATCACTTCATGTCTAGAACATATCATGACCATCGGATTGTAAGTTACAAAATTACATAGTAAAGAAACACACTTTACCTAACTCTACACTAGACCAAGTTATACTTAACTATTTCCTATGTGTCGGAATATTCTAACATCCTCCCTTAAGAAAAACTTGGTATATGATTGAAGGATGTACAAATATGACACAATAGGAGAAGGAGGGAGGCATTAAAGTCTATCCCCCCTTAGTGACAACTTCCTGAACTCCAACCATAAATTGAAGTTTAGTAAACTTTGCCTCTGTGAGAGCCTTTGTAAAGATGTCTGCAACTTGATCATCTATTGAAAAATATTGCACTTCAAGAACATGGTCATGAATGAGCTTTCTGATGAAGTGCATGTGTAGTTCAATGTGGTTGTTGTGCTAATGTTTGACTGGATCTTTGCATAGTTGAATGGCACTTTGATTATCACACCAAAATGTAGTCGGATGCTGCTACTGAAAGCCAAAGGAAACCACTCACAAACAGATAACAGATCAATACACTAGTATTCTTGACGTGGTTAAAACCCTAAAAGAGGGAAACAGTCCACAGCCTAAGTCAATGCGACCACTTCAGGCAATTTATTAATAAAAGAATGAAAATTTACATAAGATTCTCTCATTAATGGTTACCCTACAAATGACCCTCCATGCTTTTTAAATAGAGATCATTGACCAATCAGGTGTTAAGCCATGGATCAAGTGTCAGTAATACCAAGGAGAGAATGAACTGTCAGATCACTTCATGTCTAGAACATATCATGACTGTCAGAATGTAAGTTACAAAGTACATAGTAAATAAACACACTTTACCTAACTCTACACTAGATCAAGTTATACTTAACTATTTCCTATGTGTTGGAATATCCTAAAATCTCATCTTCAGTACATAAATCTGTTATCATTTATCTCTTTCCATTACTTATTAAGAATGGATTTCTGAGTAACTATTTATTCATAAATCTGCTACCTTATCATGATTTAATAACCAATAACATTATGTGAACTAATTCCTAATGATATCAGTTCATTATTTTTTGTTTTCATTAACATTATGTGAACTACTTCCTACTATTAGCGGTTCAACAATTATGATTAATTGATCTCTTAAACATAGCATGATAAGAAATTACAATGTCAGTTAAATGAGCTATTTCTTTAACTAAATATTCATCATAAGCTTTTCATGATAAAATCCCAATTATCATTAGTCTTGCTCTTGGTTGCATGGAGGACTAATCCTTCATCCAATCGAGATAGTCTTCAGGAATATAGAGTTAGATCTGCATTTAGTTTAAAGACCGCATTTCTATATGTCCTCTTCTTAAAGAGGCAAAGCATTAGAGGTGGTTTGGTTGAGCCCCAAATCAGCTTAAGGGATTACTTCCTTGTCAAGCTAGCGGAAAGATAGTCATCTTGATTTCTATTTTCTCTGTTGGTGAGAGAATAGCGATATTATAAGCTAGCAAATATTTAGAGAAAGGGTAACTTAACCCAATTGAACTAGTGAGAACCACAATTTCAACAGAAAAGGAATTGCTTTAAGTTCCTAACCGGTTGGTATCCTTAAAATTTTGAGATGTCATTTTTGTCGATCAGCACCAAGTTTGGAAAAGAATTTGATGTGTGTATCAAAAGGTCAAATAACAAAGTGAGAAGAAAAGAACCATTTGAAAGATAAGTATAATTATTTTATTTCAATTTTTAATAATGCATACAATTTATGATTCTAATTTATGATGGTTTCGTTTGAGCTAACCAGATGTGATATGTTTATACATGATGATTTGATCAAAGAGTTAATTTGACTTGATATGACAAGAAGTAAATAGAATTGTAGGTGTACCTTATTGATGAGACATTAATGTGGTATGATTTTAAATTTATTTCAATTCCTTTTTAGTCTAATTGCAATTATGTGCTTGGTACAGGAAAGCAAGGAAATACTCATCTTGGGGGGTTGAAACTAACTACAAGATGTAGCAAAAACAACTTGAAAAGGAATTTGAACAGATAACATTATGTTAGTAAATCATTTAGGAGCAGGTCCATTGTGGGACACTAGTACCCAATAGCACCATTGATTTCCATGAGCATTCTATGAGAGGTATGATAGTTTTGAGGCATGGATATGCCTTTGTTTTTGGACTTTATGATGTGAGGAAAACTTGCTAAGGGATGGATCTCCCAAGGGACTGTGTAGCAGAGAAAGGGATTTTGGGAACTTGGAAGGTGAGTGACTGCACAGAAGGGGTTGACCGGATTGCCCGAATTACTATGTAGCAGAGAAGGGAAGGTCAGGGAATGAATTATTTTTGGTCCTTAGCATTTCCAAATGGAATCATAAGCACATTGGGAGTGTGCCCTATAACATTGATGCAGTAACTTTTCAATGAGGGAAAATATAACGCAAGGATCTTAATGTTGGACATTGGATGCAAGTTTGACTTTGGCAGAGGATTCTGGACTTCCTGGAAAGGAGGTGAATCCTGATATTACTTTGAGAGTGGAGCTGTAAGCCTCTAGACCCCTTTCTTGCTGATGTGGGCATTGTATCATTTTATTTGTTGGTTAAAGAAAATGTGCATATGTATGTATGCGTATATTATTATGAATATTGTATCAAGTTGGATTTGTGAAGATCCATATGAAGTATGTTTTGTTTTCAATGATTTGTTGGTCATAGGTGTCATTGAATACCTAGGACAACGTTCCCCCAAGGGGCAGGAGTTTGTAACAACCCCAGGTTAAAGTTCATGTAATAAAGGATAATAAAGGTAAAATAAGACCAAGGTCATGGGACACATATTCCAAACTGAATGGTGGGGAAAACACTATAGTGGGAATCACTTCTGGTTTATTTATGACTAAGGAATTTGGCAAACTAAAAGAGGCAAAAATTTGCATTTATTTATGAAAATAAAGGAAAATAGGAGAAAAAGGAGTTGAAGAGACACAAATTTTCATGCAAGGGAAATTAAAGGAAAAATGAATGAAAATGAAGAAAATGAGAAATCAATAATAAAAAGGCACCTGAGAATCAATTGACAACTTTTGGCCATCTTTGGAGCAAGTGTAGCAAAGGAAAGAAAACAAGCATTTGGAAAAGAAAGCAATGGAAGCAAAGGAATAAGCAAAGGAAATTAAGGAAACGGTTGGATCAAAAACTTCAAGGGGAATATCTTGTAGGTAACATGTTACATGTGTTATTTATTTGTTGGATATGAATGCATGGTACATGCATTTGTTTATTTTGTTCATTTACTATCATTGGCATGAGTTTTACTTGGTTTAACAATGGTTTCAACCTTGCCTTTATATTTCTTAGATAACCATGGTGTGATGGGAGTCATTCTCATTTGAGCTTTGGATTGCTGGAAGGTTTTGGAACTGGGTGAGGTGGTCTAAGGAAAACTCCCAAGGGGTGGGAGTGGAGATGGTTTTCTCCAGCAATCCCTCGAAAGGTGGGTGGTGATAGGAAAGTTCCTTAAGGTTGTTGGTTTATGTTATATTCTTTCTACGACTACCCCACGTCGGGCACTGATGGGGGTTATGCAAGGGGTAGTAGTCCCCATTTATGGGGTTTGGGGTAGTGCCTAAGGAAATTTTTTCTGGACCCTATATTAGGTGGGTGGACCTACCTATGGTTTTGTGCATGGATTTCGCACATGGTTTTGGGCATGATGGTTTTCTGTCCATGGTATTTTGTAGATCCGGTCAAGGGAACTAAAGTTATGTTCTAATCCAGGGTTAATGGATTGGGGTTTATGGATGCTTCAGCATGTATATATATGTGTTGTAACATTGAAATGAACATAATGAAAAAACCAATCTGGTAATTTCCCGATTTTGGGATCGAGGGGAAAATCTCTATGTATATTTGTTTTACGTTTTATGCTCTCACTATTGTTTTTTTTTTTAAATTCATATGTAGGTAATTTATGTACGGGGTTAAAACCTACATTATGGTGAAGAAATTCTGAGGCGTCCAAGCTTACAACCAATCACCCTTGCTTACATTCATGACCTTAGCTTACAAATTTACCTTATGTTTAACGAACTGTCTATTGTGTACTAAGCATGTATAGGTCAAGATCTTGTTCAAGTTTGAATGCTTGGAATTTGTATCATCTTAACCATGATTTTGGAAAGTTACGGGAAGTTTTGGGCAGTGGTCTAGATGCTAGCCTGAAAAGGTGGCACAGATCTCGGAACTGCATGCACAAAACTAGAATATTTGGGTCATAACCACAATGTGGCGGGCTTATGAGTGTGGTTGGAGGCTCATTACTGCATGCATGCTATGTTGTGGGTGCAGTTGGGGATTATGCTTGTGAAAAAATAGTTCTAGCTCAGGATCTAGTCATCAAAGGTTGTGGACTGATTTTTGGGTGATCTAGTGGCCTTGAGGGGTATCAATAGGTTTTTGGTTTGTTGACCCCACTTCCATAATTGGAACTTGGAGGTTAAGTCTTATCATAGTGACACTCAACTGACATTTACCCTGGAGAGCTTGTAAAAGTGGGTAAATGTGGGAAGGGGCATTACAAAAGATCCATAGAAAGAGAACATCTTATAACCATGCATATAACAAACATATAATCTATGAAAAACCAACCATGATATGAACATAATAGCCATTACAAGTGCTCATCAATCTTAATAAGAAAATAACTTATATTAACATATGAAAATGGCGACCAAGTGAGGGACTTCCATATACCACCTGACCATAGATTGGACTGAACCAAATATCTCTTTCAGCCAATCACCCCCATGCCATATTCCAAGAATGAATGTGGGATCTTATAGGTTTAACCAAAATAGAACCAACCAGGGCTTCCAGAGGTCAAACCACCTCAATCCTCAACCATAGTGATTTCACCTAAAAGGTCCAGAAATCACTAACACCAAAAAAGCTTTGATGCGTCCAACTTTATTCACCATAACCGGAGGAATTTTCCTGTCTATCAAGATTTCTAGGAGGAATCCCATCTCCAGCCTTTACCCTTGGGAATTTTCCTGAGACGACCTCACTAGGATCCAAAGTCTACCGGTCGTCCAAAGCTTAAACTAAAACAAGGCACCCAAAACAACATGACTATCAAGGAAATGGCAAGGCAAGGAAAAAAAACACTTTCAATCCAGGAAAATCACATGCCAATGAAAAAAAATGAAGGAACCAAGAAACTAAATGTATGTGCCATGCATGCGAATCTCACAATGAAATCAAACATGTCACCAATTACCTACAATGTACACCTATTGTAGTTGTTGTTCCAAGTTTTCCTTGTGCTCCCTTTCTTTCCTTTACTTCGTTTCTTGTCCAAGTGCTTTATCTCTCTACTCTTAGAGCTCTATTTCTGAAAGTGATCAAAGCTAGAACTAGTAAAAGATGAACCAAAAGTTGTGAATTATTTCTCTAATGCCCTTTTATCATTGATGTCTAATTTCTTCCTTCCCATTTTCCATTTTATTTCATTTTCCTCTAATTTCTCTCTAATTTCCCTTGCATGCATATTTGTGTATCTTCATTTCCCTTTTCTCCTATTTTCCTTTATTTCTCACATTAAATTGCAATTTATTGCCTTGTTGCCTTTGCCAATGCATTTTTCCAATTTCCATACCATTAATAAACCACAAGTTTATAATGTTTCCCCTTCCATTCAACTTGGAGTACTTTCTCCATGACCTTGGTTCAATTTATTTAGATAGAAAAATAACCCGAGGTTGTTACTCTTATACACCTAGAGCATTGGTCAATAAAATGTCAGAGACCAAATTGCAGAGTCCTTGAGATGTTGTTGTTGTGTGCATTTTGAGCATATTATATTAGGTCCAGACTGAAAAATTATGAAATGAGTTCTTCATAGAGGTTGAGGAGGTTAGGTCCTCTGAAAAGTGGTGGCTTTCCAAGATATAAGTATGGCACCCAACCCCCCGCCCCACCCCGACAGCCAAATTTCCCGCCACCACGGTCGGCTGTGGGGCCGCTGGGGTGGGGTGGGGCCTGGGTGGCCAGCCCTCCTGCACCTCCCCCACGGTCACATTGGGCCACCGACGAGCATGATTGGACCCACCACACCCACTGCGGATGTAGTGGGTAAATCTGTCTCAACTAAATTTTTAATTTCTAAAAGAAAATTAATTAAACCTATTGAATTATAAAACTTTCACACAACAAAAGAGAAACTAACCTTTCAAATGTAATAATCTTCCATTGAATATGTTGTTGATAGCAATGTAGCTTCTCCACAAATTTGATCCAAATCTTTTAACGAACCTCGAAAAACCTTGAAAAACCTTGATGTGTGTGAGGAATAGTGAATGAAATTTATGTTATAGCTGAAATTACAGAATTGTTTTACCACACGTTAATGTGGGGTTAATTTGTTTTTATAAAAACTTTAACATGTAAATTTTGTTATGGCAATATAGGGAACTATGATAAAATGAACATTACAAAATTGTTTTACCGCATAGTGAATGTGGGATTAATTTGTTTTTATAAAGACTTTAACATATAATTCTTGCTATGGCCATATAGTAAATTATGATAAAGCGAACATTACAGAATCATTTTACAGCACAGTGAATGTGGGATTAATTTGATTTAGAATATTTAATAAAAATTAAAAAAACATTCAATTTCCTAGTAAATATTATATGGTTTAAGTAAAAAAATAATTTAGATAAAAGATTTAGTTAACCATTTTGATTTAAAGATTTAGTTTAAAATATTTATTTCCTAAAAAAAATTTAGTTAAAATTTTTCAATAAATCGTAGAAGAAAATTATGGAGGAAAATACATGAAACAAAATTTTTGGAGGGAAAAATTTTGGTGAAATTTTTTGGAGGGAAACTTTGGAGGGAAATTTTCATTCTTTAAGCTATATATTATCATTAGGAGAGAGTGCATTTGTATCATTCAACCTCTTATGTTTGAAAGACATGGATTCTTCTGATAGTGATGTTTCTCTTTGTGAAGCATCAACATCTTCGTCGCGTAAGAACTCTATTCATATTTATGAATATAACAGAAATTATTCCAATATGAATAGAGAGTCAAATATTCCACTTAGTCCTAATCCTAAGGACTATGAGAGCAACAATGATGAAAGACAGGATGAAGAATTTCAAATAAATAAAGAGTCATTGTTTCCACTTAGTCCTAATCCTATGGACTATGAGAGCAGCAGTGATGAAGAGCATGATGAATATTTTCAAATAAATAAAGAGTCTCAGTTTCCACTTAGTCCTAATCCTATGGACTATGAGAGAAGTAGTGATGAAGACCATGATGAATAATTTTAAATGAGTAGAGTGTCATGGTGTCCACTTAGTCCTAATCCTATGGACAATGAGAGAAACAGTGATGAAGAGCATGATGAAGAATTTCAAATGAATAGATTTTCATAGTGTCCACTTAGTCATAATCCTATGGACTATGAGAGCAGCAATGACGAAGAACATGATGAATAATTTCAAATGAATAAAGTGTCACGGTGTCCACTTATTCCTAATCCTATGGACTATGAGAGCAGCAATGATCAAGAACATGATGAATCATTTCAAATGAATAGAGTGTCACAGTGTCCACTTAGTCCTAATATTATGGATTATGAGAGCAGTAGTGATGAAGAGCATGATGAAGTTTTTCAAATAAATAAAGAGTCATGGTTTCCACTTAGTCCTAATCCCATGGACTATTAGAGTAGCAATGATGAAGGCCAGGATGAAAAATTTTCAATAAATCGAAAGTCACATTTTCCACCTTGTCCCAATCCTAAAGACTATGAGAGTAGTAGTGACAAAGGAAAAGATGAAGCACTTAGTCCTAATCCCAAGGAATATGAGAGCATCAGTGATGAAGGGAAGGATGAATAATCTTCAGTAAGTAAAGAGTCAAATTTTCGACGTAGTCCTAATCCTATGGACTATGAGAGCAACACTAACAATGCACATGATGAAGAATATACAATAAACATCGAGTCAAATTTTCCATTTAGTCCCGATTCTAAGGACTATGAGAGTAGCACTGAAGAAGGGCAAGATGAAGAATATCCTTCAAGTCAGTATTTCAAAAGCACAGATAATCATAGTGAGGATAACATTCCTCATAATGATGATGAAAATTCTTATACAAATGATGATCTAAAGATGGAGATGTTGCCAAGAAATATTGTATCGAGGAGTAGGAGCAGAACTTTTCATATCAATCCAAGATTTTCTAGTTATACAATGGCTAGAGTAGAATATATGATGAGAAGAAGTTATATCAGTGCTCTCATTTCAAGTGAATGTTGTACAAAATATTGCTTGAAACACATGGATTTCAAGTTTTCATTAGAGAAAAGGAAGAGAAATTTGTCAATGAATAAAATCATGAAAAATTCATATTTAGTGGGGTGCATGCAATCTACATTGTCAGGTTATGATAATCATATTGGGTCTTTATTTATCTGTAGAAGGGCCTTCAGAAGGTTTCATTCAATGGGTTATTTTCGTCTATCAAGAATCCAAGAAAATTTGGAAAAGGATCCCACATTTTATTCAGAAGTACGTCATAAACGACAATTTGGGCCATTATCAAATACTGCAATGTCATGGATGAAAGATTTTTTTCAAAGCATGGAGAGTGTATTCCAAATAGAGAGACAATACATGTTTCGGATAATTTCTCAAGACGAGAAATCTACAACTGATACAAAGAATATGCAGAAGGTGATGAGGGACATGGTCGATTTATGACATATCAATATTTTGTGAAGATATGGAATAAAGAATTCAACAATGTCTGTATTCCTAAGAAGACAAGGATGGGGATTTTCAGTACATGTGCTTCTCTTAAATAGAAAGGGGATAAATGTGAAGGGTCAGAAAGAGGTAAGTATTCATAACTTTAACTTTTTAAATTGTATAGTCATCAACTATGAAAACATATTTCTTAATGACTTTCTTTTATGTTGTGTAGATTCCATGGTCAAAGTACTTCAAGAGCATCGCGAACAACAAACAAGCAAAAGGAAAAAGTTTAAAATCATCGAAATAAGTGTTATGATAATCCAAACAAATATTTGGGTTTGATAATTAATGGTATGGACCAGAAGAAAACACTTATACCAAATTTTGTTCGCACACCCAAAAATTTACAGGAGGAAAATTTTATTCAGTATCATTTGGTCGGTTGTATGATCTTCAATGGGAAAATGTTGCCAAGGGTATACTTCACAACTCCAAATATTCATAATGATGCAAATATGAAAATAACCATAATTCATGATGTGATTTATTATTGGTTTGGTAATCTTCTTGAAGTTTTGTATCTACAATTGGACAACACTTGTCGTGAAAACAAAAATCAGATTGTTTTTGGATATCTAAACATGCATGTTGAATTGAGAATTTTTCAAAAGGTAAAGGTTGGTTTCCTTCTTTTTGGGCACACTCATGACCATATTGATGAGATGTGCAATCGTTTTTCAGTCACGTTAAGGAGGAAGGAAGTTGGGAGCTTATCATCATTAATTGAACGTATTAAGAAATCACACATGCTAGAGCCTACTTTTGATGCGTTGGAAGAAACTTTTGACATGTGAAGGTTTATTCTAGGATCGCATGGTGAGGAGAAATGCATTGAACAACTGAATGACATTATCTTCAAACATCTATTTCATATCAAAATAATTGATGGGAAAACATTAATATGGGGCAAGAAGTATTCAGCTACTGCAGAATGGGCACCATCATCAAGTTTGGCATTTTTGAAGTTCATTTCAGATCATCCAATATTTGCATCAAATATATTGTTATTACAATAAGTTTCTGAATTTCATAATGCATGCAGAAAAAATAGAGATATAAATTATTCTGATTGCCTAGAAGAAATTAAAAAATGTATTAGATATACATATGAGTACTTTGATATTGCTGATTCAGTTTGGTGGGAGTATTTTTTCAATAATCAAAGTGATATCATTTCAAGAACAAAAAATGAAGATATACCTTTGAAAAACCCATTTATTTGGCCACAAAATGTGTCAAATGAACATGAGGAAAGAAACATTGTTGAACAAAAATAATCTCAAGGTATTATTAATTATTCACAGGAAGAGGAAAGAGAAATGTATATTGGTTCTAGAAGATCTCATGCACAACGTGAAGCCATGGAAGACCTTTATAGGGGTTTAGTACAGGATATTAAGGAGAGTTTCATGATCATAGTGCTAGCAGATGGAGATCCCAATGGTTATCCGTTCTAGACTTCTAAGGTTATAAAGGTTATTACAAAAAATGAAGATGTTGCAAGTGTTGAAGTACATTGGT
Organism: Pinus tabuliformis; assembly: GCA_031772625.1. Classification (NCBI taxonomy): domain Eukaryota; kingdom Viridiplantae; phylum Streptophyta; class Pinopsida; order Pinales; family Pinaceae; genus Pinus; species Pinus tabuliformis. The sequence goes on from CM062804.1 coordinate 1,425,790,615, forward strand.
ATTCCACAAATACACACTCATTCAATGGTGCGTATAAGCCAGAGATGGTAGTTGATAGAAAAATTGGCGGAAAGAGAAGAAGAAAGGGTACAAATATAAATCGTCGCTACACAAACCTCTTAAAATTGAAGGATGTTGACATACTTGTTTATGACTTCAATTTAACAAAGGGAGGAACTCTTCGCTTGAAGATGATAGAGATTTTGAAGAGGTTGTTACCAAAAGGAACAATGCTGAGATGGGAGCCTACTGAAACGAGTCATAGATCCAGAAGAATTTTGAAACCTGAAATGGTGGGCATACATGTGGACTTAGATGGGGCACGAGTTGATGAAAGAGAAGAATATGGAACATCATCATATGCATCCAGTCATTCATCTGAAGATGTGAATTTGGATGGTGTGCAAGAAAATATGAGTGATTTTGAATAATTTTCTAAGAGAGCTTATATAATTGATGTTTGCATTGTATCTTGAAATAAAATTCTTGATTTCCATATGGTGTTAAATGAAGTTATGAGTCATTTTTATGTTTCTTGTATTATATGTTTTAATTATGATTATTTTTATTGTTTAGAATACCTACAATGCAACAATAACTTAGAGATATAATGTGTGTTTCATTCAATCTACAAGTAATGACATTTTGATTAATTTAGTCATGTAATTTTTTCATAATGTCATGGCTTTTTAATTTTATGGTTGAAAAGTTTCCAAATTTTTTTGTATCTTTAATGTTATGGTTGAAAAGAATTAGAATTTAGCGATCTTTAGTGTCATTTTATTATATGTTTAACAACATGGATGAAAACTGATAGAATTTTAATGTGTTTTAGATCCCATTATTTTATCTTTATCATCATTATTAAAAAATGTTGAAATTAGACCTAGGAAAAAAAATGTTGTTCTACCAAAAACATTAATGTGTTTTTTTCCTCAAAAACAAATGTTTTTTGCACAAAAAATTTGGTTTTACTGCCATTTTTTTAAATGTTGAAAACTAACCCTAGAAAAAAACCATCATTCCAGTATACACACTTTTCATTTTTAGCATTGTTTTTCATGTTTTTTTGGGGTTTTTTGGCTAGAGTTCCCATTTTGAGTTTATAGCTCCCATTTCAAAGTTTACATTGTTGTTTATGCAAGTGAATGGAGTTATTTTGTATTGAATTTGGGTGCAGATAGTATTGTAATTAACGAAGAGGAGAAAGAAATTATCAAGTGATCTAAGAAAGAACAAAGTGGAATTACAATAGCTAGATCTAGACATGACGCATTAATTCAAGGAAGCCCTCTTACTTCTTCAAAATGGTGGCATTATTTGGTATGTAAGGGACAAGGTCCCCGTAAAAGCGAGTTGTTCCTTTCATTGTTGTTGCAAGGGAAAATATTGACTTGGGATATTCTTGTTAAGGGAGGATCGATAGGTTCTAGAATTTGTGTTCTTTGTTGAATGAATGAGGAGTTTATGGCTCATTTATTTATTTATTATATTCTTGTTGAGGAACGATCGATAGTTTTAGACTTTGTGTTCTCTGTTGAATGAATGAGGATTTTATGGCCCATTTATTTACTGATTGTCCTTTTCTAGTTTTTGTTTAGAATATGGTTTTCTCTTATTTTAACCTTCATGCCTAGTGGAACAAAAGCTCAGTTTAAGAGTTTCTATAGATTTTTTATCAATGATTCCTCTTCTCTTAAACTACTTTCGATCTTTGTATTGTGGGGAATTTAGTTAGGGTGAAACCACTGTCTATTTGAAGACTCTATTTTTTTTCTCTAAAGTTATTGCACACAGCAGAAGGACATATCATCTTGAGTAAGTGAAACCATTAAAATGGGAGAATATTAGGTTAATCAACAATGTGTCATTGTCAACTGGTATAGTATGGGGATTCTTTGATGGATCTAGTCAAATAGATGTTTGTGGTGCACGTAGTTATTTTATTCTCTAGGAATTGATGAGTAAATGAAAATTAGGTATTGGCCATGGCACAAATTTTACAGTTGAACATCTTGCTATGTGGTGTGACATGAAGATTTCCCTTTGGAAGCAAGTAAACATATTCATATTGTATGGGGATTCAAAAGTCCTTGTGGATTGGTTGAATCGAAGAGTTGACTTAAAGTTCCTTCATTTAGAATTGTGGTAAAGGAAAATCTTCTTGCTACAAGAGCAATATGATGATTTATAAGTTCTTCATATACAAAAGGAAAATAATGCCTTGGAAAATATGTTATCCAAGGAAGCTCTACTATTAGATGTTGAGTTAGTTTCCATCTCGTAGGTATCTAATCGAAATATGTTGTTTATTTTTCCCTTTAAATGTTTGATCCTATTCAAATAGGATTTAGTTTAGTTTCAAGATATGTTTAAGGTCTAATATATATCTGGGATATTGTTCTCAACCAAAGTTTTAAGTTATCAATTGTGCTGCTATGTAACAAAGGATTATACTTTTTGATATTCTATGAAATATCAAAAAGTGCCCTTTTTTATAAAAGGGGTGAAAAAGATAACATTTTATGGTTTAAACCTTTGAAGCAGTCTTGCTATTTTACATTTCGGTCATTTTCTAGGTATATTCCCTTTTGTCAATTTTCCTTGAAACTAAATAAAAAAAATTTGGACTTCAATGTGTAATCTATATAACATTTAAAAATATTATTTAAATCATAAAAAAATATACATTCTATGTACAGAAAGATAGAATCACTATAGATTCATTGAGATCTATCAATGGATGAGAGGGATGCATTTTTTTTTCAAATTTTGCACTCTAAAATTGATTTGCACCTTAAGATATTTGATCTCTCCCGGCGCATGCTAGGTCCGTGCTTCAGATGGATCTACACTAATTTGCACCAAGAGGCACTTATACAATCCAATATGATTTGCAACGAGAAGATTGTTATACAACCCAATGTGAGAGCAATTTATGATTCCATCTGTGTTCAACATGGAGTTGACACATTGATTTTTAATTAAAATAAAATACTTTCTAAAAAAATTGTTTCTAATATAATTAAAAAAGAAGAATATATATGTTTAGATATTTTTCATTAAATTTATGTGGTAAAAAAATTTCCATTATCGATTTGTTATGGATATTACAACTCAGTACCAAGGAGATGTGGTAAAAATATTTCACTATCACTCTCAACCCTAAATAAAATATTTCAATGTGCATATGAAAAACTTAATTTTATATCAACTTTAGAAGAGAAAAACGCACACATAAAACTTATATATTCATTTTTTATTGTGAGGAACATATAGTTCTTATACTTAAAATATTTCAATGTAAATCTTATGTGCATGTTAACTTTTATATATATATCTATAGATATTTCATTCAATTCTTAATACAAAAATAATGTCATTTTAAAAATATTAGCAGTAATAATAAAATTCAATGTGGGTAATAAATAAAATATTTCAATAGAAGAAATCAAGTGATATTGAGGTCTACTTAAAAATATATTAATAACAAAAAAAATATGGACAAGATCGGTAAATAAAATAATTCAATGCCCATATTAATAGAATGTTTCAATGTCAAATATGCATATCTTATATATGGTTTGAAAAAATTGAAAATATGGTTAAAACATTTCAAGTAATCTCACTATTTTATATTTTTATTCAATTTTTGTCCAAAACCCAACAAATATTTGTTAGAGTTATAAGTTATAAGTTGTATAGTATACACAATCCAAGTGCCCAATGAGATTTTCAAGTTATTGAATCCATTTATTCACTCAAAGATACAATTAAAATAATGAAAAATTATATATACACGTGATCAAATCTCTTCAAATACATTTTTTTTTTAATTTTATACATAAAATAATTTTACACTTTAAGAAATTTGATTATTTTCATACTTTCTTGATCCATAGTTAATATAGATCTATACTAGTATATATAAATTATGTCCTAAATACTTAATTAATATATTACCATGTTGCCGTCAGCAAGCCACAAAAAAGGTAATGAAATATTAACTAAAATATAAGTAGTTGTTGTATCTCCAATGAGCGAGAGAACAATATGATTATGCGATACATTTAGAGTAACTTCAAAGAACCAATAAAATAGAGCCCTTCCAGTCTCGTTATTCTCTGTCACATATCCTACATATTAAGCAAAATCGACACGTGACTTCTCGAGATGATTGAAGACTCTTATCAATTTTCACTTGCATGAGTCTATAATGATTGCCAACACACTACAAATATCAATCATAGAGCCCAAATTCATACCCATTGATGATCACATGAAAATGAAACAACTAGTTCCATGACTACACAACCAATTAGATAAAATCTAACGAGCCAACAGATGGGAGCGAGGAGGGATGTGAAGTTGGGCATATTGATCAGTGAGGGATGTAAGAAATATGTGTGTGGGGTAATTAGTGGGTTTAATTCTCTTTTCACTTAGGTTCTATACTCCAGAGACATATTAGTTTGTGTGACAAAATTTTGAACAAGTTAAAAATTATGATGAGTGATTCCTATAAACAAGGAGGCTTAATAATATTGAGGTGAACAGTGGTAGTCATTATGATTTTATTGTGGGTCTTGCCCAAAGTAGTTCTTAGTTGTTACTAATTCACCAAATTGTAAATAATAATAATAATAATTACATCGTAAGGTGTTTCCCTTTGAAAAACACTTTCCTCTCTTCCACTTATCATATTTATGCGTCATTGGATTAAATGTTCAATGATTAGAAGAATTTTAGCCATAGGATGGTCATGAAGTAATTGGTAGTTGGAAAAAGTAGTTATTAAAACTAACCCCTTATATCAAGGTTCAGATGCAGGTAGTATAGGTAAGGGTTATCCACCCACTTCCCTCAGCCCTGACGTTGCCTCAATTGCAACATGTTCTCTTTGGTGTGATGCTTTAATTGCACCATGTTCTCTTCGGTGGTGTTGCAAACCCTAAGTGAATTCAGCTCTTGAGCTATGCCTGCGCCTGCTATTGCTTCGCTCAAACTCCGTGAGTACCACAACTTTCAAATTTAATTCTATTTATGCAGGTTTGTTTATAAATATTCTTTTTCTCTCTTCCGCTATCATATGCATGTATGTTGATTGGTGTTTCTTAATGTCAGTCGCAGGGTTTAAATTCTTTATGCTCCGGCTTCAAGGAAATCGAGGTTAACTTCCTTTTCCATTCTTAAGGAGCCCCGTTTTGGTTAAATACTCATTCAGCTAGGCCTTACCACTAATGTCGATAATGTTTTTGTTTAGTGTGGCGTCCACTAGTCTGCCAGGAAATTTTACCCTAGTGTTGTCCTTAGGGTTTGGTGCAGGTTAGGGTTTTCGTTTTAAGATTGTATTTGTCCAGACAATTTGACTCTGGTAATGGTAGCTCTGAACCATGGTGTTGTCCTTAGCATTTAGTGCAAGTTTAGGATTTTTGTTTTAAGATTGTATTTGTCCAGACAATTTGACTCTAGTAATGGTAGTTCCGAAAATGACGGTAATAACTGATAGGAAGTGTCTTGAAATGGCCCCTCCGGGGAGAGTATGTGTGGGAAGATGACAGAAGTTGGAGAAAACATGGCGGTAATTCACAGAAGAGTGCAGTCTCAGTGATGGTGAGCTCCTGGATGGCCTTCACCCTACTTTTCCTATTGTCAGTGGATTCAAGGTGGAGGTCGATGATGAAATATTTGCATCCTCAGAGTGTTGAAGCTTTTCTCTACAGGTCCATAAATCTTCTTGAAGATCAGGGAGTTGTTTATGGGAATGGATGTGTGCTATGGATAATCCGTCTGTAATAGACTTATTCTGCTGTAATTACCCAAATTTGTAACATATTTTTTACTCTTACGAAATTACGAAAATATGTTGAGAAATAAGTGGAATTGTGTTCTGAATGGGTTAGGCTCATTTCAGCTGACATCTATATGATTGACATTATTTGAAGATTAAATTGGGGTTTAATTATCAAGCCATAAAATTATTAATATCTTCTGGATCGACAATTTTGTGCAACATGCATAGTGGAAATTCCATCCCATCGTTGGGTGTGTTTCGGGCGTAGCAGAGGATTTACGTTGAATTGTTTGTAACTGCAACTCACTTTTGGGAATGGTGCAACAGAGGATTTAGGCTTGAATGTTTGTAACTGCAACTCACTTTTTGGAATCAACCCCTGTATGTTTGATTTTTGATGCCACTTTATTATTATTTTTTTGTCGAAAAAGTATATGAGGAATTATCTTTTAAACCACTGAAATGAATGTATTATGGATTAATATTTTATAAAATGTATATTTACGCCTTGTGACATTTTCCTCTCGCCCACATTTCCCTCAAGTTTAGATGTAGTGCCAAAGCCATGAATTCATGGTTTATTTATAGTTAATTTTTGGACGCACTCTTTTTGTGAAATAACAAGCTTCTCTTTCGGGAATGAATGTGTTGAATGGCAGGTACTGCCAAGTGTTGAATGTGTTGAAGCTTGTCTGTGTCGTTAGAGGAGTTGTCTTTCTACTTAATCGAAGTGCTTTGGGCGTAATTTGGTGAAGATAAAATCTATCTACCCACCTCCATCGCCTCCAAAGCCACCGGTAACAGCAACAATGTAGAGATGGGTTTCTTAGCTGGCACTCATAAGTGAGTTCATGTGCAGGTGGTGGGGTTCATCACATGAAGTAGTTGAGTTTTTCCTTTATATCAAAATTTGCAGTGAATTTCCAAAATATTATCATTTTTTTAAAGTGATTCACAGGTGATCAATTTCCCACTAGATGAGTGTGAAAGTCCAACTTGAGCTACTGCTACACAGTGCTTTTGGTACGGACAAACCAGTTAACCCCTCTTTTGTGGATTTTCATAATTAATGGGATTAATATTAAATCATTTGAAACGACATTTTTTGTGTTCTTTATCTTCTATGGTTTTTAACTTGACTGCAGGGCGCACTAATGCTTATGGAGTTGAAACACACATTATGGTTTTTAACTTGACTGCAGGGCGCACTAATGCTTATGGAGTTGAAACACACATTACTTGTGGGGTCCTATTTTTGACCGATTCTATATGTTGGCATATTACCAGCGAATTAACAAAACTCGTAATATTTTACATGATTTTGTTTCACTTTAGAATTTCTTCACCGCAAAATCCACAATTAGTTTCTCACACATTAATATCATTTCATGATTTGGTTTCAACTCGAGTTAATTTATTCCCAATCTCCATAAAAATATGGCGAGTGGCTCAAAACAGAAATTTTATCAAACATTGCTCAACAAATAAATATACCATAAACCATATATATTATGCAATCCACTTAGCATAAAAGTATCATCTCATTGTTGTTCCAAAGACTGTTTTTGAGTATTAGGAAATTCATATTTCAATTATTTGAAATAATTCGAAAAAAAATATCTTTCAACGAGACAAACTTTCTTATTTTCTATATTTTCTAATTCATTCCGCATAAGAGATTGGATATTTAAATATATCATAAACGTTATATAATTTACTTAGCATAAAAATATCATCACATTGTTGTTCCAAAGACAATTTTTGGAAGAATGGGTTACAAAAGAATATTAGAAAATTCATATTTCAATCATTTCAAATAATTTAGAATTTGACTATTCATATTTCAATCATTTCAAATAATTTAGAATTATTTTTCAATGATGCGACTTTCGTATTTTATTTATTTTCTAATTAATTCCCGGTAAGAGATTGGATATTTTTGGAGGAATGGATTATTAGAAAATTCATATTTCAATCATTTCAAATAATTTAGAATTTATCTATTCTATTCATATTTCAATCATTTCAAATAATTAAGAAGGAGGAATGGGCTATTAGAAAATTCATATTTCAATCATTTCAAATAATTTAGAAAATTCTTCTACATCTTCGAATATATCCTCACTAACAACATTCTCGCTCTTATAGTTTCATACACTGACTTGGCTTGGGATAACCACCACACAAGTTGGCCCCTTTTTAATGTGGCTACATGCTTTATAGTGGAGTAGGAAGCATTGTTGTCTCCAAATGCCCCCTTTTTCTGTAATTTAGGCATGCTCTACATTTCAAGTGCTCGTATTGTTCCTTCAAGCATCTTGTTCAAGTGCTCCTATTGTTCCTTCTTACATCATCAACTGCACTGCACTAGAGTTTCCCATCAAAGATGCCGATTTTATATCAAAAATTCTGAATAATTGGGATCAAAAGTTGTGAATAATTGGGAATGAATATCTAGCTCATTTTCATCTAATACATTGTGATGTCTCAAATTTGTGAGTTTTTTATGCAAATTTAGATTTGGAAAGATAAGCATCATATTATTAGCTATCATATTTTTCATGAATTGATGTTATTTTATTTAGCTTATCTAATGTCATCTATTGTTTGTATTTTTTCAAAATCTATCAAATATTTTCTATTGGAACTTGAAACACTATCTTTGAAGATTAAGAGACAATCTGTGTTGAAAGGGTAAGTGATTTTTCTTTATCTTCTAGTTCTTAATGAAATTTTGTTTACTAATTTTTATTTTCAATAATATTTTATACCATTATTCTTAAAATTATGCCTTACGGTGTTTCCTTTACAACATTTGGTGCAATTTCTAGTTACATTGTAAAGCGTTCTCTCTGAAAAGGACTGCCCAAGTGTCACCTTACACCACTTTACACCTCAAATTTAATGTTAAACAATTAAACAATAATCAACCATCAAATTAATAATAAATTAATAGTTATTCGTGAGATTAATAATAAATTAATAGTTATTAAAAATAGTTTCAAAATAATAGTTAGTTAATAGTTAATGATTAACAAACTCATTTCAACCGTTTTCCTGATTTATCTTCATATCAAGAGATGTTTTAGCAACACTGAGATAAAAGAAGATATTTCACATGCATGGTATGAAAGCTCAAGAAGGCAAGTCCTCATGCTTTTAGATGCTTTTCTTTTCACAAAACCCTCCTGTAATTCCATTTGCGCATGACAATATCGTCAGAAAACGTCTTTCACCGTCAATAAGTATCACATACAATATATTTACTTTATTTTGTATGTGTGTGTTTTTCTTGAAGATCGTTGATAACTTTTTGCAGCGTGAAGGAATTTTAGGTCGTTTTGGGCAGCATGTACCTTTTGAGGGTATTTTACGAAAGAAGTCAGATAAGTTTCTGGAAAAAATGAACATTCACTACTTTTATATCCTTTTTCCCTGCAGCTCTCGGAGAGAAAAGTGAAAATGAAAAATGAAGAATGAAGAATTTATTACATTCTATTTCCTTTCCCATATATGTTATTTGTATTCAGACATTCTATGTCCACGCAATCACAAACCTGCCGCCAAATAACAAATCCCTGGGATAAACTAGGAACCATGGGCTTTCATAAGAACTTATGGAATTTCAAGGAACTCACGAAACTTGATTATTTGTTTTTTTCTTTTTGTTTTATATGAGTTTACATCACTATATAATTAATTATAGAATTGAGGTTTTTGTGATCCATAACAAGTTTATAGGAACAGATTTTGGTGATAATCACATCAAGACGTGTTTCGAACCAGCAAGTGTGGGTCATCTTCAGAACAAGATGAAGAACCAAATCATAGCAACATATTAAATAGAGAGACCCCTCATTCAAATGGCTAGAAAGAAGCAATTAATTTGGACCACAAGAAGCAATTAATTTGGACCACAAGAAACGGCTACAATTAACTGGACTACAGCTAAATTTGACTAGATCAAAGGTATGGGAAGTTTACTAATAAATTAATTAGTAAATTTGTTATATTTAATTATTTTGATTAAATTTCATATGTATACCATTAATAATTATTAAAAAAATCTTTTCAATTTCAAACTAAATAAATTATATGTGAAAACTTTTGTTATGGGATTAAGGTTTATTGATTAAATAATTAGTTAGTTGAATTTAATTGATTTAATTGATATGCATTATCTTCTTATCAATGGTTGGAGAAGTTTAATAATTAATTAGTTAATTTGTTAGAATTAATAAATTTGATTCAATTTTATATGTAACTCAATATAACAATTTATTTATTTATTTCAATGTTTTTAATTTATTAAGGATATAAATTTATATCATTTAATTTCTTTTTTTAATTAATTAATTTTTATATCTAATAATTTTAATTCAATTGTATATGTAATTGTATTAAAAATAAATATTTTTCAATTTAATTAAGACTCACATAGGATTTAGTAATTTTGATTCAATTTGATATGTGTAAACTTTTGTTAAGAGATAAATTCCCGTAAAATTAAACTTTAATGATTAAATAATTAATTAATATAACTCTTTTTTCAAGTATATTTATTTAAATGGATATGCATTATCACCTTCTAATTCACATTATTAAAGATATATATAAATGTTTAATAAAGGACCCAAGATTATTTATTTACTAATAATATTTTATTCATAACGGTAAAGGAAATCGATAGACAAACATTTATTCGGCCCCACTTGGTCTTGGCTTAGATGCATTATCCATTGATAGATTTTAAAAGAAGATATTCACACACCTTGATCGGACTTGCAGTCTCAACGGTCGTAGAAAATGCTTGCTCTTGGCTCACAATTTTGCATAACTTGTTAACAAAATGATGGCTATCTATCAACAGTGAGTCAAAACCTGTGTTTTTCTCTCATCTTCTGCGTTACTAGTCCATTATGTAATAACTTAAGAATTCTCTAAATTGATTTTTTTAAAATCGAAATTGCAATCTAAATAATGTATAAATCTTAATCTGTAATGCTGTCCATCTTATTTCTATTTATCTCATGGTTCAGAGTTCTAATCGCTATGAATCCAACTGTTACCATTATTCGCTTTATAGTTATCTGTTACCATTTTTCCTTTTTCCTTTTATAGTCACAGTTATGATTATTTATCCAGGTAGAATTTATATAGTGAGCTTAAAATATCATCTATAGTGTTTGTTTTACTATGGTGATGTTTCTAATTGGTAAATGAATTCATAGTGTTTTTTTTACTGTGGTGATGTTTCTAATTTGTAAATGAATTCATGTAGAGGACTAAAACATTTTAAATTTTAAATAGCTGATATTGAAAACATAAATCATGCATCCACTTAAAATATTCGAAATCTTAAAAAACAAAAACGAACATTATGAATTGTATTCCAAACTTAATCTATTTAAAATTGTAGTAATAGTAATTCTTATGTAGTATATTCCAAAATTAATCTATTTAAAATGATACTAATAGTAATTAATTGCACTAATCTTGCATTTGATCCATTTAAATCCACTTAAAAAATCTTAAAAAACAAAATCTACTGAATTTTATTGAATTCATTGTATACTTCTCTAAATTGAATTCATGAGTACGGGTAAGCGTCGTATAAAGATGAAAAATGAAAAATCTCAGGAGAAACAACACACAAGATACTTTTCATGAGAAGTTGAGAAGTTCTATGTTGTATATATTTAAAACGATGTAAACAAATTTAGGGGTTTTTTAATAAATTTATTATTTGTATTCCTATACTATATGATCTTATAAATTTAGTGTATTATTTTTGGTATTTTATTATAAATCAAATGGTGGATGGTAGTTTAGTCTTTTTCATTTAATTAAAATTTAAATTCTATAAATATGATATAAAAAAAATTGTTTTTCTAAGTGTTGCATGTAAAATGATTTATAATTATTTGATAGGTTTTTAAGTATATTTCAAAATAAATATTAATGCAATAAATTAATGTTTTGGTTTTTTGTCCCTAAGTCTTGTAACTATTACAGAAACTAATTCTTGCATGACACTATTCTAGAAACTAATCAATATAAAAAATAATGTCAAACATTGAATTCTTATTGTCATTAAACTTATGCATTTTGATATCTCATTTGTTTTATCAATTTCTCATAGTTTGAGAGATAAAGTGCTTAATCAATATCATCAATAAAAATAGCAGACTTCATGATCTTGATGACCAATTTCTTTTAGTGTCTCAAAAGGAATGTCAAATATTCAATTATTATTATCATCATACTTATGCATTTTGATTTCTTATTATTTATGCATTTGGATATCTCATTATTTTATCAATTTCTCAAAGTTTGAGAGATAAAATGCTTAACCAATATCATCAATAAAAATAAAAATAAAAATAACGTACTTTGTAATCTTGATGACCAATTTCCTTTAGTGTCTTATTTCTATCCCCACCCCAACAGTAGTGGACCCCGTAAGTGTTCTTGTGAAAGGGGTGAAGTTATAAAGAGACAAAGAAAAAGTCACTTCTTGAGTTGAATTTTTTTGTGGAGGAAAGGAACAGAGCGCTACACCCATAGTTCATGGGTAACTGAAAGGAGAGATTTCAAATATTGTTTGTGTCACTTGGACCCTATAAGTGTTCTTGTGAAAGGGGTGAAGTTATAAAAAGACAAAGAAAAAGTCACTTCTTGAGTTGAATTTTTTGTGGAGGAAAGGAACAGAGCGCTACACCCATAGTTCATGGGTAACTGAAAGGAGAGATTTCAAATATTGTTTGTGTCACTTGGAATTCACAGTGCTATATAGAGATAGTGTGGCAAATATTTTGGGAAAGCTTTAACTGAAATTTAGTGTTAAATTATGTTTCACATAGCAATCCACTTGGTTGAAAGGGAAGGTCATAAAGCCTGCCAGGCCACCCAAGGGGCTTGCCATCATTCTTACACATGTTATATAGAAATACATTTTTCTTGTAGGATTTTGAAAAAAAATGGTGGAAATTTTTGGAAGCCAAGTTTCGAGATTTTGGATTCCCTGGGTTTTTGACGGTGCTGAATCCATTTTCACCATAAAAAATAGGACTCAAACAATCCAAACACTTAATTCAAACACTCTTATCATTTTATTTTCTTTTTTTTAAGTGATCACACAATTTTTAATTGTCTTTCGTGTATCATCGACTTGTTCCATTATATCTTTGAAACAAAGTGATGGTATTTCACTTATGAATGTGTTTGAAAATAATTATTTACCTCCTCTTCTCCATTACTTCTTGGTGTTATTTCAACAAAGTATAGTAAAATATTAGAATATTTGTTTATTCCTATGATTCACATTGACTAAAATATCCTTATTATATAAGGCATTCCAAATTCCTATTTTATTAACTTACTAAAGTTTTTGTTGCCTCTCTTCATTAATCATTATTCACCAATATTTTTCCATATTGGTTCATGCTTAATTATTCCACCTTTAGCACAACACATGTTCCTGCATAATCACATTCAGATACCATATCTACATAGGAATGCTAAAAAAAATTAATGCTTCACTCTCCACCTATGTAGTATGAACATTTGTTGTAAGGGAAATTTTAAAGAATGTTGCATTTATTGCTTGGCAGCATACAACCATTTTGTTAATGACTAAATTGTTGGTAGTTTGATGCTTCTTATTGAACCAAAATGCATCGATGCAACAAAGCTTTTACTGGCATTGCTTTAAAAGTGTTTTCGAGTTTCTTTATGCTCGAGTTTTAGAGTTTTCAAGCAATGGACTTTCTAGAGTTTAGGGTCTAAAATTATTTGGTGTGACAATAAGAAAATTGTTTTGTATTATCTGCTCAAAATCAAGGAACATAACAGTTTCAGATGGAAAATTGTTATCAATTCAATTGGTGATGGGGCTAGCCCACGTGGTCCTGCCGTCAATGCGCTTCCCTTGATGGTGTACCAACAAATAAATATATTAATCAAAATATTTTTGGATATATGTCAATTGATTTTCAATCTGCGTTGAATTGAGTGGGGTTATGGTGATTGTACGATGGCTGTTTGTTTGGTGGACATCTGTCCCTCCTCGGAATTATATGAACATGCCTTGGTATAGGGTTTCACACCTTCGCGCTCATTTGGTTATTCGTTGTTTCTCTCGGTCATTTGCTCTGTGAGCTCTCGGCGACCCCTTGCAGCTTCACTGTGGTTTTCTTTGTGTTGCTCTGAGGCTTGTCCGCCTGGTTTCCTGAGCTACGTGCTCCTGGTAGCCTTCACAGCCTTGATCGTTCGGGACTCGGCCTGGAAGTCTTCCGTTCACCCGGCAAATTTATGAAACCCTGGTAAGGTTTGCGTTCTTATGTTCTTTTGCTTGTATGTCGACTGTTACTGTGTGTTTGGTGTCTGCCTTAGTGGGTCTCTGCCTCTGTGCGTCTTTTATCGGTTCGCTGTCTATGTTTTCACGAGTGTTTACAGTTGGTTGATGGCCGTATGGTCCTTGGTGACATTTCTACAGCGCTGGTTCGATTCCTCCACAAACTCGGCAGGATTATGGTGGCGTTCTCCGTCGGTTTCTCCGCCAACTTACCTGGTAAGTTCCCTGTTCTATGTTGGACACTTGTACTCCTCTTCTACCTGAGTCTAACGTCTTCGGCTCCTCATGAGCAGGAAGGTCACTCGAAGGTGTAGTTGCGGTTACGGCTTGCCTGTCAGGTAACTAATTCACTGTATTTTATTCGTTCCTTCAATTTCCAGTTTCCCTGTATTCTGTTTCATGGAGTCTAATCTCGTTTTGTTGGTTCTCTTCACAGGTAGATCCACCTGAGGGTTTCGGCGCTTGGACTCAACTGTTTCGAACAAAACATGGGTAGCGTCGTTCTGTTCACTTGTGGTTTGCTTGACCTTAATGTTACGACTTGTAGGATTGATATTTTCTTGCTGGCCTTGAGCCACTGTCTGTATTTGGTTCTCTGGCCATTAGGCACCGTCGTTGGTTGTGGAAATGAGTTGGGGTATTATGGGGTTGGCTTTTGTTTGCAGTTAGTTTGTCTCCCACATCTGTGAACTGGGTTCGCTCATTTACTTTGAACAGAATGTAAATGAACAATAAATTTTGATGACTGTATTTTTGTAGTTCTATGAATTCAACGTTGGAATTGATTTGGGTTGCATTTGTAAGTTCACATTGCTTCCCCTCCGGATTTGGTTATCTTCTCCTTTTGACTTAGAACTTGTAGCAATGCATTGACATTCTTCACATGATAAATTTAATACCAATTATTACACAGTATTGAGGACGCTGTAGGGATGCATGTGCACAGAAAAAATTATATTTCCCTCTCTGTATTTCTTATTCAGTCGAACCCTCTAATGTGCTTTTTCCCTCTTTTTAGTAGCACTATTTACAAACGGTCCTAACTACTGTTAGTTTGTTCAGTTGGTTACATTAGTTATTCCTCATACGGAACTTTGCATGGTTGGCTAATACATTTTCTTTTCATGCTTTTACAACAGTAATTTAACTGTCTGGAAACAATGACTCTAACTAATTACTACTACTCCTAATTAAAATTTATTACATTAATCTTAGGCAACTTAATGAAAGAAAAGTAAAATAAAGAAAAACAAGTATACTATCTGTCCAGTGAATTAATTTCTTCGTCCTCTTCAGAAACCATATCAACCTCGCTTCTGTCTTTGCCCTGTCAGCCAGATGCTCCTGCATCAGGCTCCCGGGGTAAAAGAAAATCATGGCTCCGTTCCATGAGCTCCTCCACCGAATAGCCAGCCTTCTGTATCTGCGCCGCATCGAGCCACGAGTTGTCCTCCATTGGACGGTCTCTCCACTTGACGAGATATCATAGATATTCTTTCCTACATGTCTTCTTGGCTACCTGGGTATTGAGGATCCCTTCAATCTCATGGGATTGAGCCGAAGGCATATGCTTCATCCAAGAACTGTCTCCAATTTGGGTGTCCCGTTCTGGCCGTACCACACTGTCTTCCTCTGCTTTGGCAGTATATGGGAACAAATCTGCCACATTGAAAATAGGTGATATGCCTATATCAGGTGGCAGCTGAATTTCGTAGGCGTTGGCTGAAAATTTACGTAAGATCTTGCAGGGACCAATTTTCTTAAATTTTAGTTTATTATACGCGCCCTTAGGAAATCGTTCCTTGTGCAAGTGCGCGAGGACCTCATCTCCAACATTAAATTGCACTTCTCTTCGCTTTGAATCTGCTTGTTGCTTATACTTCTGTACGTTGTCCTGCAATTTTAATTTGACCTGTTCATGTAGTTCGCTCATTGCTTCAGCAAAATCTTCTCCATCCGTGCTTCTCCGCTCCAACTTTCCCAAATCTTGTAGTTCATGTATTCCCCGAGGATGCATGCCGTACAAAATCTGGAATGGACTATGTCTGGTGCTATGATTAGGCGAATTGTTATAAGCGAATTCTGCCAGAGCGAGAGCACGATCCCATAACCGTGAATTTTCTCCAGTCAAACTCCGTAATAAATTCCCCAAACTCTTGTTCACCACTTCCGTTTGTCCCTCAGTCTGCGGATGATACGTAGAGCTGAAATTTAATTGTGTGCCTAAATTTTTCCACAGGGTGCACCAAAAGTGTCCTATGAATTTTACATCCCTATCAGAAACGATAGATCTGGGTAGGCCATGTAGTCTAACAACCTCCGTGAAAAACAGGTGAGCTACGTACGTGGCATCAATAGTTTTCCGGCAAGGAATAAAATGAGCCATTTTTTAAAATCTATCTACCACCACCACCATCACTGAGTCATATCCCCGCTGCGTTCTAGGCAATCCTAAGACAAAGTCAATGCTGATTGAGTCCCATGGTCTGCTCGGAATAGGTAGTGGCGTGTAAAGTCTAGTATTCTGACTGTGTCCTTTCGCCAGTTGGCAGACTTTACACCTGTTAACGTATCGTTGTACATCCCTGCTCATTCTGGGCCAGTAATAAAAATGTCCGAGTTCCTCCAAATTTTTGTTGATGCCAAAATGACCCGCTAGACCACCACTATGCTTCTCCCGTACAATATTTTTCCTCATCGAACAGTCCGGGATACATAATTGTCCACCTATGAACAATAATCCTTCCTGCAAATTGTAGTCTAACCATGGACTTGTATTCCTCAACACGGGATTTTGGCAGGCTTCAAAAGCTTCTTTGAAATCTGTGTCGGTTTGGTACAAATCCTTTAGATGTTTGAATCCCATCACCTATATGCTACTTTCTTGTAAGAGCAAAGCTCTTCTGCTCAAGGCATCTGCCACTTTATTGGCTTGCCCACTTATGTGTTTTAACATGAAAGTGAAACTCTGCAAGTATTCTACCCATTTGGCGTGCTTATGGTTTAATTTTTGCTGCTGCATTACATATTGTAACGCGGAATTATCAGAAAATAATACAAACTCATTGCCCAGCAGGTAGTGCCTCTAATGTTTTAAAGCTTGGACCCTGACATAAAATTCCTTATCATACGAGGAGTATTTCTACCGGCTCTCATTTAATTTCTCACTAAAGAATGCCACCAGTCTGTCTTCCTGACTAAGCACAGTGCCAATAGCTGTCCCACTTGCATCACACCGAACCTAAAAAAGTTTGTTAAAGTCGGGTAGCCTCAAGATTGGCCTCTCTGTAATCTTCCGCTTCAAAAGCTGAAAGCTGTCTTCTGCTGCTCTGGTCCAACAAAAAGGCTAACTGGCCTTTTTGATGGTGTCCAACATCGGCGCGCAGATTTCACTGAAATTCCTAATAAATTTCCGATAAAAACTTGCCAGTCCGTGAAACTGCGTACCTCAAATAAGCTCTTTAGTGATAGCCAATTTATGATTGTCTCAATCTTTTCTGGGTCCATCTTCAATTCATTTTCTGCAACTACAAACCCCAGATAGACCAGTTCCTTCTGCAGGAAAGTGCATTTCTTTAAGTTTATCAGCAGTTTGTTCTGCTGTAACTTTTCTAACACCATTCGAAAATGTTGAATATGTTCTCCTTTCGTTCTGCTGAAAATCAAGATATCATCAAGATAAACTATCACAAACTTTAATAAATTCTTTGAACATCTCATTCATCAATCTCATAAAAGTACTAGGAGCGTTGCTTAATCCAAATGGCATGACTAGCCATTCGTACAGCCCTTCATTGGTCTTGAAAGTTGTCTTCCACTCATCTCCTTCTCTAATCGTGATCTGATGATATCCACTCTTTAGATCAATCTTCGTCAAATAAGATGCCCCGCTATGACAATCCATCATGTCATCCATTCTGAGTAGGGGAAATCTGTATCGAATAGTGATTTTATTGATAGCTCGTGAATCTGTACACATCCGCCATTCTCCACCCTTCTTGGGTGCGAGTACTGTTGGTACCGCACAAGGGCTCAAACTTTCTCTGATCAGTCCCTTATCCAGCAACTCTTGCACCTGTTTATGAATCTCTTCATTATCTTTCAGGCTCATTCTATATGCTGCCTTATTCGGTAGGCTTGCTCCAGGTATGAAATCGATATGATGGCTAATGCTCCTCTTGGGAGGCAACTTATCTGGTAGATCGTCGACTACAATGTCTTTAAATTCTTCCAACAGCTCCTGAATCTCTGCAGGCAATTCTGACTTTTTTGTGTTCAGCAACATCGTTTTTGTCCTCCTTACAATCACATAATTTACCTCGTTTTCCTCAATCTGCTTAACAAACTGTTTTCCTCCTATTAACAATGCTTTTGTTCCACTTGATTCTGCTGCATCCTCCTCTTTGATGGGTACAAGCGTATGTTTGATTCCACCTTTCACAAATTTGTATGTTCAATTCGTCTTCCCATCGTGCGTCACCTTCTGATCATACTGCCACGGTCGCCCTAGCAGTATATGGCATATGTTCATTGGCATAATATCGTAGACAACCGTGTCTTGGTATTTGCCAATGTGAAATTCAACCTCGCATTGTTCATCAACTAATAGTTGGTGGCCTTTTTGTAGCCATGACACCTTGTAAGGTGTGGGATGCTTAAGTCGTTTCAATCCCAGCTTTTCCACCATCTCGGTGGCAACTAAATTGCCTGTACTTCCGCTGTCTATGATCAATTTACAACACTTTCCATGTGATTTGCAAACTATTCGGAACAGTGCCTTCCATTGGGTCTGTTCAGCCATCTCCTTGGCTGGCTTCAACAATACTTTGTGTAAAGCTAAAGCCTCTCCTGTTTCTGCCACATTTTCTATCTCCCGGGGCTGTGCTTCATCTTCCTCAGGCTATGCAACAAATTCTCCCCTCTGGCCAGTGTGCTCGGCTTCCGGGCATTCGAAGGATCTATGCCCCCACTTATGGCACCTGTAGCACTGGACATTAGTCCCTGTTCCGCGACCATTTCCTCTTCCCCACTGATATGGTCGACCTCCCCTGGTGCTATCTCCCTTCTCTGTTGTCCCTGAAGCTCTGGAGCTATTGCCTTCTTCGCTGTTAGTGACAGTTCTCCCTCTGCCGTAGGACTGTCCTCGTCCTCTGCCATTTCCTCGTCCTCTCTTATTATTCTATTTTCTGTTAATTTTTTCTTCAGCCTTTACAGCACTCTAAAAGGCCTCTTCTATATTTATTGGAGAGAGAATACTGATCTCATCTAGTATTTCCAGCCTCAAGTCATTCACGTATCTCGTTGTTTTTTTTGGAGTATCATCAGTATAACCAGCCTGCAATTTTACACAATAAAACTCCTCTGTGTATTTCTTTACGGTCATACCTTTTTTCCTTAAATTCTGCACTTGTCGATAAAGTTCAACCTGATAGTCTTTAGGCAAAAATCTTCCCTTCAGTTTTGCCACCATCCTTGGCCACCTTCTTATCGGTAGTTTGTTCATCCATCTCCTGTCCGCTTGGACACTATCCCACCATAAAGCGGCGTGTCCTTTTAACTTAGTCGCAACAAATCTAACTCTTTTGTCCTCACTGATCTCTTCGTTTTCAAAATACTTATCTAACTCACTTATCCAATCCAGCAGAACATTTGCGGATAGACTGCCATCATAGTTAGGGATCTCAGGTTTGGGTTTGCTGCTAGCTAACAGTACCGATCTCAACAGTCTTAACTATGGGGCTTCTTCCTCTGATCCGTCTATAGCAGTTGCTGCCTCTTCTTCACTATCATCCCCAAGTTCTGGGTCTCTTCTCCTACCTGCCTCTACTACTTCTAAGTGAGCAATAAGGATTCTCAACTATTCCCTCAAGCCCTCGTCTGCTACTCTACGTGCACCTCTTCCACGTCCTCGTCTTTGAACTTCCATCTCCCTCTGTTTTCTTCAAATTCTGCTCTGATACCACTTGATGGGGCCAGCCCACGTGGTCCCGCCGTCAATGCGCTTCCCTTGATGGTGTACCAACAAATAAATATATTAATCAAAAGATTTTGGATATATGTCAATTGATTTTCAATCTGCATTGAATTGAGTGGGGTTACGGTGATTGTACGTTGGTTGTTTGTTTGGTGGACATCTGTCCCTCCTCGGAATTCTATGAACCCGCCTTGGTATAGGGTTTCACACCTTCACGCTCATTTGGTTTTCTCCCAGTCATTTGCTCTGTGAGCTCTCGATGACCCCTTGCAGCTTCACTGTGGTTTTCTGTGTGTTGCTCTGAGGCTTGTCCGCCTGGTTTCCTGAGCTACATGCTCCTGGTAGCCTTCACAGCCTTGATCGTTCGAGACTCGGTCTCGAAGTTTTCCGTTCGCCCAACAAATTTATGAAACCCTGGTAAGGTTTGCGTCCTTATGTTCTTATACTTGTATGTCGACTGTTACTGTGTGTTTGGTGTCTGCCCTAGTGGGTCTCCGCCTATGTGCATCTTTTATCAGTTCGCTGTCTATGTTTTAACGAGTGTTTACAGTTGGTTGATGGCCATATGGTCCTTGGTGTCATTTCTACAGCGCTGGTTCAATTCCTCCACAAACTTGGTAGGATTATGGTGGCGTTCTCCGTCGGTTTCTCCGCCAACTTACCTGGTAAGTTCCCTGTTCTATGCTGGACACTTGTACTCCTCTTCTACCTGAGTCTAACGTCTTTGACTCCTCGTGAGTAGGAAGGTCGCTCGAAGGTGTAGTTGCAGTTACGGCTTTCCTGTCAGGTAACTAGTTCACTGTATTTTATTCGCTCCTTCAATTTATAGTTTCTTTGTACTCTGTTTCATGGAGTCTAATCTCGTTTTGTTGGTTTTATTCACAGGTAGAGCCGCCCGAGCGTTTCAGCACTTGGACTCTCATCTGTTCCGAACAAAACACGGGTAGCGTCGTTCTGTTCGCTTATGGTTTGCTTGACCTTAATGTTACGACTTGTAGGGTTGATATTTTCTTGCTAGCCTTGAGCCGTTGTCTATATTTGGTTCTCTAGTCGTTAGGCACCGTCATTGGTTGTTGAAATGAGTTGGGGTCTTATGGGGGTTTGCTTCTGTTTTCAGTTAGTTTGATTCCCACGTCTCCTTTACTTTGAACAAAATGTAAATGAACAATAAATTTTGATGATTTTATTTTGTAGTTTTATGAATTCAACGCTGGAATTGATTTGGGTTGCATTTGTAAGTTCACATACATGATATGGTTATTTTATGTCTGGTTATTTTTGCTTGAGCCGCCTGTAACTGGGCGCTATTGATTCTCCTCCGGCTTTGGTTACCTTCTCCTTTTGACTTAGAACCTATAACAATGCATTGACATTCTTCACATGATAAATTTAATACCAATTATTACACAGTATTGAGGACGCTATAGGGATGTATGTGCACAGAAAAAAAAATATTTCCCTCTCTCCATTTCTTATTTAGTCGAACCCTATAATGTGCTTTTTCCCTCTTTTTAGTAGCACTGTTTACAAACGGTCCTAACTGCTGTTAGTTTGTTCAGTTGGTTACATCAGTTATTCCTCATACGGAACTTTGCATGGTTGGCTAATACATTTTCTTCATGCTTTTACAACAGTAATTTAACTGTTTGGAAACAACAACTCTAACTAATTACTACTGCTCCTAATTAGAATTTATTACATTAATCTTAGGCAACTTAATGAAGGAAAAGTAAAATAAAGAAAAACAAGTATACTATCCGTCTAGTGAATTAATTTCTTCGTCCTCTTCAGAAACCAAATCAACCTCGCTTCTGTCTTTGCCCTGTCAGCCAGATGCTCCTGCATCAATTGGTTTAAGGTCCGTAAATTCATATGACCAAACAATTTTCTCTAGAAAACTCTGTCACCATTTTATAATTGATTCATAAGAAATTAAGATTCAATCAATGACATTCCTTTTCAATGTAGTTTTCATTATGTTTCTTCAACACTAGTGATCTTTGGTAGAGGCATGAGTTATGCATGGGAAAGTGGAAAAGATTCATAGAAAGATATAGCAGTTTCAGATGGAAAATTGTTATCAATTTCATCTGTTTAAGTTCCATAAATTCATATGACTACACAATTATCTCTAGAAAACTTTGTCACCATTTTATAATTGATCCATAAGAAATTAAGATTCAATCAATGGCATTCCTTTTCAATGTAGTTTTCATTATGTTTCTTCGACACTAGTGATCTTTGGTAGAGGCATGAGTTATGCATGGGAAGGTGGAAAAGATTCATAGAAAGATATAGCAATTTTAGAGGGAAAACTATTATCAATTCGATCTGTTTAAGTTCCATAAATTCATATGACTACACAATTATCTCTAGAAAACTCTGCCACCATTTTATAATTGATTCATAAAAAATTAAGATTCAACCAATGACATTCACTTTCAATGTAGTTTTCATTATGTTTCTTCAACATAAGTGATCTTTGGTAGAGGCATGAGTTGTGCATGGGAAAGTGGAAAAGATTCATAGAAATATGTGACAGATGATATTGAGGCCTCGGCTCTTGCTTTGGATGTGCATGTTGTGTTCCTCTCTAGGCCACAAAGAATTCACTTCATGATCAAAATTCACTTTGTATATATATTTGTTGAATAGGATGAATTCTATGTATTTTTGTTGAATAAGTTGAGTTCAACATTTGTTAGATTTTCATTCTTCTCTACTACTCTTACCTATGCTACCATCTTACAACGTTTCCTTTTCAAAAACAGGTGCAATTGCGAGTAATAATATCTTATTAATAATTAATATTAATAAGGCTCACAAGGTACAACTAAATTGGCTATCGCCTTGTTATGAAGTATTATATAAACCATGAAATAAAAAAATTTAAATTGTTGATAAATAAAATCATTAATAATAATAATAATAATTTTTAAATAACATGCATCAACTCTCTTTTAAACATTAAAAGGTTTACCCATATCCTTTAAAAATGGATAGATAAAATAGTTTTCAATGAGCTGATAATTTTTCTACATATATAATTTATATAAAAAAAATCTAATCTAAAATGGATATTGAAGTATTTAATATATTTTTGAAATGATATATTATTAGGTATGAAATGAAGTCTACTCTAAGTATTAATATTTTTTATTTTCTTATATACAATATACATTTTAATTCGACTAAGAATTAATTCATCAATTACCTTATTAAATTATTGAAGATATTGAGAACATAAACCAAATTGGTCTATTGAACCTGGGGAAGTAATAACTTATTTGGAAGTCTTTAAAATTTTATAAAGAAATGTTCCACAATCACCATATTTGGGATGGGTTAAAAATTAAATATTTTGAAAATATAATATAATCTTAGAATACATAGGATATTCTAAAATAAATGGGTTTTAGTATAACCTTGCCACTAATGTGATGAAAAACATTTCCATTTCTTTTATTCCAAGGATTTTTAGGAATTGAATAATATCTAGTTTTCTATGTAACTCATGAAAGTTATTTTAGTAATGTTTATTTCTTTTTTATATTTATTGGAACGAAGATAATTTTTGTCTTCTAGATTATGCTTAATCACCTCCTTATAATATTTAGTTTTCTTTTTTCCCATATGTCTTTGTCACACCACATTTTTTCAATACTATCCTTATTTTGTAAAATGATTTATTCCTTTATTCCAAGATGGTTTAGCCAAGGCTACACATTGTTATGACATCATCTCTTGAGCCAAATGTGCTTTTGGCTAGAGTTTGAAATAATGTAGGAAACCTGTCATTTTACATGTTGTTTAACTTGTTCTTATAGATTAAACACCTAGCCATAGTTGTGTTTTCAACGTGGGAAAAGACATTCTTTTATGAGGAGGAAAAGAGAAGGTGTATTTCCTATAATTTTGAGAATAATAGGTTATGATATTTTTTCGACATGTTTTAATTTTCTCCATAAATCTCTAGAGACACTACAACTTTAAACTTTGCATCCATAACATAACATGAACAGAAATAATATCAAACATAAATTATTTCTTGTTCCATATCCAAAGGTCCACTTATTTACTTGTTTCCATCCTAATGCTATAATTCCAATCTTGTGATATATTTATATGAGAACACTTCCTCCAAGTTATTTTTATCAAATACAAAAGTATGATAAGAAGAATGATTGTATTAAAACCTTATTTTTTGGTTTGATTTTAATTAATTACTAGAAAATAAAGAATAGAAACTTCAGCACAAAAACAATATCATGAATATAAGATTTATTTATAATTCAAATATAATATTTGCATTCATTAAAGCACTAGCCTAGATCCATCTTAACTCCATATCTACCAATAGTTAAGAGGGATAAAATCTCTTGAGGTGAAAATATATTTTGGATTGAAAGGGGATTTGATCCCTCTCGACACTTTGTAGATCCAGAGTTAAGATGGATCAATATAAAAAACATAAAAACATATATGTATGTGGAATAAAAGAGGACTTGCCTCTAGCCATGGTGATTTGTAGACTAGTGCTTATAAAGCCTATAAAGATGAAGGTTAGGAATTAAATTAAACACAAGTGTTAAATATGATATATATGTAAACAACATATAAAATACAAAGCAACACTTTGGAAAGAATAAAATACCTCAAATAAGTACTAGCTCTTATGGCATGACTTGAGCTAAGGGTGCACAAACCAAGTAAGATGATTATTGTGTAGAATCCCTCTTGATTGTATACCCTAAAAGAGGACACAATGACTACTATCATGCACTTTCATCTCCTATAAATGATAAATTTCTATCGAAAACACAAGTTTGTAGTGCCTTTGAAGCCACTTGAGAGTGCCAAAACACATTAGGAAGTATTCATGGGTGCTTACACATGGGATATTTAGTGAAATAACATTAAGAAAAACAAATTTATGTAACAATATGTAAAGGTAAAACAACATAAAATACTAAGTGCATAAACTGGAGTGCTAATCCCCCTAGGGTTAATCTTGAATTTTCTCCCACTTAATCTATGACACTTTGAAGCACTTTGGGAAGATGGAAATGCCTCCAAATCAAAATTAAAATTGGGGTTTATTTGGTTAGATATAACCTTATTTCCTTCAAACCCATCACAGATCCTTGAAAAATTTGGCTATAATTTTATCATAGATTATTGAAGACCTTGAAAAACCCTCAAAAAATAATAGTGAAAAATACTCCATAAAATAGAATAACAGTATTCTCATCTTATCTTTAGATGTTGCTAGAGGCATAAAGACATCCACCTTGAGATGATAGTATGTTTGATATTTTTCATCTTTTGCATTTTTGTTTAGTAATTTTTTTATTTTATTTTTTTTATGGAATTTTCAATAATTTTAGGAGGACTAGCTAGAAAAATGTGCAATTTTCTGAGGGAGATAGGGACTAACACTGCGTGTCTATCTAGCCTGTCTACGCAATATTCCCAGGCAGTATAGCGGGCAAGGTTTGCATCCGCTATGCAATTTTTTAGGGGAATGAGTCTTGGGTGGCTGTCAGGTCAAATCCTCTATTTGACCAACTAGAATCTGATTGATTGCTTACGAGCAGCGCATCTTGAAATGACTTGCTTGGTGCTTCTGCGTTGTTCTGGGTGACAGTCGATCGAGTCGATGGTGGGGCAATGGTCTGGCTGTCAGAGGGGTGTCTAATTGTCGAAACTTCAGCAAAATGACTAAATGTGTGAATGAGTGAAAGATGCACGTTTGATCTTTCAAACGCACACCAACATGACTTAACAACGAGGCGACCCAAACCATCTAGACGGACATGCTCAACATGACTAATTGACAATGTGAGTGATAAGAAAAACACTTGTGATTGATCGTTGGTCGACTGTGATGATGCTTGTGCGACAGTGAGTGTGACTCTATATGTGAGTGCGGCAGATGCTTTCATAGCAAGCACAACATGTACACACGAAGCGAAGACCTTGAGCATGACTAGAACATGGTTGCAAGCATGACTTCGATATCAACATGAAAAAGCTTCAATGAAATGAACAAGCAAGGTAGATGCAAAGACTCACACGGGCTCACAGAGTGAACCCGAGCGTGTTAAGTCATCAAGTGAAACTCTCAAGGGAGGCTCTGAAATTGGGTGCAGGACAAAATTTTGGAGGGTGGTTGTAGCTGCTACAATGCCCTCTTAAGTTGGTTATTCAATGATTATGGATTAGGGAAAGAAGGTATAACCTTAGAAGTTAAATTGCTTTATTTTCTAATTTAGATAACTTATGAAACTGAACCATACTAGAAGGGTTCTCTCTAAGGGGAAATCTTTCAACCATAAGATCAACAATGGAATGAAATAAAATCAAAAATCTTGTTGAGAACCTCTGGGGTATGGCCTAACAAGGAGATTTAAAGCTTGCCTCTTACCAAAAAGGGAGAAGTGAGAGAAATTACTCTAGATGTCTCCTTCCAAGTGACAAAGTTGAATTTCAATGGATCGATGCTAATATCCTTATAGTTTGATTGAATTAGAACAATGTTTTCTTTGAAATTATGTAGAATAGCCAAGGAAAAGAGACTTTGAGGTTTATATTGGAGGTTCATGAATTTTATATTATGACAAAATGATCTCAACAAGTCACAATAATTTGGGAGGAGAGTGAGATCTCTATCTATAAAAAAGAATCTCAACATCCCTCCCCCTTTTTCTACTTATCAAATCTCTAAGAAACTTCAAAAAAGTTAACTTGGCATCAATAATAGATTTCGATACTAAGCCATTATAAACTAATTTGATTTAAATTATTTAAAACCATTAAAGAAGGTTGACATACTACTTAGAGCGGCTTCACTTACTTGAACAGGGGGTCAATATGCATTAGAAGTCCAAGATTACCTTAATATTTATTGCTTTAATTGACTTGGAGGAAAATTTGATAACCAAAGGAGCCCCAATGTCTTCAATGATAGATTAATGTTCACTTGGAATCGACTTTTGACCTGTAGTGGCTACATAAAATGTGGATGGCTCCTTCTTTTGGCCCAACCTTAGCTTGCTTTCATGATTTAAGGATTCTTTCATCATCCAAAAGTCTTCGATACACTAGGATTCTCTTTTAGCACTTCCACATCACTTGAGTGACTTCCATATCACCCAAAATTATCACCATAATTGACATAGGAGAATTCATCCCCCAGTGATGATGAAATAGTTCTTGAAAATACAAATTAAAGAAGAAATTTTGGGTGATTTGACTTGGAGATGATTTGCCTTACCTAGGAGAGTGCAATGAACATCTTTCCTTACCTTTGATAATTTGACATGATGCCTTGTGGAGTGAAAAATCATTGTGAATTGTGATGTTTTGATGAAAAATGGTGGACTTAGCCAAAGAGGTGTGCATACGTAAGGAAAATGGTCCATGTGGGGAATAAAAGATAGGTGCACTAAGACAATGATGAGATGGGTGTTTCCAACCTTACATAGTGTGGTCACCTTTATAGGGCTAATAAAACAAGTGTTCCAATAAGTCATGTGTCCTAATAGATCCACCTTTGTGATTCCCAAATATTATCTCAAGACATAGGAATTTCCATCAAGGTAGGGTGTTACCACCCACTAGGGAGGTGTTAGTAGAGTCATAGAACCAAGCACCATGCACATGAGATTAAGAGGACTAGTCATGATTTTCCACATAGGGGGAACTAGGATACACTTTTACACCTCATTCCACATGACTTATAGAGCTATAAGATTTCATATGTGTCGTTTTACATATGGAATGGTCTTGTTTCAAAAAAAATTGGTTACCCTTGCCAAAAGTGGGATAACAACTCCAAAATAAAATAGTACATAAAGTGAGACATACTTAGCTATAGTACCTCTTAATCCATAAAAATCTTGTTGGTACAAACACAATTTTTCCAACTCTATGTTATCATAACACAACTCCATCAATAACACTAGGTCCCACAGACTATTTTCTCATGAGCTACCAAGCCACTTCTTTTATAATCCATTTAAAGCATCATGTTCCCAAGATTTCAAATTTGGTGGTGAATATACAAGTATTCAAAACAAGGTAAAAGTGAGAGTTACCCATATACCCATGTTAACTTTTGAGGTTATATCACAAGTCTTTTCCTATTTCTCAAGCTCAGCGGGCATTAGGAATAGATAGTCAGCTTCATTGGGACATGAACCTTTCTCAAATTTCCACTTGTAATAGGTTAGATAATACAAAAAACTAATAAACCTATAACATCATCATTATAATAGTTATAAGTCATCTCGTACATCTATACATCATAACAAAACATGCAGATATGGTAAACATATATCTTAACAACACATCCAACATGTACGTATATCATAAAAAAAATCTCCAACATTAATATAAATAATAACAAAGCATTCCTTTTATATATATACATATATATATAAATAAAAAATAAAAAAAGTCCAACATTAACTAATCATATACATATAATCCTAATTCATATGGCAATAAATATTTATCTAACAAAACATCAACCATCAATATCTACAACATCAAACGCATTAACACTTGTTAGCCAATAAATATATACTATTACTAAAATTACATAACTACTATTAAAAACATTTAATGTTAATTACTGATGCAACATTGGAGGTATTTTTGGCTCCAATCCTTTGTAGCTGTGTAGATCTATCAACATATTAAGGATTAATCGCATAATAAACTAGAAATAATATATATATATAAAGCAGGCCAGGGATTACCTCCAGAATTATAAAACACAGTCTAACGAAAGAGTATTCAACCCAAGGAAATAGATCACTGGTTATGATAGTCGAATTCTAGACAGCCAATAACGAAGGGAAGATGAACCATCATCCAGAGAGATCATACTCAATAACCGTTGGCAAAAAATACTGAGTAAATGATACATGAAAGAGTCCATCACAATCAACTAGAACCCTACTTCCTGAATATCTGTGATGCAATAAGGGAGTGTTCCAATATATTATAAAATCCAATCGTCCTGATCAGCGAATATCTGTGATGCAATAAGGGAGTGTTCCAATATATTATAAAATCCAATCGTCCTGATCAGCGAAAAGTTTCAGCTTTATCTGACTTCATGATTAAAAACTTTGTATACTCCAAGAATGCATATTTACAATAATTCTACTTTGCAAAAACATAAGCAAAAGAACGAAAACAAACTCTGAAAAAAAAATAAGTAAAGGAGGGAATTTTCATTATAACATGATTTTAAGACCGGTATAAAATTATTTTAAATATGAATTTCATATAAGTTATTTTAAATTATTTTAAATATGAATTTAATATAATTTATTTTAAATATGGATTTAATATGAGTTGAGTATATATTATTTAAATATTTTATATTGTTAATTTTTTTAGATTTTTAAAATTTTGTATTTTGTTTTATATAAGTAAAATTTTAATTTTGATAATGAATGTACTGCCTATAGAATAAGTCTCTCACGAAAAAGTCTCCGCTCAATAATGTTAATAAACCTTTAGTCTCAATGATATTAATAATTTTTACAAACAAATAGATAAGAATTTAGGGACCAAATACCATTGTCCACCACTGGGATATATCAATAAGATTCCTACTTGCAATGAAAGAAATTTACCAGCAGATCTCAATTTATGATTGAATCCATACACCCTTTGACAAAGTAAACAGATCTCAATTTATCATTGAATCCATAGACCCTTTGACTATGTAAATGTGTAATACTTTATTTCGAGTTCAAACTTTGCATGTAATTAGGCAACACAGATGCTATAGATTTGACAAATAATAGTTATGCTGCATTCCATATCTGTTTTATTAATAGATATAAGGAGAACTTGCAACCAGAGAATTAGAAGCAAACCCATCCTGTGGGTTTGGCTATTTATGGTTCACTTGATTTGGGTAGAGGCGAATCACTGAGGAAATGCTTGAACACTCCGAGAGCAGGTTTAGGAGTGAACATTGGCACCTGATGTCCTGCTCCTCGGACCGTGAGAAACGTAAGCCCCTCATAACCAATGGTCCATCCTCCCACCTGTGATCAGTCATCTTAACCACAGTTAAAAGCCGTGCAAGATATATTGCAGGCAAATTAGAGTTTCGCAGAAAGGTAGGGCCTTGCATTTACCTGCTGGCTGTTATACCAAACACTCCATTCATCTTTTATGGTAAGCCCAAGGGCATTTAAGCTGTACCGTGTTGAAGTTACAGGAACACACCCGTCGGTGTCACCACTGCAAAAGATTCATTCAATTCGAGTTATAAACCAGTTGTCCTAATCTAGGGTTAAGAAAAAGTCATTTTAGTTTATTATATATTTTAATATAAATTTTAATTGTTCTTTTTCTCTATTAAAAAATAAAATGTGTGAAGATCTAATCCTAGTAATGGAATTTCTATTTCAGACAGAATTTATTTCGCTGACCATTTTAGAAAATCTCTTTTACCAGTTAATTTTAGAAATGCTTAAAATACAGAAAGTTTAATAAATACCTATACACCCATATTCTTAAACCAGCCTTGATAAGCTTCCGGAAAATAGGCAGAATAGAGGAAGCAGAGTCATTCCAGTTTTGGAAAACTACGTCACTGTATATGTATGAAGAAAATTCCATTAGAATGAAAGTTATAATGATGATAATAATAATAACAAGTATATGAATAACACTAGCATATAAAGTAATTACTGTTTAATATTAGATTTATATAATATAATTATATCGTTTTTGAAAATATAGTGTATTACTCTATTTATATATTTACAATTGTTTTTATTAGAAACGACAATTCTATTGTTACCTGCAGAGTGCCCACGGGTAAGGAATTTGGGTTGTATTTGCATGCAACGCTTTCTGGACATCAGCTCTGTTGAAATATACGCCTACATATACTTCGTCGCAGGGATCATAACCATAACGTAACTTAGGCCACAGCGCCTACGTTGAAGAAAATCACCATGCATGCATGCATATAATTAGAGGAGAAGTGACAATGAATTAAGTGAAGCATGAACAATGAAGGACCTTCATCCTTACCACAGAAATGTAATGAAAAGCCGTGTGTTACGTACATGTTTTGGAAGGAAATTTGAGGATTGCTGCTGCAAACAGACAGGCGTGTACAAATTGTAAATACTGATATCGGCGTACGCTGCAGACAATCCATTACCGCACAATGTTTGGTTGCCTGTCTTTGAATTGCACGAGTTTTTTAGGCTGTGGTACTCTTCGTCTGCAATAACTGCGTGACTCCATGCATAGTCTACCATACCATTGGTGTCGTGATCATTATCTATCACTGCATTTCCTACCTTCAATACCGAGTTACAGTAAATTTTGATCAGATAATTTGTTAAAGAGACCGATCGCGAAGAAAAACAACGTTGAAATGATTATGAAATATCAAACATGCTGATATAATTATGTAAAGTAAAAAAGCTAAGATGTTTACCATGAAGCCTTTGAGATTAATGACGTTGTCCTTGTTTGTGCCGTTGTTGCGATCAAATATCACCTCTGCAAGCTGCGGGACAAAATGTCCTGATACAGAATCACAATGTCAGAAAATCCATCTTATTAGCTAACTTTCAAACTCATCATGTAATTGTTATATTCAATATTTATATACTTGGAACTCTTTTCAAATAAATTAAACTTAGAGATCATTGATGCTCTTTGCATTTGGAGATATGTATGGTAATGCTGAAGATATTTTAGCAAAATTAAAAAAATCAAAATTATTGTGTATTTATATATGGGATTTTTCTATTTAATAGTATGGAAATTTAGGTTCATGAATGACATCTCTTAAATTTATCTGGCTCTTAACTCTTTTATCATGGCTTTGTAGCTATAGGTTAATTTTTTTTTTTAAATAATTTTATACAACTTGCTTAAAATGAAGCTAATCATAATAGTCTTATAATTGGAAAGAATTCTTTAATCTCTACCTTTAAACATAGGCACACTGAGAAGTTGCATCCACTACTTAGAGAAGTCTTGCTTCAATGGGAAATTGAAGAGGTTGTACATGTAAAGGGTGAGGAAAACTCTCTCATCCTTCTCTTTCCCATTAGATAGCTACATAAACTCCAAATGAATATCTTCTAGCTAAATATACCATCCTCTATAAAGACATTCAAATTAGTATGGTTAGAATTAGGCACTTCATATAAGTTTTTGACATAGGGATTACAGTTCTGGAAAGAAATTAGAATATTTTCTTTAATTTTAAGAATTGCAATTTTACTATAAAACTTTTTAAAATTTAAAATTAACTGCTCTTACTATTTATATAATATTTTTTCTTTTCTTTTTAATAATTTTTTAATAATTTTACTTTATTAAAATTTAAATATATATTTAAAAAGTCCCTCAATGTTTTTCTAACCATTTCACAATTATTATTATGATATGTACAGGATTGATAATTTGATATAATACATTGATGGAGAACTTGATAACAATTTTCAATATTATATTTATAAGTTAAAAAAATACATTAAACATTTTGTAAATATTCTATTAAATTATTTTCATGATAATTAATTTAAAAATATTAAAAAATAATTTAAAAAAATACTTATTAAATAATTAAATTTTTAAATATTAATTATTTTTATAAATAAAAAATCTATATTAACGCATTAAAATATAAATATATATAAATTTATAATTCAAATTCTCCAAATTACCTCCGTAACTCTCTCCTGTGATGTAAAACTCTCGAGACTTGTACGCTGGAAACCTTTCCAACCAATTTAGCAAAAACACGTAATTGTCCTGCGCTGCAAGTTCAATTCGACTACACCTTTATTCAACGCTTATACACGTACTATGCTTAACACCTACGACTCAAAATCTTCATGTGAAATGAAAGCAGCATGAACGCTCAAATGTTACCTGTAATTGTGTCCCCGAGATTCTTCAATTCGGAGGATGTATTTGTATACGAAAAGCCAACTCCAACAGGTGACTCCAAGAATAACATGTTTGCCTCTGAAGAATACCATATCCAAAAACGTGTAAGGCGTTCGATCAATTCACACGTCTCGCATTTAAATATGTTCTTTTGATTTTTATATTTGAATGTATCAAAGTGTTTGCAAACTTTAAGGTTAGAGTGTATCAGAGTTTAAGTTCATATTGATTATTATTTAGAGAAAATTGGATTATAAAAATAATTTACTTGTGAATGATAATGGAAAGACTTTAGAAAAATATTTCTAAATATTCTTTTATAATTAAATGAAGACGAACTTTAAAAATAATAACAAAACTCTAAACTAATCGTGAATCATTTTAAAATCATATTCTAAAACCAGAAAACTGTTTCAACATAGGAATAATAACAACTAGATATCAAATAAGCCTTCCTTCGATTCATTTTAAAATCATGTTTTAAAACCAAAAAAATTATTTCCGCGCAGCAATAGTAGCCACCAGATATCAAATAACCTTCCGTTCTCGTAATACTTGCATCTGCGCTTTAGATAGAAAGTTCATATGCTAAAACCCAGTTACAATGTAACCATTTTAGAAAATTATCTCAAAGTTATTATCTCAATAAGGTCTTTAATCAATTTTGGAATTAATGATTTTCAAAATAATAATATTCATAATAAAATATAAAATTTATAATAAAATAAAACTTCCAAAATAAAGTAAAAGAAAATTTAATTATTTAAATTTTTTATAATAAAGTTTCAGGTAATAAAGCTATAAAGAAATATATATTGTGAATAGTGATAAAAAACTTATTATATATAATTAAAACTAAAATTAATAATCAATTATAGGAAAAAAATATAATTATATTAAAATTATTTATTAATTATTAAAATTTAAGTAAAATTAAGATAGATGGATCTTAACTTCATATTTTTGTATAAGAAGAAATTTGATTCTTTAAAATCTACAATTTTCAAAAAAGGTTAACTTAAAAATTTTGATTTTTTTTATATCTAATAAATTTAAATTTTATATCTATATATATATATATATATATACGCGCTTAAGTAATGAAATTATATATGTATGAATAATATTGAAGTATGTTATTGGTTATTAATATATTTTTAAATATCATGTTTCAATTTTATATTTAGCACAAAAGGAATTACACAATTTCTTCATATCTTGTCTTTTATTGTAATAAATTAATATAGTTATCTCTTAATTGCACATATATTAGTAATATGATGAATTAAAAGTGATAAAATATATGAAGATGCAATCATTTCTTATATTTATATTTAGCACTCTAAAAAGGGTTTCAATGTCTAAAAAATTGATTTCCCTCTAGACATGATAGATTCAAAATTAGAAGAAAACTACACTACCTGTTATATATATATATATAAGGAGCCTTGGGAGTAGACCACCGCCGAGTCTCACTCTTAAGCTCATGAGAGTTAGTTCTTAGTCATAATGATGTTCATTTTCTTCTTAGTGCTAGTCAAGAGAGAGATAATTCTGGCTATAAGGGTGGGGTTGATCACCTCCTTATAGTACCTTAGCTTCCTTTTACCTTAGGCTCCTTAGCATCCCACATCTTGTCCTTAAAACTAGAGGTAATAGTGTCTTTGATATTGTCCTTGCTTCCCATGATGATCTCCTCTGTAATCCCCCAAAGGTTGAGTGAAGACAACAACGCTTGAGGCCGACATGGGGGTTTTGACTAAAGTTAGAAGCAATTTTTGGGAGCCTCTTGGATTCCATATTGTGAAGTTTTTTCTTATACATCACTTTGATCAAAAAGGTAAGATAGGGAATATTCTCCTTGATCTTGGGTTATAAATTACTAATTGCTTTTGGATAATGTTTATCTTTCTCCATCACTCCCTAAATATACTTCACCTGCAAACTTTATATCTTTATTTTATATATATATATATAATCTTGAATAATTTATATATAATTAAATATTGAAATTTTTATTTATTTATTTTTATATAATATAAAAAACAAGTATCTTCACATATCTAAAACCTTAATAGAAGTAATATCCTAATAAATACACACCATCAAACCATCTTTTATATGTTTTGTAAGAAAAATAAAGTTTATATCAAATATTAACCATCATCTTCATTTCCATACAAAAGTCATTAAAAATAAAATAAAAAAATCTTCGCAAAATAAAAATAAATAAAATAAAACAATAATATGGTTTGCTATGTGAAAAGTGAAAAGTATTACTATGCTGGGCTGCTGCACTTCTATAACAAAGTGTCATTCAGAAAATGCTTGGAAGCACACATGTAAGTTATAACCAGCATTCTGGTCAGTAGCGTAAGGCCGAAAGTTAAGTCCCTGACCAGTACTCTAAGTAATTGGAAGAGAAGGATGAATAACCTTTATTCCAAGAATACTCGTTTAGGCGAAGCTGCGATGTATTCTTCTCTACCAAAAATGGCCCCAATTCCAGTGCCTCTCCGCCTCCGACTGATGAACAGCCTGGTCCTGAATTTCAATGTTATATATACAACACAGGCCGTTACTTCGTGACTATTCTTACTATGTTTCCATTAACACGCCAGGGAAAAATGCATGGTATATATATAATTATATATATGAAGAGAGTAAGTAATATACCTCCAGTGAGCCAGAGAACAAGAGGTTTTTGCGACGCGTTTTGAGTTGCTTCAAAGAACCAATAAAACAGAGCCCTGCCGCTCTCTTTGTTGACAGTCACATATCCCGCATAATGAGAGAAATCCACTGGCGGCTGCCCAGGAAGACGAACAATTCTATCGGCTTCTGCTTGCGTGAGTCTGCCATTATCCCCCGCACACTGCCAGAACAGCAATGCCAGAGCTAAAATGCATACCCATTGACGGGAAGACGAATAAGAAACGGCCAGCGCCATGACTGCACAACACACCAAAAAATGCAAGGCAGGTGGGAGTGATAAGGCATGGGAAGTGAGGCGTATTTATAAGGCAAGGGAAACGAGGCGTATTTATAACGCACGGGAAACCAGATCCCGGTACGTGGGTGACCGTGACAGCAACGTCAGATCCACATTGCCCACTCTTCGCCCGTGGAACTTTTACGAGTAGTTTCCCTTATCTGCCAATAGTGATCTTTTGCCTTCAATTTAGAGTTAATATAATTTATATACCATAAGTTTAATTTTGTCTTAAATATGCAAAGAATTTATATTTTTTCTTTTATATTTCCAGCATGGTAAATTGAGTTATATATATATATATATATATAAAATTGATATCAGAACGTTTTTCATTATAATTTATTTTAGTGTAGCTAGTTAGATGTTAAATATTAAATGAATTATTCATTTCTCTCTTGTTAGTTTAGGAGTATTACAATAATAAATTTAGTTTTTTTTATTATTTTATTGCTTTGAAAATGTTTTTGACTTTGTTTTCAAAATAAATTTGCAAAATAAATTTAAATCAATAATAGTTATTTTCAAGTTGAGGGTTGTGATAAGATTGTGTGAGAATGTTATTGTCAAGTTTAAAATCACTGAGGGAGGTTAGAAGAATTAAGCAAGGCTATTTCTAGTTCCCTACCTATTTTGTCATATACATTGATCAACTAGAAGAGTGTCAACAAGATGAAGGTTGTGTTGGTCCCACGCTCATTGGTATAGTCATAAGTCTTCTCCTTTATGTTGATGATATTGTTCTTTTGAGAAAACAATTTATGACCTTGGTAAGCAACTAAAAATCCTCCAGGATGTTTGTTCTAAGATGAATATGACTATTAGTATCAATAGAACAAAAATCATGATAATCTCAGATATGATAAAAACAACATGGAGGAGGTTCCTTCATGCAAATATTTTAGAATTATAATACATGAGAAGCTCAAGTGGAATTATAGCAATGAGAAAAAGGATAAATAGAAGATGGAAAACTCGTTATGGGCTTGAAAAATATTGTAGGTCAACATATCTTTCTATATAGGATATATATAAACTCCTATTATTTTATATGGATGTAAGGTTTGGAGTTGTACTATTCCCAAAGATTCATGGAGAAAAATAAAACATATCTAGAAGTATTTTATAACATACAATCCAAGATTAAAGGAATTACACCTTATCTTGTTCTCATTGAAGCAAGCCTTTCCCCCATCGAAAACATGTGTATGATTATGTATTTTATATATAAAAAGAAAGGTAAACTACATGAGAGAGAAGAGTTTTCCTAAAATTACTTCTAACTCTAGCTGAAATCACCACCTTTAGCACAAATAGACATCACATAAGAATGTCATTCTTTGCTACACCATTGGGAATAAATGAGGAGATTTTTAGATCATAAGATAATATTAAAAATATTATAACATAAGAATTAAGGAGAAATTGTGGGGGTAATAAAAGTTGGGAAAAAATTGAGTTAACTAACCTAAATCTCAAAAATAAGAAATAAGAAGAAAATAAACATTGCTAAAATAACAACAAATTTGCATGAATAAAAATACCTATCTCATAGATTATCCAACTTATACTAACGTTAAATCTAAATTTTGAAATATTTTCTCACTATTAGTCTTCTTATATTTTAAGACACTAAAACAAACAATCATGCAAGCTAGGTGATCCCATAACAGTGAAGTGTTGGTTTTTTTGGCCAACACGAATTATTTGAACAGGTCTATGGATTTGCTTGGGAATTTAAAAATCCCTTCTCATAAAAGGAAAGTGTTCAAATAAATAATTAAACAAAACATCAAAAAAAAAAACATTATTAAAACTATGTATTGGTTTTAAAATATTATATATTTTTTTTTTTCCACTGGAAAAATCAGTAATTTTCATTAAGATTATAAAATTACATAAAGTAGATGCCATTGGCATTGCTGTAATGTTCATAGTAACAAAACTTGTCCTGCTAATCAGGAGCTAATGATCAATTAACTAGACAATCTAGACTTTCCTATCTCCTGCCTTTCTTTTTCTCCACTTTCCGCCAACCTTCATTGTTGGGCGTGGTAGTTACAATAGTCATTTGAAGTTCGTTTGTGTCAGCCATGATTTCTTTTTCAGAATC
Source organism: Pinus tabuliformis (assembly GCA_031772625.1). Classification (NCBI taxonomy): domain Eukaryota; kingdom Viridiplantae; phylum Streptophyta; class Pinopsida; order Pinales; family Pinaceae; genus Pinus; species Pinus tabuliformis. The sequence continues at coordinate 1,425,828,801 of CM062804.1, forward strand.
TGATCCTGATGAAGAGTGTGCTCTCTTGCTGCTCCCGACTTCCTGTCCTGTGTTCTCAAATTGATGCTGTGGTTTGCTATTATTTGGATCTGTAGCATACTCAATCAGATTTTCATTTATCTGTGGGTATTGTGTGCTGCTTTCATTTTTGTTTTCTGAATTATTTTCTTCTTTTGCATCTTCTTGAGGTACACTGATGTCTTCCTTCTTCTGTTCCTCTTCTATGTCCTCTGTCCATGTGGCTGAAAACTGCCAGCCTTTTGGTTTTGAGGGCTGTCTTCTTTTCCTTTCTTTTTTATTCTGTGGGCAGGCACTCTGAAGATGTCCAGTTTGTCTGCATATACGGCATCGAAAGGCAGTGTTTTCATAATCGAGTGGCTGTATCCATTGCTTCCCATTGTGGAGTAAGTAGATGTGTTCCGGTAGTCCTTGACTGAGATCGACCTCCACACAGATCCTGGCGAAAGTGTAGATATCCTTTGACAGTCGATCGCTGTCTACTTTTAGGAATGTCCCCAAAGCGTTGCCAATGCCTTCTAGTACTTTATAGTGCCAAAAATGTATAGGTAGATTAAACAGTTTTACCCATACAGGCATTTTGGAGACCACCATGTTGTTGGGGTCGAATTCTGGAAACCAGGGTTTTACAAACAGGCCTGCATTGCCCCAGAACCATGGCCCTTCGTTTAATGCATATTCCTTGTCCTTTATGGTATCAAATTTGACAATGAAGAATCCCTTTGAGCATAAATGAATGTCACAGCTTTCTGTCCATATGGAGTAGATCCATTGTCGGAGAGCTTTTGGTTTGGGCCAGTATCCATTAAATCTGCAAACCACTGCTTTGGTTAGATAATCAGTGTGTATTTCGTTTACCTCTGGTATAGCAATAGTTAAGGCTGGATTATGTGTTGTCTGCTCCACAATGTAGGCCCCAGGTATTGTAGTTTGCTGCTCTGTTTTCGTTTGTGGTTCTACCTTCCCTTTTAGTGCATCTTTGAAGGATGCTGGTCCTTTTGAGCTTGTGCCGGAACAGCCTCCGCGTATCCTTGTGCTAAGGCATATTGTTGAGTTGTTTCCTATTCCATATTCTATTAGTTTGCGATCATCCTGCAATACTTTTCCTGAGTGAAGAAGAAGCTGTTTGCACGGAGTTATTCCAGTTCTTTCTTGTATCCTCTGTTTGAGGATGATTATCTCCTCCCCTTTTCCTATTCTGATACATAGTGTAATTCCTTCCATGGATCTGATGAAGATATTGATTTTTGTTTCTTCCTGCAACTCCTCTCTCTGTTCTCTGTTTCGGACTAAGTTCTGAATCTGTGATCCAGATCTATGTGGGGTTTCCTTGTTGTCTCTCAAGAGAAAGTGCTGTTTTGCGATCAGTTCTTTTTCAGCATTTCCTATTGTAGATCGCTGTGGATCTAGATCTAAGCTCTCGCCCCTTGATTGTTCATCAACCAAATTGATTGAGATCTGCCAGATAATGTCAGATCGGGCCGGATGCTGCCGGATCATTTTTCCAAAACCGCAGGCACTGCTTCCTTTCCCAGGCATACCCCTCGCTGGGAGAATCGCTGCTGTCCGGTACAGGTTGGGATCCAGCTGTTTTGATACAGGTGGCCATGCGTTTTGTATGATGATTCCCAGATCCGTCCTGAAAGATTTGTCCTGAACCCAGAAGCGGAATAGCAATCCCAATTTCTGTTTGTATAGATCCCAGTCTTGTGGCTGCTTTCCGTTGGTGGATCCGGACCAAGCCCGAAAGAAAAGGTACTCTGCGCATCCATTTACCAGGGCCCCATCCGTCTCTATCCCGTGTTGTTCTATGTGCTTAGCGGCGGCACAAAACAGATCTATTGTGCTCCTGTAGATCGCCTTCACCATCGCCTCCGTTCGATAGCGGATGAGATCCGGTCTGTTTGATGCGAGAATCCGATTGAATCGATCATGTATCGCATTGCCGTCTGCCCGGTACCCCTCCTTTGCTGCGCCGTGTTGATCTTTGTGATCGGCGGCGGCATCCGGGCCTTCAGATACCCTGTTCACCTGAGAAAATGCCATCGCCCGAACCCTAGTCTCGCAGTTCTCAGACCTCCGTTATTAGCTGATTTGATTAATTGGTTCGTTTTAAAATATTATATTATTAAAACTATGTATTGGTTTTAAAATATTATTTTTACACTTCTCTCAAACAATAAAAATAAAATGTTAAAAAATCATGAATAATTTTTTTTGAATATCCAATTTAATTTTAATAAAAGATAATTATAAAACAACTATTAATAAATCATTTCTTTTTAAATTTTAATAAATCCCTATGTAATTTAAATAAAAATAATTTTGTATTGATATTTCTTTAAATAAGATATACATATATCCGTTCTTAAAAAACAAAAACAAATCTGATCACAATAATACTTTTTTATTTTCGTAAAATTCAATCAACCTTAAACAACATTAAACATTGGGATTATACCGTGTAATTTAATCCGTGGATTCCCTTATTAAATTTATTTGACTTATTTGTAATTTAAAATATAATATAGTATTTTCATCCATTAAATTCTTTTTCCGTTCACGAAATAGTCATAAAATTAAACATTACTGTATAATTTAATCCGTGGATTCCCTTATTAAATTTATTTGACCTATTTGAAATTTTGAATATAATCTAGTATTTTCATTCTTTAAATTCTTTTTCCGTTCACGAAATAGTCATATTAGGTAATAGTCATAAAAGTTTGATAAGAGTGAAATGTTTCGACAAATTTATTAGAGGAATTGATTGGATGGTTAAAAATGTTTGGAATTTTGATAAAAAAAATTTAGCTATAGAAGGAGTGTTTAAATCATGTTTTCGTTAGTGCAAATAGACCTAACACCATTAAAAATTTAGAGGACACCCAAAATTTTAAAATTTGACTGTACACGGGCACTGATCCCAAGAGGTGGGAAACCCTTTCCAATTGTTCCTGCACTCCTCGGAGCTTTGGAATTGTATGGAAACATGGGAAACCCTTTCCAATTGTTCCTGCACTCCTGGGAGCTTTGGAATTGTATGGAAACATTCCCTTTTCACCCGAGCTGCAATGAGAGCTTGGGAAAGCTTTGGGAGCTTTGAAGACTATTTTTTTTTTAGTTCCAACATTCCATGGGGTTGGGGAATACAAAGCTTGTAGAGAAATATGTTGAACTGCCCACAAAACATGAGCCTATGTTGAAACCTTCATAGGAAGAAAGGCCAAAGACATCCTTAACACCGATATCCTTAATTGAGAGACTGGAGCAATATCTTGATGGGTTAAGGAAGCTTATGGCACCTCGACGTAAGGGCAATATCTGGGATGTCATGCTGATGAGTATTTCTTTGGACCTTCACAGGGAGAAGGCCAAAGACATCCTTAACACCGATATCCTTAATTGAGAGACTGGAGCAATATCTTGATGGGTTAAGGAAGCTTATGGCACCTTGACATAAAGGCGATATGGGATGTCATGATGATGAGTATTTCTTTGGCTGTTTATGTAAATATATCCCAGAAGATTGTGTGTGCATATTGTATGTGGCAATCAATGCTTAAGCATTAAAGTTGCTTCACTTTTTCTCTTAAGAATAACTAGAGAAACATATAAATTGTTTCAAAAACTGATCATGTGTGAAAGCACTAATAATGAACTGGACATTTTAATATTTTATATATAAATATAAAAGAGAAAGACTCAAGGAGAAAGACACCCAAAGAATATGTTTATATATAAGAGAGATTATATATTTATTATTTATATATTTAAATTGATTTTAATATTTGAATATATTAATTCAATATTAATTTTAATTATTATATAAATTATATAATTAAAAATATATATGTTATATAATATCATTGTTTTCAATTATCTATTTCTTATAAATTTTGAGGAAATCTCTAACCATTTCCAACGCCCTATTCAAATTCTCATATTCTAAAAACTCATGCAACATAATTATCCCTATCAAAATTTATTAAAATATTATCAAAGTTCTAGAATCTATGATATTCCACGCATTTTGCCTCCTATTGCCTTTTCTTTATTAAGGCAAACTTGTTTGACCTAGAACCGCATTTTTCATGAAATTAAATTGAGTAATTTATTAACTCTTTTTTTTTAATGAAATTATCATATTATAGGTCCAGTCTATTTCGAATTCGGACAGATAAATTTGAATTATTTTGTTAACTTTCAACTTACGTTATTAATTTTGTTTAATAAGGCGTTAGTTAAAGGAGCGAATGCCACTAAGAATATTCGAGTATAATATCACGTAAGATGTATTCCAATATAAAACTTCGCGAATTATTCGGAATATTCGAGGATAATCATGATTACTTCAAATTTGTGTAAGAGAAACCACATACTCATCTTTCCTCATTTACATGTCCATTCCTCTCCATGACTCCCCATCCATTCATCTCATTTTGCAATCACTCTTTAATTCCTTGTTGTAACTTTAAAAACATTGTGTTCCATTCCAACACCTTCTAAACCCTTGTCCAAATAGCCTTGCGCAAATCCACATCTATGATTTTTCTTGCTTTGACCTCAAACTATCCCTCACCCTTGTCCATGAATTTTCACTTCATCCTCATCCTACAACATCTTCAATATGTGTCATTATTAACCTTTATATCATTCATTAGCTTACATCTCCACCCTCTTCTTTGTATCTTCACCACCCACCATTTCGCATTCAAAATTTCAACCTCACTCCTCATCATTCAACAACCAAGTTCACCACATGTACTCTTATTTTCCATACATCCCAATTTTGAATCTCATGGACAATTCTTCATGTGCTTAATGAGGTAGACAAAGAATGTTAGGTAAATTTAATTTTACTTAAACTCTTGACTTTAAATTGTCAATTGGAGTTCATAATCTTTAGATTTAGTTACCGGAGAATCCACAGTAAAAACCATTTTTCCATCAACGTTTCAAATCCCAACCGGGATCCATCATCAGGACCTTTTGAATGTTGATAGTAGAAGAGCTTAAATGAGGTATTTAAATAGTTATGAGGAGAGAAGGATGAGATGAATGTCGACTTTTTCAAATAATATTAATTTTGATTAATTACTGATGAGTTAATTTATTAATTTAAATATTAATACAATAGTAATAATATTATTAATTATAAATTAGGGTGTGAAATATTTATTAGTATTTAATGAATACTAATATTTAATATTAAATTTTAAATTATATTAATATTGATTACTAATTAATATATTAGAATTAATTAATCATATTAATAATTAAAAAATCAATATTAATAATTAATAATTAATAATTAATAATTAATAATTAATAATTAATAATTAATTAATAATAAATAATTAATATTGATAATTGATAATTAATATCAAGACATAATAATCGATATTAATAATTAAAATGGTAATCATAATAATTAATAATATTGATTAATTATTAATATTAATTAATATTAATCGATATTAATTAGTTAATTATTAATATAAATTATTAATTATTAATTAATAATTGAATATTCATAATTAATAATTAATGATTAATATCAAGAACAAATAATTAATATTTAAGTATGGGGGTTTACGCAGTGCATTATATTAGATATCATTTTGGGATTCAACTGCGTTAAGTAAGTTATTCACGTATGACCATTTCCATGAGAGGTAGTCTAATATAATGCACTGCGTAAACCCCCATACTTAAATTCAAAAAGAGTCAAGGGATCTCTACTTGAATGGTTCATGAGGCACAATACTTGCTAAGGTTTTGCAAATGGGGTAGCAAGCTAAGTGGGCTTGATTGTGGGGAAAACTCCACAATTAAGCGCGCTTGAGCCAGAGGAGTTCTGGGATGGGTGACCTCCTGGGAAGTCCTGGTTACCGGGTGCAAGCCCCGGAAGTGATGATTGATGCTATGTGATTCATTTCACTAGTTTCAATCCCACTTCTTCACCCCTGTGAGCATCACCCGATGCAATGAGTGCTAAGCGAACTATTCGAAAATCATGAGAAATTAGTCAGTTACGACTACCTCTCATGGAAATGGTCATACGTGAATGACTTACTTAACACAGTTGAATCCCAAAATGATATCTAAAATAATTAATATTATAATCATTATTGTAAATGTTGTAATTAAATACCTAATAATTATTATTATTATCATACTTAAATTATTATATTAATGCTACTAACTCCTAACAATTTTAGATTAGGAGAGGGATATCTACCCCTAGATTGTTATACCTGAGATGTATTGGTGATCTTAATTTCTCTAATTAAGGGAAGCCATCTTCCACTAATCTCAATACCATTGTCTCTGTTGAGATTATGTGGATGTTTGATAATTTCAAGAGCTTCTCTAATCTTTTGCTTATGATGTTGTTCTTCCCTTGCGACAATTGAGGCGTTTTCGAAGCAGACATGGTGCTTGGTTTTTGAGGAATGTTCTTCCAAGGCCGAAGTACGAGACCTTTCATTCCTAATATCAACTCCATGTTCCTTGAGTCTTGTCTGCAAGGAGTGACCTGTTTCACCAATATAACTTTTCCCACAAGAACAATTTATTTTATAGACTCCCTTAAGTTGATTTCTACCAATATTATCTTTGACAGACCTCATGCCTTGCCTAATAGTTCCAGGTTCTGAGAATTGTGTGATTATGTTTTTCTTCAGTATTTTAGCAATCTTATCAGTTACTCCTTGAATATAAGGTAGAAATACCCTACCATATTGAGGTTGGTCTAGAGCCTTAGGTTCATGATATAACACCCTTCCTTCAACTTTCTCTATTGCTATTTTAATTCTTTTTCTTTGTAGCATATACTCTTAAAGGTTGAAACTAAATGCTCCTTTTCTTCATTTAGATGCTCAGGGTCAGAGATTCAAAGAGCTATGATAGCAAGGGTGTTTAGAACACCAAACTTCTTGGCTGGGTGATGGTGGGAATCAGCATGGAGGTAGCTTTCTGTGTGGTTTGTCTTCCTGAAAACTTTATGCCCTAAAGAGCCATCCTCTTTCCTAGTGATGAGCACGTCTAAAAATGGGATGCTCATGTTTTCTTCTAGCTCCATAGTAAATTTTATTTCTGGAGAGATAGAAATTAGGTGAATAAAAAACTTGTCAAGCTCTGTTTTACCATGTGTCCATTTTATATTGGTATCATCTACGAATCGCTTCCACCAGGCTGGCTTCAAAGGGTATGATTCAAGGGCTTTCTTCTCAAAGTATTCCATGTATAAGTTGGCCACAATTGGCGAAAGGGGTGATCCCATTGCCACACCAGATGTCTGCTCATAATATATTCCCTGGAAGGTGAAAATAGTTGAACGCAAGTAGATTTGATTCATTCTTGCAGTTCCTGGTGGAAGCGATTCGTAGATGATACCCCTTTCGACAATTGTGGCCAACTTATACATGGAATACTTTGAGAAGAAAGCCCTTGAATCATACCCTTTGAAGCCAGCCTAGTGGAAGCGATTCGTAGATGATACCCCTTTCGCCAATCGTGGCCAACTTATACATGGAATACATTGAGAAGAAAGCCCTTGAATCATACCCATTGAATCCAATGTGGTGGAAGTGATTCATAGATGATACCCCTTTCGCCAATCGTGTCTATCTTATACATGGAATACTTTCAGAAGAAATCGCTTGAATCATACCCTTTGGAGCCAACCTAGTGGAAGTGATTCATAGATGATACCCCTTTCGCCGATCATGGCCAACTTATACATGGAATACTTTGAGAAGAAAGCCCTTGAATCATACCCTTGGAAGCCAGCCTGGTGGAAACGATTCGTAGACGATACCCCTTTCGCCAATTGTGGCGAACTTATACATGGAATACTTTGAGAAGAAAGCCCTTGAATCATACCCTTTGAAGCCAACCTGGTGGAAGCGTTTCGTAGATGATACCCCTTTCACCAATCATGGCCAACTTATACATGGAATACTTTGAGAAGAAAGTCCTTGAATCATACCCTTTGAAGCTAGCCTGGTGGAAGCGATTCGTAGATGATACCCCATTCTCCAATCGTGGCCAACTTATACATGGAATACTTTGAGAATAAAGCCCTTGAATCATAGCCTTTGAAGCCAGCCTTGTGGAAGCGATTCGTAGATGATACCCCTTTCGCCAATCATGGCCAGCTTATAAATGGAATACTTTGAGAAGAAAGCCCTTGAATCATACCCTATGAAGCTAGCCTTGTGGAAGTGATTCGTAGATGATACCCCTTTCGCTAATCGTGGCCGACTTATACATGGAATACCTTGAGAAGAAAGCCCTTGAATCATACCCTTTGAAGCCAACCTAGTGGAACCGATTCGTAGATGATACGCCTTTCACCAATCATGGCCAACTTATACATGGAATACTTTGAGAAGAAAGCCCTTGAATCATACCCTTTAAAGCCAGCCTGGTGGAAGCAATTCGTAGATGATACCCCTTTCACCAATCATGGCCAACTTATACATGGAATACTTTGAGAAGGAAGCCCTTGAATCATACCCTTTGAAGCCAACCTGGTAGAAGTGATTCGTAGATGATAACCATTTCGCCAATCGTGGCCAACTTGTTCATGGAATAATCTGAGAAGAAAGCCCTTGAATCATACCCTTTGAAGCCAGCCTGGTGGAAGTGATTCGTAGATGATACCCCTTTTGCCAATCGTGGCCAACTTATACATGGAATTCTTTGAGAAGAAAGCCCTTGAATCATACCCTTTGAAGCTAGCCTGGTGGAAGCGATTCGTAGATGATACCGCTTTTACCAATCGTGGCCAACTTATACATGGAATACTTTGAGAATAAAGCCCTTGAATCATACCCTTTGAAGCCAACCTAGTGGAAGTGATTCCTAGATGATACCCCTTTCGTCAATCGTGGCCAACTTATACATGGAATACTTTGAGAAGAAAGCCCTTGAATCATACCCTTTGAAGCTAGCCTGGTGGAAGCGATTCATAGATGATACCCCTTTCACCAATCGTGGCCAACTTATACATGGAACACTTTGAGAAGAAAGCCCTTGAATCATACCCTTTGAAGCCACCCTGGTGGAAGCAATTCGTAGATGATACCCCTTTCGCCAATCGTGGCCAACTTATACATGGAATACTTTGAGAAGAAAGCCCTTGAATCATACCCTTTGAAGCCAGCCTGGTGGAAGAGATTCGTAGATGATACCATTATAAAATGGACACATGGTAAAACATAGCTTGACAAGTTTTTTATTCACCTAAATTCCATCTCTCCAAAAATAAAATTTACCATGGAGCTAGAAGAAAATGTTGGGTCCCTATAATACTAGTGATTACCTCATTACTATTGTAGTTGTATCCCTTATTAATATTTTTGTGCCCCTATTGTCCCCATATTGTTATTACTATGCTCCATAGAATCCCTCTATTGTTATTTTTGTGGTTTTATATTATTATTGTTAGGTCGGTTAGGTTATATTTTGACTCCTTAGACTCCTATATATAGAAAGGAGGTTTTGTCATTTGAATCATCCAAGAATTGCTCATTTATGTAATGTAAAGGAGGTTGCGCCCTCGAAGAGGCTAAATTCTAAGGCGTGGATCTCTCTTTTCTATCTTATTGTGAGCTGGTTTCATAACATTTGGGATCAGAGCTTTGGATTCTAGGGTTTCGCTGCTCCAAACAAGTCATCATGGAATTTTCACTATAACTTTTTTTCTGCAACGTTTCAGAAGCTAAAAGAAAAACCCATTTGAGAAGAAATCGTGCTGAATCTTGGGTCCGAATTTCAGAGCTTTTCGTGCTATATTTGAGGAGATATGATCTGAGGAAGTTGGTATTTTTGCAGACTCCTGAATTACATTCCAAACAGGTGACCTGAGGAAAATCATCATAACTCTCTCTTTGAGCATCGGATTGAAATTTAGTAAGAAGGTACAGAAAGAGGATAGACTATAGTCTCTTTTATATCTTTTTCAGATCCAAAGGTTGAAACATTGACTCGTGGCACGTCGTACAAGTTCGCTCTACTGAACTAGTCTATAATTAGGTCATCTTGGGAGATTGTGCATAACTCTTGCTTGGAGAATCCAACTTGGATTAGACTGGTGGCATTGGAAAGAGGACACAGAGGGCTACTACAGATCGCAATTTCAGAACTGGATGATCCGAAATTGCAGAGATACATCAGATTCAATATCAAGCTTCTACAAAGTGAAAAAAGGTGTGTAGTTTTTTTAAAATTTTTGCATAAGCTTGGTTTGAAAAATTAGTTTGAATCGGTAATTGATGCCCCGAGGAAAGAAAATGAAAACACCTAGTAAGCAACCTGAAAGCTCTAGCATGACTTATGAAGAAGAGGAAGAAATGCAACATGATATATCAAAATTACGAGACCAAGTGCGACAAGTGTCACTTGCACAAAAAGCAATAGAATCTAAGATGGATGGTTTAAAGAAAGGCGTAGAAGCTAAGATGGATTGTTTAAAGAAAGGCGTAGAAGCTAAGATGGATGGCATGGAAGCTAAGATGAATGGCATGGATGCTAAAATTGATGGCATGGATGATAAGATGGAAGAATTGAAGATAAATATGAATAAGTTGCTACAAGAAATGGTCACTAATGGTGAAAGGGTAGTAAAGGAAACTCATGATGAGAACAAAAGAAATGTTAATCATGATTCCATAGACTCTAATGTTGGATCAAAGACCCACCATATTCCAAAATTCGATATGAGGAAGTTTGATGGCAAGGATCCCGCAACATGGATATTACAGATGGAGCCATTTTTCGATCTCAATAATGTGCAAAACACACAAAAGGTACGTATTGCAACTTTATATTTGGAACCAAATCAGTTTGTATGGTATCGATGGCTTTGCTCTCATAAACAAATTATCACTTGGGCAATTTTTACGGAAGAATTGATAGCACATTATGAGGATACAAAAAGCAACACCTTTTTTAGCCAATTGATAAGTCTCAAACAAAAGGGTTCAATAATGGAGCACATTGAGGAGTTCCAAAAATTGAACATAAGGGTAAAAAATATTCTAGAGGAGCATAGGATTGATGTGTTCATAGGGACTTTAAAGGATAATATCCAACATGATGTTCGCCTTTGGGAACCTGATTCATGAGAGAAGGCATTCAAATTAGCAAGAAAAATGGAAAGCAAAATTATGGAAACCAGGAAGCATACCACTCACAACTATAAAGATGGAAGTGTTGTTGCCCCTAGTCTTCCACAACCTATAAGGTTGACACCACAACAATTGGAAGAAAAAAGAGCAAAAGGGCTTTGTTACAGTTGTGATAGCAAATACACTAAAGGTCATAAGTGTGATGAGAAGAAATTATTCTACATAGATTGTGAAGAGGAAGAAGAAAAGGAGCAAGAAAGGTCAAAAGAAGAGGATATACTCCAGGAACAAAGCCTAGATAAAGAAGAAATGAATCCGACCATATCTTGTAATCCATTGGCAGGAATTACCACTCCTCAAACCATCAAGATAGAAGGACAAATCAAGAAGAAAAAGGTAATAGTGTTGATTGATTCAGGAAGTACCCACAATTTTATTCATTGTAAGGTAGCAAAAGAATTGAATTGCTTCTTATATCTAGCACCAGAGTGTCAAGTGATGGTTGCAAATGGAGGAACAATAAATTGCTTTGGAAAGTGCCATAATATCAAGCTATCCATGGGAGAATATGTATTGACTAGCCCAATGCTTTCCATTCCAATGGGAGGTGTTGATGTTGTACTAGGATTCTAATGGCTACAATCCTTGGGTACAATAGCTTTTAATTTTCAAGAACGTTTCATGAAGTTTTCTATGGAAGGAAAGGAAGTTGAATTAAGGAGTATTGTAGGGAAATCGGGAAAGATAATCAGCTCTAACGGTATGACAAAGCTTCTAAAAAAGGAACAAAGAGGTGTAATTGCACAATTATGTTCACTAGATGTTTCCACATTGGAATCATCTATTTCTCCGGATTCCAAAAAGTCTTGGACAATCATTCCAAGGTATTTGAGTCTCCCAAAGGTCTCCCACCTATTCGTGATCATGATCATGCTATTCATCTGATTCCAGGAAGTGTTCCTCCAAACATCAGGCCGTACAAATATCCCTATGCCCAAAAGAGTGAAATTGAACGTATGGTTGCAGAAATGCTAGAGGCTGGTATAATTCAACCGAGTCAAAGTTCTTTCTCTACTCCAGTAGTATTAGTGCACAAGAAGGATGGATCATGGCGCATGTGTCCGGATTATAGGGAGCTCAACAAGCTCACTATTAAAGATAAGTTTCCCATTCCTGTCATTGATGAATTACTGGATGAATTGCATGGATCAATTTACTTCACCAAGTTGGATCTTCGTTCAGGATATCATCAAATCAGAATGAAGACTGAAGACATTCCAAAAACAACATTTAGAACTCATGAGGGTCATTATGAATTTTTGGTCATGCCTTTTGGCCTTACCAATGCACCTTCAACATTTCAAGGTTTGATGAATTCCATTTTCAAACCATTCCTTAGAAAATTTGTGTTAGTATTTTTTGATGATATACTAATCTACAGCAAGTCTTGGGAGGATCATGTTGAACATGTTGACAGGGTGCTACAATTATTGGAGGAGAAACAATTATATGCAAAAAGATCCAAATGTTTTTCATGAAGGAGTTAACGTAGACCCTAGCAAAATTAAAGCCATTAAGGAATGGAAAATCCCCACATCCATAAAGCATCTGCGAGGATTTCGCGGGTTGACAGGGTATTATCGCAAGTTTGTTAAGAATTATGGGAGAATAGCAGCACCTCTAACAACATTATTGAAGAAAGATGCATTTTCATGGACTCCAGAAGCAACAAAGGCCTTCGAGCATCTTAAAGAGGCAATGTGCCAAGCACCGGTCTTAGCTACACCAGACTTCACAAAAACCTTTATTGTGGAATGTGATGCTTCAGGAAATGGAATTGGTGCTGTTTTAATGCAATATGAAAGACCCATTACTTTTGAAAGTCGTCCAATCAAGGGAAAGTTTTTACACAAAGCTATTTATGAGAAGCAAATGTTGGCAATACTCCATGCACTTAAGAAATGGCGACCCTACCTAATGGGAAAACACTTCATGGTAAAAATGGATCATGATAGCCTTAAATACTTTTTAGAACAAAGATTATCCTTTGAAGAGCAACAAAAGTGGGTCACAAAGATGTTGGGTTATGACTTTGAAATCATCTACAAAAAAGGGAAGCAAAATGTGGTGGCAGATGCACTCTCAAGAAAGGATGAGGATGTGGAAGAATTATTGTGCGCCATTTCTATTATCCAACCAGATTGGATAAACGAAGCAAGGGAGGAATGGAAGAATGAAGAAGAAGTGTGGGCACTTATTCGAAAGTTACAACAAGACTCTAGTACGTCTGATACATTTAGCTGGCAAAATGATTCGTTATGGTACAAATATCGCTTATACCTCTGTAAGAATTCACAGCTAAAACAAAAGATTCTTATGGAATTGCACACTTCTCCCTTAGGAGGCCACTCAAGATTTTTAAAAACTTACCATAGGGTTAAGAAGGAATTTTTTTGGGAGGGATATTCAAAAGTTTGTGGCAGAATGTTTGGTTTGCCAACAAAATAAAATTGAAACAATTAAGACACCGGGTCTATTACAACCTTTATCCATTCCAAGCCAACATTGGGAGGAGGTTTCAATGGATTTTATCACAGGTTTACCCAAGTCTGAGGGAAAGAGTGTCATCATGGTGGTAGTTGACAGACTTACCAAGTATGCACACTTTTGTGCATTATCACATCCATTTAAATCCAGTACAGTTTCTACTGCATTTATGGAACAATTCAAAAGCTACATGGAAACCCAAAGATTATTGTAAGTGACAGAGATCCCATTTTCACTGGAAATTTTTGGACAGAATTATTTTCTTGTCTTGGTACTCAGTTAGCTCATAGCTCATCTTATCATCCTCAATCTGATGGGCAAACTGAGATAGTAAACAAATGGAAGGATATATTCGTTGCTTTGTATCTGATAAACAGACACAATGGGTCAAATGGTTGCCTCTAGCTGAATGGTGGTATAACACTTCCTTCCATACAGCAACAAAAATGACCCCATTTATGGCACTTTATGGATATCAGCCACCCTCCATCACATCATATTTAAGAGAAAATTCTAAGGTTCAAGCAGTGGAACATCACATCGAACATCAACAACATGTCCTCCAACTCTTAAAGGATAACCTCGTGTTGGCACTGAATAGAATGAAACAACAGGCAACTCAACATCGCAGCGAATGAAGTTTTGATGTAGGTGATTGGGTATTCCTACGGCTACAACCATATAAGCAAATGTCCCTCAAGCAAGCTAAAAAGGATAATAAATTATCACCAAAGTATTATGGTCCATACAAGGTGTTGCAAAAGATTGATACTATGGCATACAAATTGGAGCTTCCTGCAGCTTCTCGATTGCACCCAGTTTTCCATGTTTCATGTTTAAAGAAGGTTATAGGCGACAAGCTCCCAATTCAAACAATATTGCCAGAACTTGACGAGGAGGGAAAAATTATATTGGAACCAGAAACAGTCACAGAAACAAGAACTCGACAGTTACAAAATCGATCAATTTCGGAGTATCTTATCAAGTGGAAGAACTTATCCGCTGAAGATTCCACATGGGAGGATGAGAATTTTATACAGAAGCATCCAGAACTACTGAAGCATTGAGGACAACACTTTTTTGAAGGAGAGGGGCATGTTGGGTCCCTATAATACTAGTGATTACCCCATTACTATTGTAGTTGTATCCCTTATTAATATTGTTGTGCCCCTATTGTTCCCATATCGTTATTACTGTGCCCCATAGAATCCCTCTATTGTTATTTTTGTGGCTTTATATTATTATTGTTAGGTCGGCTGGGTTATATTGTGACTCCTTAGACTCCTATATATAGAAAGGAGGTTTTGTCATTTGAATAATCCAAGAATTGCTCATTTATGTAATGTAAAGGAGGTTGCCCCCTCAAAGAGGCTGAATTCTAAGGTGTGGATCTCTCTTTTCTATCTTTTTGTGAGTTGGTTTCATAACAGAAAACATGAGCATCCCATTTTTAGACGTCCTCATCATTAGGAAAGAGGATGGCTCTTTAGGGCATAAAGTCTTCAGGAAGACAACTCACACATAAAGCTACCTCCATGTTGATTCCCACCATCACCCAACCCAAAAGTTTGGTGTTCTAAACACCCCTGTTATTAGAGCTCTTCGAATCTCTGACCCTAAGCATCTAAATGAAGAAAAGAAGCATTTAGTTTCAACCTTTAAGAGTATAGGCTACAAAGAAAAAGAAATTAAAATAGCAATAGAGAAAGCTAAGAGAAAGGTGTTATCTCATGAACCTAAGGCTCTAGACCAACCTCAGTATGGTAGGGTATTTCTACCTTATATTCAAGGAGTAACTGATAAGATTGCTAAAATCCTAAGGAAGAAAAACATAATCACGCAATTCTTAGCACCTGGAACTATTAAGCAAGGCATGAGGTTTGTCAAAGATAATATTGATAGAAATCAACTTAAGGGAGTCTATAAAATAAATTGTTCTTGTGGGAAAAGTTATATTGGTGAAACAGGTCACTCCTTGTGGACAAGACTCAAAGAACATGGAGCTGATATTAGGAATGGAAGGTCTCGTACTTCAGCCTTGGCAGAGCATTCCTCAAAAACTAAGCACCATGTTTGCTTGGAAAACGCCTCAATTGTCGCAAGGGAAGAACAACATCATAGGCGAAAGATTAGAGAAGCTCTTGAAATTATCAAACATCCACATAATCTCAACAAAGACAATGGTATTGAGATTAGTGGAAGCTGGCTTCCCTTAATCAGAGAAATTAAGATCACCAATACATCTCAGGTATAGTAATCTAGGGGTAGATATCCCTCTCCTAATCTAAAATTGTTAGGAGTTAGTAGCATTACTATACTAATTGAAGTATGATAATAATCATATTTATTAGGTATTTAATTACAACATTTACAATAATGATTATAATATTAATTATTTGTTCTTTATATTAATTATCAATTATCAATATTAATTATTAATTAATAATGAATAATTTATATTAATAATTTATTAATTAATATTGATTAATATTATTAATTAATATTAATAATTAATCAATATTAATTAATTAGAAATTAATATCAATATCAATTAATTAATATTAAAATTAATATTATTAATTAATCAATATTAATAATTATTATAATTACCATTTTAATTATTAATATTGATTGTTGTGTCTTCATATTAATTATCAATTATCAATATTAATTATTAGTTATTAATTATTAATATTGATTTTTTAAATTAGTAATATGATTAATTAATTCTAATATATTAATTATTAATCAATATTAATATAATTTAAAATTTAATATTAAATATTAGTATTCATTAAATACTAATATATATAAAAATATATAATAAATATTTCACACCCTAATTTATAATTAATAATATTATTACTATTGTACTAATATTTAAATTAACAAATTAACTCATCAGTAATTAATCAAAATTAATATTATTTGAAAAAGCCGACATTTCCTCATAACTACTTAAATACCTCATTTAAGCTCTTCTACTCTCATAACTATTTAAATACCTCATTTAAGCTCTTCTACTATCAACATTCAAAAGGTCCTAATGATGTATCCTGGTTAGGATTTGAAAAGTTGACGGAAAAATGGTTTGGTTTTTACTGTGGATTCTCCGGTAACTAAATATAAAAATATAAACCACAGATGTCTTAAACCCAGTTCATAATCTTGTCAAGCAGATACATCATATGTGTATTAATTACTATAATTAAATAAAACTACCTTTTTTTTTTTTACAAAAATCTATCTAATTCTATGATTTGCAACTTGCTTTCATTTCCCTAATTACAGTGTAACCTAAGGTTTAAAATGCTAGTTTTTGTAATTATTTGTTAAGTAAAATATTAAACCATTAACAGACCTTAACTCCTATAGTTTTACTAGTTTTACATTGCAACATCTAAATAGAAGGAAGTAGTTTGCAAAACTTAAAACAAGTGAACAATTTGGTAAACAACAATTGTAAAGTAATACTGATAAATTTAAAATTACATTTGATTCGAAATTGTAAATAAAATAAAACTTAATTAGAAAGAATGGAAATGAATA
The DNA here is from genome assembly GCA_031772625.1 of Pinus tabuliformis. Taxonomy (NCBI): domain Eukaryota; kingdom Viridiplantae; phylum Streptophyta; class Pinopsida; order Pinales; family Pinaceae; genus Pinus; species Pinus tabuliformis. Next base: position 1,425,846,056 of record CM062804.1, read on the forward strand.
CCAAGTTCAGAGCATAATTCTCCAAACTAGGAACTATTGTTGAGACACATATGATGGTTCAAAACATCGAAAAAAACAAAACCCTATGTGATGGATCTAGAAACAATTATCAAAATAAGTCATCTCACAAAAGTCTCAACTTTGAAATATAATTATTTTAGTTTCATTACATCACTTTGTAGTTATTCACTTGTTGATTTATATGGATGTTGGTCCTTGTAGGTCTCTAATTCGTCCTTTCGGTTTTATTGTATGCCATGAAAATAATTTGAAAGGAACAGAAGGAAGAGCAGATTCAAAACAAAATAGATGATGATATCAGAATAACAAAGATGCAACTGAAACATAGACTATTTTTGGAACTTTTGATAACAATAATGAAGGAGCGAAGAGATGTTGAGTGTTAGTGTTATTTTTTCCATCAATGAAACAAATCATGCCATCATTTTCGAGTTTCTGCATGCTTTAATTGTCCACGGTGATCATCATTTTGAGGTTCTTCTACATCTTAGTGGGATATTGTATGATTGTGGCTATTTTGAGGAAAGATGAGGGGGGATTCAGTCAGACTATGTATTTTTGTTAAAAATTCTTGGAGATAGTTGGAACTTAACCCTTAGTTTTATCTCCATCGTCGGGAAGCTCCAAATTGAAAATTCTTAACTACAATCTAACCCTTATCATTGTGCGGGATTGGACATAGATTGGACTGAGGACGTAGTATCTTGGGGGAAACATGGACATATGATCCATTTTATCCCTCATCTTTATGCATGGATTAGTATATGGGGGCTGGATGGTATTTGATTAAATGGGTTTTCTTTCTTCATGTTTATGAAGATCCAGGTCTAAATTGTTACATTTCACAATTTTATTATTGACTTGGCCGAAGGATTTTGGTTAATTTTCCAAGCCATGAGAAAATTTTGTTTGCAAATTTGTCAATATATTTCAACTCTCGAAAATGAGATGGAGCATCATTGGTTGTAAATGATTCTGTATGATCTATGTAATGGATATCTAATAAATTAGGAGCATCTTGATGAAGCTTAGAAGATAAACCTTAATGAATAAGCTTCATGGTAGATGTGCCATCCGAGCTAAAACCAGCAAAATAATCAAAGATAGATCCATTTATGATAAAATAGTTCTCACTACATCATACATGCACTGAGTTGTTCCATCCTTTATTTGAAGAAAACATATAAAATTACACAATGACCTATTGAAAATCATATAACCACTGAGAGGGGAGGTGAACAAGTAGTGTTAGAGTTTACAAAATTTTAAGAATTTTTTCGCAAAATACTAAATGATCAGTAACCCAATATAACACAATATATCTGAAAATGTAAACTCAACATAAATAGTAACACATAAATATCATAACAAATATCAAGAAAATCATGCACAAGGGGACGCAACGTTTTGTTGTGAACCTTTCAGGGGAGAAAAACCACCCCACTATTGTTGTATTGCTTTAAATAGTCTATTCTCTATAAAACAGATACATTACATAGATTAGCCATCCACTACCATCTAGGAGACATGACTTCTATTGTAGTTTGATGGCGACCACCAGCTAGAAGGCCCCAACCTCCTCTCAACTATTTGTTGACCATTACCAGTAAGAAACCATACTTCTATCTTTGAAAGCCATCACTTTTCGGAGGACACAACCTCCTCAACCTCTATGCAGACCTCATTTCACAATTTTTCAAACTGGGCCTAATATGATCTGTTCAAAATGCACATGACAACACCATCTCAAGTCTACAATTCAATCTATAGCACTCTATTGATCAATGCTACAGGTGTATAAGTGTAACAACCCCGGGTTGAATTTTTATGTAAATAAATTGAGCCAAGGTCATGGGGAATGTATTCCAATCTGAATGGAAGGGGAGAACATTATAATGGGCACAACGTGTGGTTTATTAATGGATATGGAAATTGGAAAAGGCATTGATGAAGACAAAGAGGCAATAAAAGGAAATTTAATGTGAGAAATAAATGAAATAGGAGAAAAAGGAGATGAAGAGACACAAATATGCATGCAAGGGAAAATGAAAGAAAAAGGAAAAAGGAAAGGAAAATACTAGACATCAATGATAAAAATGCGTTAGAGAAATAGTTCACAACTTTTAGTTCAGATTTTGCTAGTTCTAGCTTTGATCACTTTTAGAAATAGAGCTCTAAGAGAAGATAGAGGAAGCGCTTGGAAAAGAAATCAAGTAAAGGAAAGAAAGGGAGTGCAAGGAAGATTTGGAACAACATCTACAACAGGTGTACATTGTAGGTAACTAGTGACATGTGTGATTTTATTTATGAGATTTGAATGATTGGAACATGCATTTGGTTGCTTGATTCTTTCATTTTTTGTCATTGCCATGGAATTTTCCTGGATTGACAGTAGTTTTTACTCTTTCCTTGCCATTTCCTAGATAGGCATGGTGTTGTGGGTGCCTTGTTTTAGTTTAAGATTTGGATAACGGTAGAATTTGGATCCTAGTTTCCCAAGGGTGAAGGCTAGAGATGGAATTTCTCCTAGAAATCTTGATAGATGGGTGGAGACAAGAAAATTCCTCTGGTTATGGTGAAGAAAGTTGGTCGTGTCAAAGATTTATTGGTGTTAGTGATTTCTGGACTAGTTAGGTGAAATCATTATGGCTGAGGGTTGAGGTGCTTTGGCCTCTAGAAGCCCTAGTTGGTTCTATTTTGGTTAAACCTATATGATCCCACATTCATTCTTGGAATATGGCATGGGGGTGATTGGTTGAAAGAGATATTTGGTCCAGTCCAATCTATGGTTGGGTGGTATATGGAAGTCATGATTTGGTCGTCATTTTCATATGTTAATATAAGTTATTTTCTTATTTTGATTCATGAGATCTTGTACTACTTATTATGTTGATATTATGGTTGGTCTGTCATAGATTATATGTTGGTTGTATGCAAGTTATATGCATGGTTATAAGATGTTCTCTTACTATGGACCTTGTGTAATGTCCCCTCCCACATTTACCCTCTTTTACAATCTCTCTAGGGTAAATGTCAGTTGAGTGACACTATGATAAGACCTGACCTCCAAGTTCCAGTTATTGAAGTGGGGCCAACAAACCAAAAACCTATTGATGCCCCTCAAGAGCACTAGATCACCTAGAAATTAGTCCACAACCCCTGATGCCCAGATCTTAAGATGGAACTACTTTTTCACAATCCTAACCCCCAACCACACCCACAACATAGAATGCATGCAATTATGAGCCTCCAACCACACTCATAAGTCTGTCACCTTGCAGTTTTGACCCAAATATTCTAGTTTTGTACATGTAGTTCCAATGTCTATGCTGCCCTTTAAGGCTAGCCTCTAGACCACTACCCAAAACATCCTGTAAATTTCCAAAATCATGATTAAGATGATAAAAATTCCAATCATTCAAACTTGAACAAGATATTGATCTATACATGTATAATACACAATAGACATTTTGTTAAACATATGGTAAACTTGTAAGCTACGGGTCATGAATGCATATCTAATCATAAACCTTTGAACGTCATCTGAGAATCACCAAGAAGGCCTAATTCCCTCTCCAGTAGCTGCAACAACACTTGTTAGCCCATGCATTCATAAATCATTCAAATACTGATCATATCATGGATAAGGGCCATAGTTATATCACATCATAGAATCATGCTTATAACCAACATATAACCAAAATATCAACCATGACAAATCTTCAATAAAGTCCTCATACTAATAAGTACATGTGCTCATTAATTAAAATATATGAATAGCTCATATTAACTTATGCAAAATAAAACCAATTCAAGGATTTCCATGTACCACCCAACTATAGATTGGCCTGAACCAAATATTTCTTTCAGCCAATCACTCCCATGTCAGATTCCAAGCATGAATGCGGGATCTCATGGGATAAACCAAGACATAATCAGTCAAGGACGCCAGAGGTTAAACCACCTCAACCCTCTACCTACCGTTATAACAACTAAACCTGTTCTGAGATCACAAAACAAAACCAAGCTTGGATACCTCATAATTTCTTCACCATACCTTGATGAATTTTCCTATCACCAACCACTTGTCGAGGGATTCCTAAGAAAACCATCTCCACTCTGAGCCCTTGGTAATTTTCCTGAGACCACCTCACCCAGTTCCAAAACCTTCTGGAAATCCAAAGCTAAAGCAAGAATGAATCCCATCACATCATGGATATCTAGGAAATGGAAAGGCAAGGCTGAAACCATTGTTAAACTAATAAAAATCCATGCCAATGATAGTAAATGAACTAAATAAACAAATTCATGTACCATGCATTCACATCCCATCAAATAAATCACACATGTAACATGTTACCTACAAGATCTTCCTGTTGAAGTTGTTGATCCAACCTTTTCCTTCCTTTCCTTTGCTTTTCCATTTCCTTCCTTTGATTGCTTTTCCAAATGCTTGTTCTCTTTCCTTTCCTACACATGCTCCAAATATGGGCAAAAATTGTCAACTGATTCTCAGGTTCCTTTTTATTATTCATGTCTCCTTTTTCATCATTTTCCTTCATTTTTCCTCTAATTTCCCTTGCATGCAAATTTTTGTCTCTTCGCCTCCTTTTTCTCCTATTTTCCTTTATTTTCATAAATAAATGAAAATTATTGCCTCTTTTCCTTTTCCAATTTCCTTAGTCATAAATAAACCTAAAGTGTTTCACACTATAGTTCCTTCCCCACAAATCATCTTGGAATACGTGTCCCATGACCTTGGTCTTATTTTGACTTTATTATCCTTTATTACATGAACGTTAACCCAGGGTTGTTATAAACCCCTCCCCCTTAGGGGAACATCGCCCTGGGTGTTCAATGATACCTATGACCAACAAATCTTTGAAAATAAAACATACTACAAATGGATCTTTATAAATCCAACTCAATACAATATTCATAATAATACATACATACATACATATGCACATTTATTTTAACCATCAAATAAAAGGATACAATACCTACATCAGCAACAAATGAGTCCAGAGGTTCACACCTCCACCCTAAAAGTAATAACATGATTCGAATCCTTCCCAGGAAGTCCAAAATACACTACCAAAGCCAAACTTGCATCTAATGTCCAGCGTTATGATCCTTGCACTATATGTTCCCTCAATGAATAGTTACTGGCTCATTGTTCTAGGTCACACTCCCAATGTGCTTCTATTTGGAAATGCTAAGGACCAAAAATAATTCATTCCCTCCAAACTGAGTATTTCCCGACTTTCTTGTACCAAGCACATAATTTCAATTAGACTAAAAAGGAATTGAAATAAATTTAAATCATACCACATTAATGGCTCGTCAATAAGGTACACCTGCAATTCTGTTTACTTCATGTCATATCAAGTCAAATTAAATCTTTGATCAAATCATCATGTATAAACATATCACATCTAGTTAGCTCAAAATGAAACTATCATAAATCAGAATCATAAATTGTGTGCATTGTTGAAAATTGAAATAAAATAATTATACTTTGTTGAAAATAGCAACAAGAAATGCTAAATATAGAAGTGCTAAAAATAACATTGCTAGAAATAGAATTTCGGGATACATTCCAATTTTAGTTAGTCCCTAAACTAAAATTGAGAATTAAAATTCGAATTTGATCTTAGCAGCTGTTTGTAAAATAATTAATTAATTCATCTTGAATTAATTAGTTGTATAAAATCAAACATGAAGTCTATGTGAAGACATGCAATAGTTTCCCCTTTGATTGAGGAAGTTATCCCTTGATTAAGGAGATCAGGATGAGTTGTACTTTGAGCCATAATTAGTTAGCTCAGTTAACTGAGTTAAGTCCAGTTCGATTAGTTCAAATAGTTTGTTGAACTGATTGTGAGTTCAGTTAGTTAATGCATGCATGCATGCAATTGCTGCACTTCAGATAACTGAATATTCTCTGATAAATAACTCATGCATGTCAGTTCAGTCAGAGACCCAATTGAGATCAGATGATGGGACAGTGTACTATCAGTTGCAGGAATATTCCATTGAGGATATCTCTTGCATGCAGAAGGAATTCATTCCTTGGAGATTATGCAGTTACTTCTGAGTTTGGTGAGTTGTGTGAGAGGCCAATTCACATAGGTGGAAGCATTGGACCCTAGGAGAAACTACGCAAGGAAATAGGAGGCTTGGAGGATTGGAGGAAGGCATACGTTGTGTATATTCAGTCTATGAGCTATATTTAGGGATTGTACTGAGAGCTGGATAGCTTGTGAGCTAAAGCTTTGTGTAATCCTTACATATTTCAACTTGTATGATAATATAGAGATCGGGGTTTTTAGCTGAGGCTTTCCCCAGAGTATTCTTCTGTGTTCATGTGTGATTGATTTCTCATTCTTTGTTATATGTGTTCCATTTGATCTTGCTCAAAATCGATTAAGCTTCGACAAGTTTGTTTGTAGAAGTAGATCAAGTATTTTGCTTTAGTTACATTTCATTATCAGGTGATCTACAGTGGGAATTTCTACATGGTATCAGAGGTAGCTGATCCATAGAGAAAGCTCTCCATGGTATCAGAGCAAAGGTTATCAAAGCAAAGAACAATATACAAAGAAGGGAGAAGTTCAAAGTTTGAAGTTCCTGATTATAGAATTCAAATTCTTATCACATCTCAAATTTCACCAATGGCGTTCAATGGTTTAAGACTCGAGTATGCCCTTGATGGCAGCTCGAATTATATATCCTGGAAGGATCTCATGGAAGTGGTATTAGAGGACAACAGTTTGAAGGACTTCATTGATCAAGAAGTCCCCAAGCCAGCAACTACTAATGCCTAAGAATTGGTGGAATGGAAGAAATGTGTGGCTAGAGTGAGGAGAATCCTTCTAGAGGGAGTTCGAGACCACATAGTCTCGAGTATCCATGGGAAGGAGACAATTTTTTCAATGTGGAAAACATTGAAAGATCTATATCAGAATAGCAATGATCAGAGGAAGCTAGCCCTGAAAGACAAGATTCAGAAAATCAAGTGTGAAAAGGGTGACACGATCTCTACATATCTAAACAAGCTCACCACCTGCAGGGATGAGCTTGGAAATCTAGGGATCGTGACAGGTGATGATGACATGGTGAGTCTTGCTCTCCTATGTCTTCCTAAGAGTTGGCATAGCTGTCAAGACTCGGTAAATGGAAGAGAGAAACTGTCAGATTGGGAATGACTTTGGTCGGATCAGATGCAGGAGGAGATAAGAAGAAGCACCAGAGATGGATCTTCATCAAATCATGATGATGAATAAAATCTAGCCTTAGCAAGTAAGGCAAGGAAAGGGAAAGGGAAGGTGTCCCATTCCAAATCCAGTTCTTCCCATGGTGGGAAGAAGTTTGACAATTCGAAAGTGAGATGCTTTCATTGTCATGAGGTGGGCCATTATGCTACGAATTGTCCACAGAAGAAATCCAAGAAGGGATCCTTGAAGGGATCAGATGGTGAGGCACTGGCCTCACAGTTCAAATTGGATTTCTCCCTCATTGCATGCATGGTTTCATTGATGGTGGGATGTGTTTGGTACCTGGCCAGTGGAGCCTCATTCCACATGACTGGTGACAAGAATATTTTCAGTACCTTAGAGTATAAGGATCTCCATATGCAGATCGAGATGGGCGATGATCGAAAGTAACATGTTTCAAGTGAAGGTATGGTTTTGTTTCAGAGGGAGAATGGATCTCCTCTCACCCTGACAGATGTAAAGTATGTATCGGGTCTGAAGAAGAATCTTGTGTCTATCGCTATGTTGGAAGACAAAGGCTATGATGTAGTCTTTAGTAAAGGAAAGGTATTCTTGAGGCATATCAGCACCGGACAGACCAAGAGGATTAGGATTCGACTAAAAAATCTCTACAAGCTAGAGTTAGATGACTATGCTGCATTGAGTTCCAAAGCAGAGTTAGTGCAGAGCGAAGATGTTGGCGAGATATGGCATAGAAGATTGGGCCACTTGTACCATGGGGCCTTGAAGATCATGCAACAGATTTCTACCAGACTTCCCAAGTGAAAAATGGAGCAGATGGATACATGCAAAGGTTGTACCTTGGGTACGTATGTGAAATCTTCCTTTCAGGATCGAGACAGTAGAGCTGGAGCAATCCTGGAGTGAGTTCACACAGATGTGTGTGGACCATTTTCAACAACCTCCACAGCTAAACAAATGTACCATGTTATTTTTATTGATGATTTTTCTCGTAGATGTTGGATCTACTTTATGCAGAAGAAGGATCAAACCTTCTCAAGGTTTTGTGAGTTTAAAGCCTTGGTATAGAAAGAATCTAGAAAGAAAATAAGGGCCTTGCATAGCGAAAATGGTGGAGAGTATGTCTCCTAATAGTTTAAGGAATTCTTCACAGTAGATGGAATTAAACAGGAGTTGACAGCACCCCATAACCCACAACTGAATCGGGTGGCCGAAAGGAAGAATAGATCGATTGTGGGATCAACTCGAGCGATGTTGCATGACCAAAGCCTACCACTTCATTTGTGGGTTGAGGCATGCGATACAACAGTATACTTATAGAACAGAAGCTCGCATCGTATACTAGGAACGAAGACACCTATCAAGGCCTTTTCCGGGAAGCGACCAGATGTGAGTCACTTCAGGATCTTTAGATCATCGGTTTATTTCCATGTGACCAAAGATGCTCGAAAGAAGCTAGATCCAACAGCTGAGTTGGGGATACTTATGGGGTACACTAATACACCCGACAACTATCGAGTGTTTTTTCCTACCAGTCAGAGGACATTGGTGCGCAGAGATCTGAAGTTTGACGAGAAGAAATCCATGCAAGTATCCCTTAAGAGGGAGCTCAAGTTGCATTTAGAAGAGGAAATTTTAGTTCTAAAGGAGGAGGAGGCTCAGACTGATGCAAAACATCCACATGCAGAGGATCTGGGAGTGGAGATATCCACTCATGCTGAATCTTCCAAATATGGGTGGAAACGCTCAAGGGAAGATGATAAGTTGATGCTGGATGCGAGAGAGAATGTGGGACAGCCATCCTCTCAGCGTAGACAGAGGAGATCACCTGAGCAGTAAACTGGTTACATGGCCCCGGTTAGGGAGTGTGTAGAGACTGAACCTTCTTCATTCGAGGAAGTAGTGCAGCAACCAATCTGGGTTGATGCTATGGTGGAGGAGTATGACTCCATCATTCAAAACTATGTTTGGGATGTTGCCTCAAGACCTCAGGACAAGTCAGTGGTGTGTTCCCGATGGCTTTACAAGGTAAAGCATGCAGCTAATGGCAGTGTTGAGAAACATAAGGCAAGGTTTGTTGCCCGTGGTTTCTCACAAGTCGAGGGGATTGACTATGTTGAGACTTTTTCTCCTGTATCAAGGTACTCATCTATCAGATTGATGTTGGCACTATCAGCTTAGATGGGTTGGAAGATCCATCAGATGGATGTGAAGATTGCATTCCTCAATGGGAAGATTGAGGAAGAGGTGTACATTGAGAAACCAGAAGGTTTTGAGACCTTCGATTATGAGTCGCATGTGTGCCGACTCAAGAGGGCTTTGTATGGGCTAAAGCAAGCACCTCATGCTTGGTACACCAGGATTGGCAGCTATTTCACCAGGTTGAACTTCACCAAGAGTGAAGTAGATGCGAACCTTTACCACATCATGGTAGAAGGTAAGCCATTGATCATTGTTCTTTATGTGGATGATCTGATTTTTATAGGTGATGATCAGTTGATCAAGTCTTGCAAGGAGGACCTTGCAAGAGAGTTTGAGATGAAATACATGGGTCTTATGAACTACTTTCTAGGCATGGAAGTGTGGTAGAAAGATGGGGAAGTATTTGTGTCTCAGAAAAAATATGCCAATGAGATACTTAGGCGATTCCACATGGAGAAGTGTAAGCCCATGCAGACTCCTCTAGCTGGTAACTGGAGGAAGGAGGATGCTACTTCAGGTGAGGTAGTAGCTGCTATTGTTTATCGGTAGCTTGTGGGTTCATTGATGTATCTAGTGAACACACAACTAGATTTATGCTCTGCGGTGAACCAACTAAGTCAAGCTATGGTTCAACCTACCAAGCTGTTTTGGAAGGAAGTGAATCATCTGTTGAGATATCTCAGAGGTACATCTCAGTATAGATTGTGGTATAGAGAGACATAGGGAGTTATGTTTCAGGGCTTCACAGAAGCAGATTGGGCAGGGAGTCCATCAGACCGGAAGAGCACCTCTGGAGGAATCTTCAACCTTGGTTTAGCTACAGTTTCCTGGTACATCAGGAAACAAAGGTCAGTTACACTTAGCTCAGCAGAGGCTGAATACATGGCTGTCAGTTAGGCAGCATACGAGGCCCTTTGGATGCAAAATATTCTAGAGGGATTGTTTGGTCAGAGGATGGATCCAACTATGATCTATTGTTATAATCAGAGTTGTATCAAACTCTCTAAGAATCTAGTATTTCATGACAGGTCCAAGCACATAGATATTTGGTATCATCATCTTCGAGACTTTGTAGTGAAGTGGATCATGTTTTTGCTGTATGCTTCGACTGAGGAGCATGATGCAGATATTTTGACTAAGGCATTATCAAAATGAAAATTCGAGTCCCACAGAGACAAGGTTGGGGTGACTGATAATCCCGTTCTTGTTGAGAGGGAGTGTTGAAAATAGCAACAAGAAATGTTAAATATAGGTTATAAATAGAATTTCAGTATACATTCCAATTTTTGTTAGTCCCTAAACTAAAATTGAGAATTAAAATTTGATTTTGATCTTAGTAGTTGTTTGTAGAATAATTAATTAATTCATCTTGAGTTAATTAGTTGTAGAAAATCAAACATTAAGTCTATGTGAAGACATGCAATAGTTTCCCCTTGATTGAGGAAGTTATCCCTTGATTAAGGACATCAGGATGAGTTTTACTTTGAGTTGTAATTAGTTAGCTCAGTTAACTGAGTTGAATCCAATTAGATTAGTTCCAATAGTTTGTGGAACTGATTGTGAGTTCAGTTAGTTAATGCATGCATGCATGTAACTGCTGCACTTCAGATAACTGAATATTCTCTCATAAATAACTCAAGCATGTCAGTTCAGTAAGAAACCCAGTTGAGATCAAATGATGAGATAATGTACTATTAGTTATAGGAATATTCCATTGAGGATATCTCTTACATGTAGAAGGAATTCATTCCTTGGAGATTGCGCAGTTACTTCTGAGTTTGGTAAGCCGTGTGAGAGGCCAATTCACACAGGTGGCAACATTGGACCCCAGGAGAATCTGCACAAGGAAATAGGAGGCTTGGAGGATTGGAGGAAGGCATATGTTGTGTCTACTCAGTCTATGACCTGTATTGATGGATTGTACTGAGAGCTGGATAGCTTGTGAGCTAAAGCTTTGTGTAATCCAGACATATTTCCACTTGTATGATAATATAGAGATCAAGATTTTTAGCTGAGGCTTTCCCCAAATTCTTCTGTGTTCATGTGTGATTGATTTCTCATTCTCTATTATATGTGTTCTATTTGATCTTGCTCAAAATCAATTAAGCTTCCACAAGTTGTTTGTAGAATTAGATCAAGTATTTTCTTTAGTTACATTACATTATCAGGTGATCTACAATGGGAATTTCTACATACTTATCTTTCAAATGGTTTTTTTCTTCTGTCTTAGTTCTTTGTCCTTTCCATACACACACTGAATAGTTTCCCAAACCTAGTGTTGATCAGAAAAAATGGCCTCTCAACATTTTAAGTATACCACCGGGTCGGGAACTTAAAACAATTCCTTTTCTATTGAAATGGTGGTCATGACTGGTTCAATTGGTTCCAGTTACCCTTTCTCTAAATCTTTGTTGTCTTATAATATCTCTATCATCTTACCAATAGAGAAAGAGAAATCAAGATGACTCTCTTGATGCTAGCTGGACAAGAAAGTAATTCCTTAAGCTGATTTGGGGCTCAGCCAAAACACCTCTAATGATTTGCCTCTTTAAAAAGAGGACTTTTATAAATGTGGTCTTTAAACTAAACACATATCTAACTTTATATTCCCTAAGACTATATTTATTGGTTGAAGGATTAGTCCTCAATGCAACCAAGATAAAGACTAATAATAATTGGGATTCTAGCATGAAAATATTATGATGAATATATGGTTAAACAAATAGTTCATTTATCTAACATTGTTATTGCTTATCATACTATGTTTAAGAGATCGATTAATCATAACTATTGAATTAGTAACATTAGGAAGTAGTTCACATAATGTTAATTAAAAAAACAAATAGTGAACTAATAGCATTAGGAATTAGTTCACATAACGTTATTAGTTATTAAATCAGGATAAGATAACAAATTTCTGAGTAAATAGTTACTCTGAAATCTAGTCTTAATAAGTAATGGTAAGAGATAAATGATAACAGATTTGCGTACTGAAGGTCAGGTAGCTAATCTACAATATAAGAAATAATATTGATAGTAGTGCACAATATAAATTCCATAGACATAATTTTTCTACCAAAAGGAATGAAATTTGTTATTAAAAATAATATTATCTTTATACAAACTAATCAAACCTCCTCTCCTTCTAAATACAAGTTTTGATATTCAACAAACCTCCTCCAAGTTGTGAACCCTGCTGATAGAAACAACAACTATAATAGTGAAAACCCTGCTTCTATTTACACTTCTCAGAATTGAAAGAGACCAAACCCTAATCACATAAATCACAAATCTATGAAATAATCTCCTATTCTAGTAATGCCTCTCTATTCTATTCTCTACTCTATCTCATGCATTTCCCCCGTTGAAGTCATCCAAGAAGTCATATTTGTACAAGGAGAAATAATAACAATCCCCCCATATCTCTCAGCAATGGAGTTTATTAAAAGAATATAGATCTGGAGGTTATGCTTTTGTTGGAGCTCTAGTTGAATATAGATTTCCATGGTTAAGGAAATGCTTAGCTTGGTTAGTACTCTAATAATATTGTATAGCTTGCTTGGAACTGATAAGTGGAATTCAGATGCATGGTGATATTTTAGTAACAGCTTCAACAACCCCTACCCATTTTAAGTTTGTTTTGCACCACTTGGAGGAGTTTCTTTGTCTGGATTTGTTTATTCTTTGGCCCTGGAAGCCTCTCTGTCAAACAAAAAACTGAGTCATTGGAATAGTTGGCTTTTATATCAAAATAGTGAAAACATATATTAAACTATAAAAACCTGTTAAACTATACTTGTGCCAAGAGACCTTTTTAAATTAATTAATCAGGTTTTGAATTTATAATAATAACAACAATAATGATTGGGGAAGGAGTGACACGTGGAAAGAGTTGATAGCTATCAGAGAAATTAATATCATAGGTTTTCAAATAGTCACAACATAGACAAAGTTATGATATTGTGGAAATCCGATATAGAGAAGACACAATTTTGTATTAAATCATTGTGATAAAGCCCATCAGATCTACAACCATATCAGAGATCAGAAGATTAGGTCTTATCAAATATTTTATATATGCCATTTCAAAAGTTTTGATATACAAGTGGAGGCAATTTCACAATTAAACCAAATCTTAAATCATATTGGGTCCAACATATCAGAGATTCAAGTATATATCGAAAGTCAAAGAGAATATTGTATCAAAGGTTGGAAGTATTGGCTATCAAAATATCGACAGGGTGCGATATTGGAATATCAGCGATCGAAGGTATATGAATATCAGAAGTTGGAGAGGGAGTCACATTGGGATATTGACAGGGTGCGATATTGGAATATCAACGATCAGAGGTATATGAATATCAGAAGTTGTAGGTTGGAGTGAGAGGTTATATCTCTGATTGGAGATCTGAGTTTTTAAAAGCTTGCTGAGTTGAAAATTTCTGATTGCTGATACTCAGGAGTAGAAGTAATGATGTGGCAGGTGGATCCTTCTAAATACTCATATTTTATAATATATAAATGAACTGCACCTAATTGGTATGAGTTCAAGAATTTTGGATATCAGGGATTCTTAGGAATTCCTCCGATGTCCAAAATCTAGAAACTCTAATATATATATCTATATATATATATATATATATATATATATATATATATATATATATATATATATATATATATCTATATATATATATATATATATATATATATATATATATATATATATATATATATATATATATATATATATATATATATATATATATATATATATAGATATTGTTAATAAAACATCTTTGTTTCTTTATGATAAAGGGTTATGGCCTATAGCCACTTCACATAAGATCTTGGTCTCGGGGGGCTACTTTCATAACTAATCAAATTGATTAAAAATTAAAATAAAACAAATAAAACAAATATTTACAAATACAAGTTTATTATTTACAAATGAATAAGTTTATAAAAGAAAAGTAATGTACATTTTATACATTTAGTAGGCCAAGGAAGTGAAAATGTCCAATCTTAGCTTAGGAACCATTTGCAAACCAAACAACCAAATGACATCAAAAAGTTATGATAGGAAGATAGGAAACTATTTGAACTCATTTAAGAAAACCAAATACTCAAAATCGAATAGTAATATGACCAATCATTCAATCAAAGGGTCCCCATAGTGAGAATTAAGTGACTAATTGGGGGGGGGGTACATGTGTTCTGTTTTTACCACAACAATGGTGACACACTGGGAAGAAACAATTATCTCTGGAGAAATTATAAAACTCTAAGAAAAGGAATAAGGTTAAATCAATCAAAGTGCTAGGATTCAGATTTTCAATAAAATCCCAATAACGAATAACAGAGTTTTATCATTTTGTGTATCTCCAAAATTGATTTATAAGAGTCATGTTTGACAACAATTATTTAATTAATAATAGCTTAAACTTAAAGAAAAAATCTTATCATTATGTTTGGTAAGAAAAATGAACTCTCGTTTTCATAAGTAGATCCATTGCTGCCAACAGGCATCCATAGTCTCAACAGGGTTACCTCTTAGCCCAAAGGAAATGTCAGTATCCCATCTATGTTTAAATATTTTAGAGAAGACATAACTAATTAATAACTTTGAAAGCCATTGTCCTATCTTGGTAATCAGATATTGACAATGTTATTCACAAGCATTGATAGTCATGAACAAGACATCTCGTGATGAGACCTCTCGTCTTACAGTGAATTTTGATAAGCCATTATCGTAGTTTGGTGACTAGATATGATAATTTCATAACCATCAAGACCCATGATCGTGGTATTCTAGCTCATTACAGAGACCCCCTATATTTCAGGTATTTTATAGAACTTTTGATTTACACTCTGATACTTTTATCATAAATGGGGCAAAAAATCTTCTCCTT
This sequence comes from Pinus tabuliformis, assembly GCA_031772625.1. Lineage (NCBI taxonomy): Eukaryota > Viridiplantae > Streptophyta > Pinopsida > Pinales > Pinaceae > Pinus > Pinus tabuliformis. The sequence goes on from CM062804.1 coordinate 1,425,861,432, forward strand.
AAGAGATTGGGATGACCTAGAAAAAATACTAAACTTGTTTGTTACTTTTCTTTGCTTTAGAAATAGTTTTTTATAATATAATTTGTTGCAAAAACATAATTATCTCGTATGTTATAAAGTGAGATCATCAAAATGATAAAGAAAAACAATATAATCAGAGTTTCAAATATGAGTCTGAATGATAGCAATTTCATAATCTGCTATTCTTCCTTTTACCAATGAACTTCATTAAATAAGAGTAAATATTTCCCATATATCAAACCAAAGGTGGGTGTAAAAGGTCCTCCAGCTAAAAGGTTAGTAATATCACCAAAATCACACACAATGGGATTTTCAAAAGGAAACAAAATACGATGTCATGAAATCAAGTCTAAAAGAAGGAGCAAAGAGAAATGCAAACCAAACTAAAATGAAACAAATCATTACAAGAAAAATCATGAAATAGGCATAACTCAAATAAGATAAAAGAAATATCTTGACATAAGGAATTTAAGATCTTTTTATGTATTTTTCAAGTAAAATTTTGTCTTGTTAAATGATTTTCTTATTCATGTTTTGTTAAAAAATACCTAATGAAGAGTCATGATTAAAAATTTCATTTAAGAATTTGACATGGATTTATTTCCTTAATCAAGACTTGATTTAAAAACATATCTCGAAAATGATAAGGAAAATTAAAAGTTAAGGAAAACTCCCTGAGTAAGGAAATTTAGCATTTATGTTTATCACAATTGTCTTATTCGCAGAAGCTAGATCAAACCAAAACCTACAAAAAGAACAACAAAAATATAAGAAAGAAAAAACTAAAGCAGAAAAGAACAAACTGAAATAAAAAATGCTAATAGATGATAATAAAAATGCAAATGCATACCTGGAAGAATTTGATAATAAGTTTACCTCATTAGTCTTCATATTCTTCCGTGTATTTTAAAATGTTTAAAAATCTCCTTTTTATTCAATCTACAAAACATTAATAAAAAGAAATCTAATCTATTCTTAATCCTAATCTAAAACGTAGATTATGACTAGGTAAGATCAAACTTCCAGTGTAACCATTCAAGTGCTTTGTTTATTGCATGCATGCAAACAACAAATGTCAGCAAAAATAAAACCGTAGCTGAGACATTAAAACAAAAATGAAACACACTACATACTTTTAAAATTGAAAAAATAAAAATAAAATTATTTACAAAATACCTACCTTGAAACTCTTCCAAATATTTGTCTATAGGATTGTCAAGATAATGATGTGATTCAAATATTTGAAAAGAATTCATAGAAAGAGGAAACAACAAACCAATATTTAATGTTAAATATTTGCAAATGAAAGGTTGTTGTAAAGGAAAGAAAATTCATAAATCTTCTTTTCAAACGAATCAAGTGGATAGCAATGAGGAAGATTTCTTAAAAGAATGCATGGTTGGTCAAAATGTATAGATGTACTCTTGATCATTATCATTCTTGTAGAATGCATTTGGAAATCTGAAATCAACTATCCAGTCATCATATATAACCTTAATATAAGAAGAAATTGAAATAGATTATTGAAATTTTGAAATTGATTATTGCATGTACTAATTAATGCATTTGACGAGAGTGTAGAAATTTGTTGCCCAAGATGCCAGCGTAGTATGTGCACAAAATCGAAAATAAAATTGAAGAAAGAAAGAAATTGAAAAGAATCATAGAAGGGTAATTTGTAATATACATCTATGTTACAAATTATGTTACAACATAGTGAAATTTTGTTTACAGATATTTCCTTTTTACAAATGATTATGAATTTAAAATCATTACTATCCTCAAGGTTAAAACTGCAAGAAGGTACATTATCATTGTAGGATTGAGAAATCGAAGTTGATTTATAATCATTGAAATCATTATGACTATGAGAGCAAGTGTTTGAACTATTATCTTTTTCACTTTCAAAAAAAGATTCATTTGAGGATTGGGAATCAATTAAAACAGTTTTTGAAGATGAAGAAGAACCAAGTTCAATATTTTCATTGTCATAAATAACTTTATCAGTGTCTTCCTTGGTATCTAATTCTTCATTATAATCACAAGGAAGAGAAATTAAATACTTAAACCAACTCGTTAATTCATTTTCAAAAGGTAATTCATTGGATTTAAAGAGCATTAATGTCAATTTAAATTTAACTGAAAATTTATTGAAGGGCTCACCTTCTATCCTACACAATTCAAGTAGTTTTTTGCACACCTTTTTGTAATTGTATCATTGAAAATCCTGAAGGAACACCATTGCAAACTCATCCCAGCTATGTAATAAGGCAACTAGAAGTGAAATACACCAGTATTTTGTTTGTCCTGTTAAAGTATATGTGAAAATCCTGCCAAGATCAACCTCATCGTTATTAAATTTTTGAGAATTTGAAATGAATTGAAATAGGTGATTGAACGTAGAAGACTTACCATTGAACTTTACCTTTGATAATGTTTTAAATCCTTTGATTGGAGTAGTGTTTGATTGTGATACACTAAATCATCTCCAAGGAGGTTTTTTGGAGGAACCCATAATTCAAAGTTAAAATTCTGCAATAAAAACTTTAACAAACTATTTAAAACAGGCCCTCCTAGTTCCAAAAATGTTGATCGGAAAAATGGCCTCTCAACATTTTAAGGATACCACCCGGTCGGGAACTTAAAGTAATTCCTTTTCGATTGAAATGGTGGTTCCGACTACTTCAATTGGGTCTATTTATCCTTTCTCTGAATATATGTTGGCTTATAATATCTCCATTCTGTCACCAATAGAGAAAGAGAAATCAAAATGACTCTCTTGCTGCTAGCTTGACAAGGAAGTAATCCCTTAAGATGATTTGGGGTTCAGCCAAACCACCTCTAATTCTTTGCCTCTTTAAGAAGAGGACTTATAGAAATGCGTTCTTTATGTTAGTGTCAGTCTTTCCAGCCTTCCTCCAGTGATCAAATATGCTCTTACAAAGTGGTCTCAGAGTTTCCAAGTCAAATTTTTTCATTTCAAAGAGTTTTCAAGCAAAATTTGGTCACTATCATTAGGTCTAGGGTTTGCTCCCACTCTTTTCAAAGTTTCCCAAATGCCCATCCATGTCACCATTCAGCTGAGTTTATCATCATTCATAGGGTTGTCATTATCATGTCAATGTCTAATGAGTCATTTTACATCTTGTTCATGCTTCAGTTGCGCCTAGGTAAGGTCATTTCCCTCTCCTAGGGTTTTGAAAGCAATTTCTCTTGGGTGGTCAAATCATCGGCAAAACTTGTATCCTAATGTTCATACACCTTCCCCTATCCTTAAAGTACCTTATCAAACACTTCCCATCCCTTAGATCCGCCAAATTCCTCATTTTTGCACAAACCCTAGTTTCTAGCTACAACCTGGCAATTTTCTAGGTTTGGCATGTGTTTTGCCCTTTTGGACCCCTTCCCCTCGCTCAATCTCCGAGATTCCACTTTCCCCTGCTTCCTAACATCCCTCCCCTGTTATAGACATTTTTGTGCCTTACAGCACGAAGCATGAAATATCGATAATCTAAGGGATCCAAAGTCCCTAAACATGTTGTTCCTACCCCTAGAGGAACAAGGTCAGCAAATCACAGCACTAAAAATCAGTTCTCCACCTAAAAACACTCAAAAACAAGCTAATTCTGGATCATGTCAACTGCTCCACTGAGCATCTACGCTGAATGTCAACTGCTCCACTCTGTACCTGCGCTGAATGTCAAAACTAATGAAGGCTACCTGCGCTGGGCGAGATTGGCCAAGTGGCACAGTCATTCTGCAAGGTGTCAAATGCCTAGGAAGCTTCCAAAATGACACTTGGATCAGGGAATTCACCTTGTGATGAGTAAGAGGATCTAGATCTCCTAGTGGAAGCAAGAAACTCCAAGTGGACTCAAGAACTGAAGTATAACTGAAGTGGGAGAGGACACTAGTCAGCTTCATGCCAAACTCAAGCTGACTCATCCTTTCTCCAAAACTCCTATATATAGAGCTCTCTCATGAGGTCTAGGGAGGCTGGAATCTGGTGAATGTAAGGAAGTGTTGTTGGTTTGAGCATAGAACTATTGGGTGATTGCTTTGAAGGAGGTGAAGAGGAGATTTCTTTCTGCTGGGAGGTGTTGCTGGATTGGGCCTCTTATGGTTGTAACACTCTCAAAACTTTACTTCTTCCATTAATAAAGCATTTGAGGTTCTTCTATATGCATGTGTCTTTGTGGCGTATTGATGCTTGTATATTTGATTTATTCTAATCCTTGAATCAATTATGGATGTATGCTTCTTGTAGTTTCCCTTTCTTGTGCTTTTGCAGGATCTTTGTGTAGCTGGGCCAGTGAAAGAGCAAGGAGCTGGGAGCAAGCAGCAAGGAGAGAAGATCGGATCAAACATTAGCGGAAGACAACGGTTAGTGGATCTCTTTCTCCCCTCTCTTACATCTCATAAAGAAGTAATCTTGAATAGCTTTGCATTCGGTTGTTGCTGAGGTACTATCACCCTTAGAGTGGGATAGGGTCATTCCGTATTGGATACTTTTCCCAACAACAAATTGGCGACTCCGCTGGGGATCGTATCTTGTTGGTTGTTTGTTTTTTTGCTATTCATTTCATAAACAAAGGGAGTACCAAATCGAACTGCATTTGGATCTTTCAAATGCAAAATAGAGGGCAGCTACTCTAGCTCAGTTTCTGGGCAAGTTTATGATTTGAAGAGCTGATCCACAAGGACTCTAATAAGCTCTTAGTGATAGATTTTCATCCTCCTTGTCATCCCTTAGTGTGTACTTGACTGATAGCTTCTGATTTGACCAAAAACTGTGAATTTTTTAGCAATCTGTGACCCGGAAACCAAGAGAAACGAAAGTTTCGTTCTTCAGTGCAACTGCTGTGAAGGCTGTCTGCATTTCAGCGCAGTTCCCGAAGGGGCTACCTGCGCTGAAGGTCAAACAGACAGTGTCCCACCTGCGCTGGACCAGTCTTGCCTTGTGCTACTGGGGTTTCCTGCTGTTTCTTGCCCTGTTTTCACCCTTGTTTTTGCTGCCTGTTACCAGTCAATGTGCCTATCTAAAACCAACTTTCCTTGCCACTATTCCACCTCGGTTGTATAAAGAAACTGTGTTTGTTCTTTGTGTATTTCTTGTATCATTTACAGTTTCCCATAACGAAAGTGAACTAGTCTTGCTGTGACCTCTTAGATCTAGACCTGTGATAAAGTGTCGTTTTGATCTTAAGAGTTAGTTTGTTTGCTGTTCATAGCTGATTGAGCTTTTACTTTCGTCATTTGGTTTGAATTTATATATTTCTAGTGTCGAAACAAGTAAATCTTAAGGTGTCTTTCGATTTTGGACAAGCTTGTTTGCTTTCACTTGAAATTGAATTCAAAGTTATACAACAGCTTTCTTTTTGTGTCGCACAAACATTAAGAAAGAGAAAAGAAATACTTGCATTGTGCATGTGCATTATGACAGTTTGCATGTTGATTTAGGAAAAAGTGCATTAGTGTGTGCTCTATGATCTGTGTGAAAAGATGTTATCTTTCTTTTCCCTCAGTAGTTAAGATTTTCAAAGTTGAAAGATTGAAAAGCTTGCTTATCATCTTAGACTGCATTTAGGAGTGTTGTCATACATCTCGTGGTGATCCATAAAGGCAAACTGCTAAACAAGATCAACCTTAAAATAAATTGAATTTACATAACAACGCATTGAAACATAACGCAAACACATAGAGGTCTAAGCTAGAGACGTGTTCCGGCGTCGTTAAACGTGATATCTTAGCGTTGAGTGGTTGGGTGATTCCTCCACGGTGAAGCGATAAGTATCAATACGGACTTGTGCTCCCACGTACCGTCGCGTATATATTGGGAGACCCCTATAGGAACAAAGCCTTTATCCAATAGGAAACCGTGTCGGCCGCCCTACTGATCGCAATGCAGTGAACACAGCATTCACGAAGATCGACCACTCGTACCGTAAAACGTATTCTGTGGTTTTGCGAAAAGTTTGGCACACCCTCTGCCTAGAACTCCAGAGAAGTTTCTTTTGGCCTTTTTCAAACTCTATAACTGAAAAAGTCCATCCGAGCATTTGTCACTTCGGGCTCGTTAAAACATCGAAGGAGACTAGAGTCATCTTTAGCTTTTTCTCGACTCTTAAAAAGTGAAAAAGCAAGTTGTGTCTAAAGCGTCGTTATAAAATTTATTTTAAACGGAACATAATCACCTCCTATTCCCGCGTTGATCTGTAGGTTGAGAACATGGAACGCCCCAACCAAGGAATTCCACATGATGGAAATCCTAGTCCTTTCTCCTCTTGGGGAGAAGTTGGTGCGCCCCACATGGCCACATTGTCGCTTCCAGGACTGACAATTGGCCTGCCAATTTGGCTATTCTCAACCAATGTAGTTCAGAACACCATGGTTCCTGAACAGTCGAGTCAACAGTTAGATCAGTCTAGAGCTGCCCACCAGCCTTCTACTTCCTATAACTCTTCCTCTAATCCTTCATCTTCGCAAGGTAGAGCCGGCAAAAGCCAAGCTCCCATGGAGAAGAAGGAGAAGAAGAAGAAGGAGAAGAAGAAGAAGGAGCCTAAGGCGACTGGGGGCAAGCAAAAGACATCTGACAAAAATCCACACACAGCACAGACCGGGCCTAAATCGCCATGTGTCATATGTAGAGGAGACCACTTCCATAGAGATTGTCCCTGTATTCCCCGGATACTAAGGGACTGGTCCCCTCGTTTGCACAATTCGGGGGCATCAACCTCTGATAGCCATGTTGATTGCTTACCGTCAACCAGCGAAAGTGAAGGTTCAAGACAAAGAGGGGGAGCAAGATCCCCCTGCAGACTGTGTGAAGGCGATCACGCCATCCACCGTTGTCCCTTCTTAGACGAAGCGAAGAGAGTTTTGGAAGATCGTCCGGTTTCACCGGTAATGCTTCCTCCTGGATACAAAAAACTCGTGCCAAGTCCTTCGTTGGTTGAAAATACAGCTGCCCCACTCAAGTGGTCAGCTGAAGTGTCAGTCATTGAAAATGAACCTACTGAATCCAGACCAGACGAAAGTCTAAAGGTCGATACGACAGTTGACCCGGTTCCGCCTTCAGAGGTTTCATCTTCAAATGACACCGTCAATGAAGATTCATCTTCAAATGACACCCTCACTGAAGAGAATAAGGATGACACCATCCAGATTCTTTTCATCAACACAGATTCTGATGAGCATCAGGGCAATATGCCCATTCCTTTATCGCAGGAAGGAACATCGTCAGGGTCATATCCGACCGTGTATTCGGTCCCACCACCAAGCAACCTGGTTGTGTCCTTTGATTGGAACCAACTAGGCAGACCCCGGTTACCAGCCAGTATACCATTCAGAATCATAGTCCAAATTTACAGGATGGTAATGGCTGGAACTATCATTGATGAAGGGGCATCTGTGAGTATCCTTTCCTCTATTGCTTGGAAAGCACTGGGTTCCCCGGAGCTTTTGCCTGAGATAAGAAATCTCTCGGGTTTTGATAAAGGAACCAGTCGACCATTAGGGATCCTCCCCAATGTGCCTGTTACATTGAAAGGGAAGACCGTTCAAATGAACGTGATGGTCGTTCAAGGACCCTTGGATTATAACCTACTCCTTGGACGAGACTATATATATTGCATGGGAGCTATAGTCTCCTCACTCTTTAGAGTAATGTGTTTTCCACACGAAGGAAGAATGGTCAAGCTCGTAGACCAACTTTCATTTCCGGGATCACGCATCGCAAATAGTCACATACCAACCCTCAATGGTCTATTCACCCAAGAAATGTCTCCACCCCCAGTCCTCCTTCCCGATGAGTGCGAGTGATTCGGAAAGATGGGACTGGAACCCAGGGGGCATGCATCCTGGTCTGCTTCGGGCAGAGGAAACTTTGGGTATAAGGTAGAATTTCCGCGGGAGAATATGACTAGTCCGTACCCCGTCCGTGGATGGAAGAGGGGTTGTTCTAGAACAGGATTCTTTTGTCAAGGTTATGTGTTTGACGGAACAGGGTCATTCACCATTGTCTACTTCGGTAGACAGTGCCGAGGAGATGTTTTCGTTTGATGGTGTTAACAAAACAATCTTTGGGTAACCAGAAAGAGGCAAGCCTCACCCTTTAAAACAAATGTTTTATCGGATAAGTAGGGGCATCCTTGAAATTATACCTTACACCTGGGGGCATGCAACCTTTTGGAGTGCAAGCAAGGGACGACTATTTATTTTTTAAATTTTTAGGTCCTCCCTTTAAACCTGTAGGTCTAACCCTTTAAACTCGTAGGATTAGCCGTTTCCAAACTTGCATAAAGAAAGGATATGAGGAGCATAGCTTCGTGAGATAAAGCTCCATAAAAAATAGCTATCTCACAGGAGACATTTCTTATCTTATGACTGGTATTATCGAGCAGTTTTACTGTGGAATTTATGCTCGTTAAAAAATAGAAAAGCGAGATCCGAGCAGTTTTAACGCGGAATTCATGCTCGTTAAAAAATAAACATAAGCATTGAGCAGTGTTTTGGCGCATTCAAGCTCTTTAAAAAATGAACCCAGTCCCGGTAAATAACCATTGTGACCGTAAATTTATTAGCCATAAAAAGCCTTGGTCGTGTTTGCACCCGCCACCTCCATTCCATTTGGCCAATCGTTCACCTCCATATGATTGTTTACCTATTTTGAGGAACAGCTGCGAAGAGTGATTTCACCTAGCCATCCTTGTGACACTGCCGTGATTGGAAAATTCCAACCTGTACCTGGAATATGCTGCTATCCCTGTTTATCACTCGTTCCTCAAAAGACGAGTCTTCTTTGAGCTCTTTTCATCTGACTCGTAAAATATGAAAAGTTTGCCGAGTTTTGGCCTTCCAGCTCGTTAAAGTGACCGGAAGAGCTATCCCTCCTCTAGATTTTAATCTTTTTGGACCTGAGGGATTATTACACAAAAAGGTCGAGCGCTTGTTTTATTCGGCTCGTTAAAGTTATCGAAAACTCATCCCTTCTGTATTGTTTTATACTTTTTCGGACTTAAGGGATTAGATGACGAAAAAGGAATTTTGGAGTTAACTTTCTGTACCTTTTCAGACTCTCTAAAAATGAAAAGGACCGAGTTTTCCTTGTCGTTAGACTCGTTAAAATGATTAAATAGCGACAAACTTGTCTTTAGACGAGAACGAGTTTCCCTATCGCTAAGCTCGTTAAAACATAGCGATGGGCTTGCCCGAAGGGCAGGTTATAGAACAAGCATATGTTATCCTCCTCAAGCTTGACAAAAATAAAGAGGTACTGGTCAGAAATGACTGGGGAAAAATTGGGAGAACCTCAAAGCTTTAATGGTAGCAAGTCGCTCTTGAACATGACACTTTGTCCTCCGTATCACATCGGGTTGGGTTGTTTTCATTCACCGGTCTCATCACCATGGTCCTCGCCAAACCATCCACATTTGGGGTAATGCTACCGATCCATCACATCAGTGTCGTTATATGTTCAAGAGATGTTGTTCAGAAAGAGTCAACCGTGTCCCATCCACTGCCATACATTATCCTTCATCCACCCATGATCGCCACCCTGAATCATATTTCACAGATTGTTTTCACCTCCACTAAAATCATTAGCTCCGTTCCGTGTCACTGATGTGGGATTCATTAAGGCCCTCCTTTGACGGATCGCTTCTTGTCGACTTCAGCTCATTATCCAAGAAGTTGATCTAGGAACACCCCCCTCAGTACTTTGAAGCTTGCATGCCTCAATGGCAAGTTTCTCACTTCCGGCGACAGGTATACATCAATGACCTTCGACCAGAAGATTTTGCGTGGTGTTCGACGCCAAGTCCTTTATTCACACCACGTGAATTGTACTGCAGTACCTTGAGGGTCATTATCATTATTGGTGATTCCTCTCGCGCTTGTTAACGGTTTACATTATTGACCGGTAATCAAGCGATGTCTTTCCATGTTCGACTTCAGCGCAATTCTCACATGGATCGACTTGTACTTAGAGTGAAGATCGAACGAGTTTGAAGACCCCGGATCTAGTTTCATCCATCCGGGCTGCGATATATATTCAGGAAATATAAAGACATTTGATATGTACATCATTACAGCAGATGATCATCCTACTCAAAGGATGATAATTTCAGCAGAGAATTATCAGTCTACCATCAGACGATCGTCTGTTCTATGTACCAAAATGAATTTATAAAGCTGAGCATGGGAATGCCCGCCTTAGCTAGATCATGAAAGCAGAATGAAAAATAATGTATTGTATTGTATTTTATTACAGGGCGCCTCTCAGCGATTGAATGAACTTCGGATCCTCCTGATAAAGCATTTCACCCGATAAACGACCTCATACTTTAGGGGGCAACTGTTATAGACATTTTTGTGCCTTACAGCATGAAGCATGAAATATCGATAATCTAAGGGATCCAAAGTCCCTAAACATGTTGTTCCTACCCCTAGAGGAACAAGGTCAGCAAACCACAACACTAAAAATCAGTTCTCAACCTGAAAACACTCAAAAACAAGCTAATTCTGGATCATGTCAACTGCTCCACTGAGCATCTGCGCTGAATGTCAACTGCTCCACTCTGTACCTGCGCTGAATGTCAAAACTAATGAAGGCTACCTGCGCTGGGCGAGATTGGCCAAGTGGCACAGTCATTCTGCAAGGTGTCAAATGCCCAGGAAGCTTCCAAAATGACACTTGGATTAGGGAATTCGCCTTGTGATGAGTAAGAGGATCTAGATCTCCAAGTGGAAGCAAGAAACTCCAAGTGGACTCAAGAACTGAAGTATAACTGAAGTGGGAGAGGACACTAGTCAGCTTCATGCCAAACTCAAGCTGACTCATCCTTTCTCCAAAACTCCTATATATAGAGCTCTCTCATGAGGTCTAGGGAGGCTGGAATCTGGTGAATGTAAGGAAGTGCTGTTGGTTTGAGTATAGAACTATTGGGTGATTGCTTTGAAGGAGGTGAAGAGGAGATTTCTTTCTGCTGGGAGGTGTTGCTGGATTGGGCCTCTTATGGTTGTAACACTCTCAGAACTTTACTTCTTCCATTAATAAAGCATTTGAGGTTCTTCTATATGCATGTGTCTTTGTGGCGTATTGATGCTTGTATATTTGATTTATTCTAATCCTTGAATCAATTATGGATGTATGCTTCTTGTAGTTTCCCTTTCTTGTGCTTTTGCAGGATCTTTGTGTAGCTGGTCCAGTGAAAGAGCAAGGAGCTGGGAGCAAGCAGCAAGGAGAGAAGATCGGATCAAACATTAGCGGAAGACAACGGTTAGTGGATCTCTTTCTCCCCTCTCTTACATCTCATAAAGAAGTAATCTTGAATAGCTCTGCATTCGGTTGTTGCTGAGGTACTATCACCCTTAGAGTGGGATAGGGTCATTCCGTATTGGATACTTTTCCCAACAACAACCACTCCCAAAAATTTCCCCAAGAATTTAGAAGCCCCTTATCCCCTTCATTTCGCTTCATTTCGACAAAATTCCTTGTTTCACACATCGGGGCAAGTTTCACTCAAATGATGTTTCAGAGCAATAAAAGATGAATTTTGCAAAACTGAGAGAGGTTTTTGTCCACAACATGCCAAAGAAGAAAAACCTCCTTCATGTTTTGTACAGGTGTCATGGTTTTAGAGAAATGTCAAAATTACAATCGCCGGATCCAAGGAGGTTGGCCAAGGCACTAAAACGACGGAAAAGGCCCGATCCACTCCAAATTTTGGTCAAAGCCTCTTTGACTGAGCATGGTACTTGATTGGGGACTCCCAGCCCAAATTTCAAGAAATTTGGAGAAAATTTTGTCATTTGTGAATTTTTTGTGCCATAAACAGGTTTTCTCCATTAACGGGTCTCACCCCCCGCGCGACCCTTCATCTTGGCAACTCCATTTTGCAAAAACTCAGCATTTCCAGATTTTTCATGAGAAGTTACATATGATCATCCATGGACAAGAGATTTTATGAAGTTTTGGGCCTCCAGAAAGTCAAAAAACAAGCAAAAAATGACTTTCTGCCACATTTTTGAGACACAGAAAGCAGTCTTGGGAGATTGCACTTTTGGAGGGGCAAATGACCACCAAATTCAGAAATTCTAGTTGTGTTGGAAATTAAACTCCCAGACCTTTCCAACAAGCCTACTCTTGCTCCATTTTGACACCTGGAAGTTCCCCAAAAGTGGTCCCAAAGGTGCGCGACCCGTCAGACAGAGGCGCGCGACCCGTCAGGCAAATTTCTCCAGATTTCAGTGTACAGCTCAGAAAAACACAGTTTGACCCTGTTTGACTTTTTGGGGTGGATTATTATGCTCTTTGATGTAATTAATGTAATTTTATGACACTTTTACACTTATTTACCTCTTCTAGAAGATTCATTCATGAAAAAGGTGAAAATTAAATGAATGAATTGGTTTCCTAGCTTATAGAGGCAAGTTGTTTTGACTGCCTAGTTTTCAGTGCTTAGTTTAGAAGTGGTTGAAACAGCTCCTAGGATAGTGAGCTCGACCCATGGAGGCAGGGAAAGAGGTTAGATGATCTATATTATGTACTTTCTTGCTCATTTTCATGGTTGGACTCTTGAGGGAGAAGCTATCATTGTATTATTCACTGTATCTCTGCAATTTTTGGCTAAGGAAGACCAGGGTTTTGCAGTCCTTTTTGGGATTCTTGTGGTTACATGTATTGATGGTGTGTTTCTCTATGTACTTGTAAGTGTGTTATGTGAATCATTTCCTTTCTTTTCCTTCTACACATTAAACAAATGAAGTGTTAAAGTAGAATTCATGACTGTCATGCTCTGCTTTTAAGTTTGTTTAATTTCAATGTTTTATACTGTTTAAGGAGAATTCAAAGTTATTGTTTGCTCTCCTTAGCTCCTCACCTGTATTTCTCATCCATTCACCTCAATCTAAGGCATCAATACTGTATCCTATCTCACCCCAAAGAACCCCCTGCAGAAACTATGTCCTATTCCTGCACCCAAAATTGCCACTCCTCAATTTGCCACCAAAAACCCTAAAAATCCCAAATCAACCCTTTTGATCAGTTTAATAGCCTAAAATTAGTGTTACCCTATTGGTTATCTCGCCCATTGAAGATCTTTATCGAGATAGACCGGAGAGAGCCCTCTCCTGCCCCGTAGGGCTAGCTACGAGGCTAAGTGGTTTGATGTTGCCTTGAGGTTTACCTTTCTCAGCCTGAGGTGAAATTTCAAGCGCTAACACTTTAAACTAAATGTAGATATAACTATATATTCTTTGAGACTATCTCGATTGGATGAAGGGTTAGTCTTCCATGCAACCGAGAGCAAGACTAATAATAATTGGGATTTTAGCATGAAAATATTATGATGAATATCTATCTAGAGAAATAGTTCATTTATCTGACATTGTAATTCCTTATGATGCTATGTTTATGACATCAATTAATCATAATTATTGAATCACTAACATTAGGAAGTCATTCACATAATTTTAATGAAAACAACAAATAATGAACCAATAACATTATGAATTAGTTCACATATTGTTACTAGTTATTAAATCAAGATAAGATAGAAGATTTATGAGTAATTAGTTATTGAGAAATATGATCTTAATAATTAATGGAAAGAGATAAATGATAATAGACTTATGTACTAAATATTAGATAGCTAATCTACAATATAAGAATCAATATTGACAGTAGTGCACAATATAAATTCCATAGACATAATTCTGTTACCAAAAAGGAATGCAATTTGTTATTAAAAATAATAGTATCTTTATACAAACTAATCAAACCTCCTCTCCTACTCAATACCAAATTTGATCTTCAACAAACCTCCTCCAATTCGTGAACCCTGCAAAAGGAAGCAACAACTACAATGTGCAAAGCCTTCTTCTCTTTACACAGCTCACAAATGAAAGACCAAACCCCAATCACAAATCTGTGAAATAATCTCCTATTCTAATAATGCCTCTCTATTATATTCTCTACTTTATCTCGTGCCCCTTCCGAAATCATCTAACAAGTCATATTTTTATGGGGAGAAATAATAAGGATCCCCAAATATCTCTCAACAACAGGGTTTATTAAAAGAATATAGGTTTATTTTGTTGGAGCTCTGGTTGAATATAGATAGCCATGGTTAAGAAAATGCCCATCTTGGTTAGCGCTCTGATAAGATTGTACAGCTTGATTGAAACTGATAAGTGGAATTCACAGTCATGGTGATATTTGAATAAAAGCTTCAACAACCCCTACCCATTTTAATTTTGTCTTGCACCACCTGGAGGAGATTCTTTGAATGGATCTATTTCTTCTTTGGCCCTGGAAGCCTCTCTATCAAACAAAAAACCAAGTCAATGGTAAATAGTTTTCTTTTATATTAAAATAGCGAAAACACATATTAAACTATAAAAATGAATTAAACTATACTTATGCCAAGATACCTTTTTAAAATAATTAAGTGGCTTTTGAATTTATAATATAATAATAATGTTCATAGCAGGAGTGACACATGGCAAGACCTGATAGGTGTCGAAGAAATGGATATCGAAGGTTTTGAAACAGCTGCAACATAGCTAAAGTTATGATATTGTGGAAATTTGATATAGAGGGGACATGATTTTGTATTAAATCATTGTGATAAATCCCATCGGATCCACAACCATATCGAAGATTGGAAGATTAGGTCTTATCGGAGATTTTAGATGTGTATCATTTCAAAAGTTATGATATATGAGCGGATGCGATTTCACAATTAAACCAAATCTTAAATCATATCGAGTTTGACATATCAAAGATTGGTTCATATCGAAAGTCAGAGCAAATATTATATCAGAGGTCGAAAGGATTGGTTATCAAAATATTAGCAGAGTGCCATATCGGAATATCGACAATTGGATGGATATGAATAACGGAAGTTGGAGAGGGAGGCGCACTGGGATATCAACACGGAGAGAATATCGTAGGTTGGAGCTAGAGGTTGTATTTCTTATTGGAGATTGGAGTTTTTAAAAGATTACTAAGTTGAAAATCTCTAATCGCCAATACTCAGGAGCGTTACTAATGATGTGGCAAGTGGGTCCCTCTGACTACTCATAGTTTATAACATATAAGTGAACTGCATCCACTTGGTATTAGGTTTGGGACTTTTGGATATCGGGGATTCTTGGGAATTCCTCCGATATCCAAAATCCAGAAACTCTGATATATATATATATATATATATATCTATATATATATATATAACTTTTGTTAATAAAATATCTCTGTTTCTTTATGATAAAGGGCTATGGCCTATAACCACTTTAAAATAGATCTTGGTCTCGGGGACTATTTTCATAGTTAATCCAATTGATTAAAAATTAAAATAAAACTAATATTAACTAATAAACGTTTATTATTTACAAATGAATTAAGTGAAAAATGGGGGTGTTGTGTTTTACCCCAACACCCGAAAAGCACCTAGTGCCTTCTCTTCTCTTCAATCACATACACACACTCGATTGGTTACTAAACCTAGCAAACACTAGGTGTCTTCTCTTCTCTTCAATGCAGCAAGGGAATCTAGAAACAATACCACCTCTTCCCTCAATACCATCAATAAGGGACTCTAGAGACTAAACTTCCTCTACCCTCAATATCAAAAACTTAAGATTAGTCTCATCCCTTGTTGTCTAGGGCTCCAAGAACTAGTAACTCAACCAATAGCCTTCTAGGGCTCCAGAGCATTTGTTCCAACTATAGGTTTTAACCCTGTACATAAAATACTTGCAAATGAATTCTTAAAAATAGAAAATATACAATGGTGAGAAAAAAAAATAAAAAATACACAAAGATTTTCCCCTAGATCCCAAAACGAGAGCTACCAGATTTATTTTTCATTATATTCCTTTCAATGTTTCAGGGTTCGTTCGGTGATCTTGTTTCATCATAATCGATTGGGTGAATCCACAAGTTGTATCGTAAGGATTGTTTTATTCACAGGGTTTAGATCCCTGTCTGTTGAAGCATTCATAAACCCCAATCCTTTAACCCTTGATTAGAACATAATTGTAGCTCCCTTTACTAGATCTACAAAATACCATGGGTAGAAAATCATCATGCCCAAAACCATGTGAAAAACCTATCCACAAAACCATAGGTAGGTATGCCCACCTAATATACGGTCCAAAAAAATTTCTCGGGCAGCTGTCCCACACCCCATATAAGGGGGTGCGTGTGATTAGTCATGGAAATAATACAACACACACCCAACATTCTCCCACTTGTTGTTTTGTTTTTTACACAAGGGGTCACATGAGACCTTAGTAATTGGTTCAACCCTGTAATGGCCATTGTTTCTCTACACCCAGAAAATTTCTCAGTGCTCAAAAACTTTGTCAATGTTGTTGGGCACCAAATATAATTATCTTTTCCTTACCCTTTCACCCATCCTTCCATCCTTTTTGCACCAATTGATAAGCATTTATTGTGATAAACTCATGAGGTAACCCTTCTTTCTTATGTCTCTTGCAATATTTAATTGATGAAGTAAAGTCACAGGGGTTTTACCTATGTGAGCTACTAAAACTTGTTATTTCCACATATTTTGGTGAACAGGTATCACTTTCACAGCATGTAGCAACAATTCTGCGATTCACAACAGTTGTTTGACAACGTTGTGACAACATAACCAACTCACAACTATTTTCACGCTTATTTTGGATCATTTATGTTCTCACTCTCTCGGCAACTAGTTGTTGTTCTGAACTGTTGTATATTTTGGGCATTTAGTTGCTAGTTTTTGGGGAATATGTTATTACCCATGTATTGTATAAAAAGGGTTTTATTTCTGTGCGAAGGGTTAGCCACGTAGAGATATGTATTGTAATAACTCTTTTACAAATTCATATAATACAAGCAGTTTTGTTGTTCTTTCCTTAGCTATAAATTAACGCATCCCTGATCAAAGAGCTGGGCCTACTCTTCTGATCAGGTGTTGTGTATTTCTTTTGTGTATGCGGTTTTACTCTTTGTGTGTTTATTCTTATTGTTGTTACATATCTCTATTGATAGCTGTGAATTCATTTTAAGTTTTTCAATTTATTTTCCATTGCTGTTGCAATGATGCTTTAATTTCTTAGCCACGAATCCTTCGTTGATATGAGATTGTAACCTTGCCCCTGCATATACCGTGCACATTACCTTCGAAATTTTATGCACGCAGATTGATGAATTAATGTAGGAAAGGGTTGAATATTTTATTCACACCTAGACACCAACATTTTGGCATCGTTGTCAGGGAAGGCTAATAAGGTGCAAGACATGATCTATATTGACCAGAGGATTAATCTCTCAACTTTGGGAGGGAACTACTACCATGCTCTAAGTCTTGACCATAGTATTTTGATTTTTGTTGCTTTCATTGTTTTTGGGTTGAGTTGCTTACTTTTGTTAACTGCTTTGAATTTTCCTGCATTGATAAAACCTGATCTCTCATCCTGGGGAGGGAATGGTCCTTTGACGCCCTACTCTACATCCTGAGCTTTAGATTTCCTTGTATGTGTGTTCTTTCTTGATCAGTTTCTCGTTCTAGAGAGGGAATGGTCTTTTGACACCCTGTTCGAGTTCTTGAACCCTAGATTTATTTTTAGTTTCTTTCCTTTTCTTGTTTTCTAAAAATCAATCTCTCGTCCTGGGGAGGGAATGGTCTTTTGACACTCTGCTCCAGGTCTTGAGAATAGTGGCTTAATTTAGACATTTTCCTCTCACCAACTTGCATGAAAAAAGATTTGAATAAAAGGGGCAGAGGAAGATCCCCAAAGAAGGGAGGACAAGATTTCGGAAGGAATACTTATATCAAGTAAATCATCGCAAAAGTTGAATCAGAGGCATCTTCTTGTGTTTCTATAAGGCCAGGTACTCGAGCAAAATCTAAGGGACAATCTATAGAAGATCCAGTGCTATCTACAGTACGCCCTGTTGATTCAACGCAACAAACCCTTCCAGTAGCAGAAGGGGTATGCAACAGTGTACTTGATGAAGGAGTACCGCTGCTAGTAATAGAGGAAGAAAAAGTCACAAGCAGAAGATCTTAGGGACTAGCCCATTCCAACTGGAGGGAAGAAGTTGCAAAGAATGGGTCTGAAAAATCAAGCCATTGTGATAGGGAGGAAGAAGTTGTAGGGGTATTCATATCACCAAGGGATAAAGGGAGTGCTCTTAAAGCAACTCAAACTTCTGTGATAAGCTCCCCTCCATCATTCCCTGCAGAACCTGTTGAAATCCCTAATGATTATTGGAGGGTATTCATCATACCCATAGCCTCTACTATTGACTTCCCAATTGAGGATCTTGGGACTAGTGCACCAACGAAGCCCATTCCTTTGACAACTTTACCTATCTTTCATGGGTTGGCTTTTGAAGATCCTGACACATTCTTGTTTGAATTTGATATTGTGCCAGGGATATGATTACATAACCGATGCTCAAAAACTGAAAATCTTCCCTACTACATTAAAAGGGACAACCTTGCGATGGTTTGTGGGTCTAGGAGGAAAGACTATCTCCACATGGGATGGTATGAAAACCTCTGTTTTGGAGAAGTATCAAGACTACTGCAAATCTCAACATATTAAGGAAGAACTTTTCAAGTTCATGTAAAAAGAAGACGAGAACATGGAGGACTGTGTGGAACATTTTAAATACACATTACACAAATCGGGTTATTTTACCCTGGATAAGGACATTGTGAAAATTATCCTTCTTCGGGCTTTTCGAGAAGACTCTCTGGAGCTGTTAAACATAGTAGGAAACAGAGACATATCAAAAGAGGACTTTGATACCATCTGTGAGCTATGCATTCAGTGCTCGAGGGGAGTTGCAAGGAATAAACAAGGGATTCGGTCAACAAAAGTATCTGGTGGGGGTGTCACGAAGGCAGAAATTGGAAATTTGCTGGATAACTTAAGGACTGATATCTTGAGTACCCTATCTGCATAGATGGATACATTACAAGTAAAATAGAAACAGATGGAATTGGAAAGGACTATGGCTATATTTTGCCCGAAATGCAGAAAGAAGCATCCACAAAGTGAATGTCCATTGAACTCCGTAGAAGAATGTGCAATCTACGAGCTGAGTCATGCAACCAGTTCATGTCCCTCCTTTCCAGGATTGAAAGTGGTTTTTCAAGGGACAAGTGAAGAGATGGACCAGTTGTATTTTATGGGATCCAAAAAACCATGGAAACCTCGGCCACCAAATGTAAATCAAGGTATGTTTTTGGATCCATATCAGTATTTCAATAATTATAATATGGGTCCTCAATCTATGCCTTATCCACCTATGTGGCTACAATATCGGTTTCCACATTGGCAGTAGTGGGTTCCTCAAACTAGTTCGAATTCCCCATGGAATTCGAACTGGTGTGGACCCTCTCCTCCTGGGCAGTTTCCCTAGTCAGTACCACAACTTCAACTTCAGTTGCCCTTTAATGTGCCTCTTGGTAATCAGCTCATTCATCCTCAACTTCCTATCCAACCCAATCACAATCCTAACATTAAAGGGGCTCAGCAAGCTGACACCCTCAACCTACCTTCATACAGCTTCTCCATTGTAGAAATTTATGAAATGAATTTGAGATCTGGGTGGAGAGTAGATGCTCAACCCTCACCTGTTATTATTAAACAAGTTGGAAGTGAGGCGAAACAACCTATTGAATAGGAATCAAACCAAGTTAGTAAAAATCAGACATCTCCTCAACCACTAATTACTCAAGAAAATTGAGCTAACCAACCTTATTTGGAAAGATTGGCCTTGAGTAGACAGATCCATCAAGCTGAGTTTGATTGTTAGGGGAGTTACAAAATCTGTTTGTCAAGATTCCCCTGTTACAAGCTATGAGGGACGTACCTATATATGCAAAAAATCTCAGAGAATATTGTACTAAAAATCTTAGAAAGAAATCAAGAGACCCACTCACCATTCATGTGATGGGAAAGCTATCAGACTTTATGATGGGAAAAGCTATGCCTGCGAAATATGGGGATCTCGGGAACCCAATTCTAATGGAGTAGAAATTCCAAATGTGTTGTTAGATTTGGGTGTTGCCATAAATGTTATCACTGTTGAAGCTATGCATGCATTGGGTCTTCGAAACCTGAAACATACACCAACTGTGTTAGAGCTGGCAAATCGATCTATAGTCAAGCCAGTAGGGAAGTTGGAGGACATTACAATCTCAATTGATTCATGGCATTACCTTATCGATTTCCTATAGTTGCAAACACAATCCCCAGCTGGTGGTCATCCCATGATTCTAGGAAGACCATGGTTCGTAACTGTAGACACATACATTGGGTGTCATTTTGGGCATATGGTTATCTCAAATGGGAAGGTTATTAAAAACCTTATGTTATACCATCCAGCAGAACCTAGCTCATTAGTGAAGCTAGTTGGCCGAAAACCTCTACCAAGGGAATAATCTGAACCTGAAGATGAGGAATTAAGACCAATCCTTACTATTGGGCAAGCCCTTCAGCTGAAAACAGAAACAAAAAATGACACAATTACCACTTTCATTAGTGATCCCTATTCTATTTTTGATTCGAATTAGTGAATTCTAGAATCTTTCTTAAGCTGTGAAACAAAGGAAAGTATTGAAACAACAGATGGATTTGAGGAACTGTCCACAATTGTGTCCCATGACAGTGTTTCTATAGAGATAGAGCTAGGGAAGACCCTGAATATTAATCTAGATTTGTCAAAATCCCAGTTGAAACAACTCCTAGATGTTCTTTGAAAACACAAAGAAGCCTTCACCCGGGACTTCAAAAGCTACTGGATGTAGGATTTATTTACCCCATTTTTGATAGCCAATGGGTTTCCCTATTGGTGATTGTTCCCAAGAAAAATGGTAAATGGTGGATATGTGTGGATTACAGAGAATTAAATAATGCAACACAGAAAGACCATTTTCCACCATTCATTGATCAAGTCTTAGATACTTTGGTTGAGAAGAAGTTCTTCTCCTTCCTGGATGGATTTAGCCGGTATAACCAAATGCAGATAGCTCCCGAGGATCAGGATAAAACCACTTTCACGTGCCATTGGGGAACTTTTGCATAACGGGTCCTCCCATTTGGTCTCTGTAATGCGCCTGCAACATTCCAAAGGGAAATTCTAGGGATTTTCTCCAATACAGTAGATGAATGTGTTGAGATTTAGATGGATGATTTTACTCCATATGGGGACTCATTCAAAGAAGGGATAGAAAATCTGGAAAAAGTTCTTGAAATATGTAAACAGGCGCATGCCTCTTTGAGCATAGTAAAATTCCACATGATGATGGAAGAAGGAATAGTATTGGGACATTTACTTTCAGTTGCTGGAATTTGAATGGATCTAGCCAAGATAAAGGTGATATTGCACTTCCCAATACCAAAAACACCCACACAGGTACATAGCTTTATTGGTTGTGCTGGTTATTATAGGCACTTTATAGAAAATTATGCTAAGATAACACATCCACTTTTTCAATTGCTGACAAAAGATGTAGATTTTGTGTGGACAATTGATTGTTATGTAGCCTTTTTGAAAATCAAGGAACTTGTCTATAGAGTTCCGATCCTTCAAGGACTGGACTAGACATTACCGTTTCATATTCATGCTAACACCTCTCAGACAGCAGTTGGGCAGTTTTGGGATAGCAAGTAGACAAGATTCCATATGCAGTTTACTATGTTAGTTAAAACTTGGCTCCTGCTGAGTTAAACTACACAGTGACTGAAAAATAATTTCTTGTTTTCATCTACACCATTAGCAAGTTTCGAAATTATATTACTGGGTATCTCACCCTTGTACACACTGATCATGCAACAATCAGGTATCTGATGAATAAACCCATTACTCCTAGTTGTATTATGAGATAGTTGTTGTTACTTCAAGAATTTGACATTACCATAATAGATAAACTAGGAAAGGAAAATGTGGTTGCTAATTTTCTGTCTAAAGAAGATAATAATGCTGAAGGTACACCCAGAGAAGATAGTTTTCTAGATGAGCATCTATTTGCAATTTCTTCTAACACTCCATCGTATGCAGATATTGCTAACTATCTTGCTACAGGGAAGGTGTTAGCTACCTATACCAATAGGTTTCATTTTTCATGATTGGCAGGGGAAGTGCTAATATGATCTACTTTGATGTTGCAAAGATCTCATATTTGTGTGGAAAACACCTATCTGCAGTTGCTTGATACCAGTCCTACTTCTGAATGGGTGATCCAACAGTCTAAGCTGGGTCATGCCATATTTCAATTTTTTGTTGTAGACTAGAGAAAGAAATCTGTTCAAACTGTTGAATCTTGGCAGATAAGTAGTTAGGTAGAGAATGAAGGTGCCCAACTGCTTAATCTGGGGCCTTGGAAGTAATAAGGCTAGCCTTAGATAGAAAATCAAAAGAAAATGCCAAAGGAAAAGAAAAAGGCACATGAGGGTTTGCCAGTCTAAGTGCACCCTCCTTGAAGTAACAAAAAATGCTAGGCAATAGAATGGGTAGGTAGATGGGGTTGCAGAAGCATGATTTCTTTCATATCACTGGCCTGAGCAAAGGAAACACATGGTGGCCAGTGCAGATATTCCTATTCAGCAATTTTGGAGCAACAAAGTGGAGCATGTCTAACTTCCCAATCATCCCCCATCAAATTCCTTGCTAACATCCCTCTATCACCTTGGTTTATGAGAGAAATCAAACTCATTCATTGATCCTTGTAGCATAAAGAGCCACATTTCTTATGTAAAAATCTTTTCATTCTGATCTACTCTCCCAACTAAGTTTGTTCCCTAACAACTTAGTCTTTGCCTCCTCTCTTCCACATTCCCCTCCAATACTAACTACTAACTCTATCTACACTTAACTCCCTATATTCCCCTTTCCCTATTACTATAACACTATTGTGTATAAAACCCAATATATGTATATATCCCTCCCCTTTGGCATTATAGCCATATGTTCAAATATTGGAAAACAATGCAGAAGCAAAGTCTTGTTGTAGGTGGTTTGTTTAAAGTCAAGGATTAAACTAACCCCTGGTTGGTTTAATAACCTAAACCCTACCCTTTTCCCCTTACAACCCCTTCACAAATACTTTACCCGCCCTATTTGAAAAACATTGTTAAAAACCCACTTTTGCTGCCTATCCAAAGTTTTGTTACAATGCGCATTTCACAAAAAACAAAAGAAATCATTAAAATAATGCCGCCGGGTCCCGCTGTATTTTCCTATCAGCTTTGCACCCCGTCAACTGTCAGATCTGGGCTTTCCCATCCGACGGCCCACAGTGATATCGGATCGCCCCCGATGGCGGTACTTTACCTCCCGAAAAATGTCAGACCATGACGTCAGGGTAGTGTCATACGTCACCCCCAGGTTATATCGGGAGGCCGCCTGCCAAAACCGCTCCCGTACTATAAGCGGTCCGATGGAACCACTTACTTCCCTCCGTATACCGCCTGCCCACGTCATGCCCACGTCATGCCACGTCAACCCCGCGTCAGCGCCTAGCCCGCCATCGCTCCGACCTGTCTGCCACGTCGCCCATCCACGCGGACCACTCACAGGCCGCTACGTCACCTTTCTGTACACGACCCCACCTGATGACGTCATGCTGACGTCATCCAAAAAAGCGCGCCAAAGCCCAAAATGTCCATATTTGGCCAAAAATCACGGTTTTTCGCATTTTTTGACAAAAGAACTATTGTGCTCCCTGCATGTAATTTACGACCATTTCGCCACCAACCTGCAGAAATTGACTTAAAGACCGTGGGCGCCCTCAACTCGCCTGCATTGCCACCATTGCCAGAGTTTACCAGGTATTTATCAAAATCTCCCCTCCGCGCCTGGTTTTTTGCATAATTCACCAAAACAAGCGAGAAAAGAGAGAAAAACACTGTAATTACCAGCAAATTCTCGGTGACCACCATTTATCTCCAGCTATAAGGCTGAATTTACCTACAGAAGTCCCCATTGAGCCGAATTTCCACAAATTTATAGCCTGTTTGCGCAGTCGCAAACTAAAACCTCTGCTACACAAGCTCACCGGGAAAACCACCCTTAAATCCCAGTATTTTCTCATTAAACTTTTCTCAGGAGCATTTCAACTTATTTTCACCATAATTCACCCTCTTTCCCCTGCAAATTGCCCTGTTCCTGCAAAATACATTGCTCTGTGTTGCTGAGCCCAGAGAAACAAGTTCAAATACATACTAAAGCACCAATTGACCATGGAGACACCAGTTGCATTAAATGTTACACCTCTAAATGCCCCACAAAGAGAGCTAGAATGGCAGGCCCTAGTTGACAGAGACTACCAAATGGCAGAGGGAATCCCAGACTACAGCAAATACCACATTCATGTACTCAATGACCTTAAAGCCAAGCATCTTAGTGGAAATGATATCCTAGGGATTTGGGACTCCAATTTGCCCATTTTCAATCTCCCTCAGGTCAATATCCTCCCAGACTTGATACATAGATGCAGTGCCAACTATGACCCATGTCAAAGAGCTGTCCTCAATTCCTCAGGCTCAGTTTTGTTCCATGTCACCCCTGAGGCCATAAATGAGATGCTACACTTTCATACTGCAAAGCCGTTGACTCCTCTCTCTATGATGGACTTGCTAAAGAAAGGAGGCAAGCTGTCTAGTGCCCAAATTTTAAAGATCAATCAATTATTCATTCAACCAGGCTCTGAAACTGTGAGGACTCCTCCCATAGGAAATGTATATTTCAATGAGTTGGGCAGGATGCTTGTGGATATGATCAGTTATGTCTTGGGTTACAGATCATCTGAGGATGCTGATGAAACCATTCTGGCGATGCTGTCCATCTTCTCCCCTGGAAAGCCTCCTACTGTTCACTATGATTATGCTGCCTACATTGCCAATAAGATTCATGAGCAATTGATGAATCTAGAGAGGGAAAGGATATTTAGATATACTTCTTACATCTATCACTTATTCCTATTCTATCAGCCTGATAGCTTCCCTATTACTCTCAAGAGGCTTGATGCCCAAGGGAACCAAAGGTCTGTAGTGTTTTGGTCTTCAGTTTTCCATCATATATCTTTTTCACCATACAACTACTGTGAATTCATAGACCTGTTCATCCATCCAACCATGTCCTTGCTGTTGAGTGCCCCTCCTCCAAGATTAACAGATGAGATGCAAAGGATCCTCCAGCTCTCAAAGGCCTACAACATTGGGGATTGGTACTTCTACCAACACCATACAGTGATCAGAATATATGGTTGTGAGCTAGCCCCATATAGGCTGCCAAGATATGTCCCTATGAGACTCTTTGCCTTAGAGTATTTCAGGCAGTTTGGAAATGCAGACATGGTCCATTTCCACAGCAAAAACAAGAAGGTACAACTAAAAGTCAGAAATCAGCTAGGCCCATTCATTTATAATAAAAGAGAAGAGGCATGGCAAGAAGCAGATAAGATCCTGCAACGCCTTGGATTGCAAACTAGTTTCCTCTGGATACCCTATGATCCAAATCACTTCATTAGCCTTAGAAGGGTCAAGTATAAATTGGCTAGCTATGATCATGTCAGGTTGCCCCATATTGAAAAATATGCCAATCTGTTAAGATGGAAAGAGGGCACATTAGAAGAAGTAAGCACTAAAGAGGAAATACTACAAAAAGAAGTAAAGAATCTTTAAAAGGAAGCTGACTTGGAAAATTGTGGGAAGGTTTCCTCTTCTTATCAAAATCAGCTTGGAGCAGCTGCCTCATCTTCTACAGCCCCCCAGCAGGCAGCTAAAACTACTCCTCAGGCAGCCAGCAAAGGTAAAGGAAAAGAGATTGAACAGGAGCAGCCACCCTCTACAGCAGGAACAAGAAAGAACAATTGGAGGAGAGGTCAGCTCCTCAAGCCAGCAAAGGAGGGCAGAGTCCAGTATAAAGCAGCAATTCGTTGATATCAAGAAGAGAAATGAGCCAGTCAGGCTCCAGCTGTACAATCACTTGCTCAAAATGGCTCCCACAAACCAGTAGAGGCTTATGTAAGCATATGACATAACAGAGGGGAAGATGACTATGAGTCATTTCATGCCTACTATGCTGTAGCCACAATCAGCTACAGATTATATAAGAACCAATCTTGAGGTACTTGCAAAAGACATCCACCCAATGGACCAGATAGAGCTTCATAAGCAAACGGGTGAGATGGTCTATTCAACTCTTACAGACAAGACCTTCCTTGCACACAAATTGCAAAACAGTCTTCATAATACAACTGCCCAATTAGAATTGGAGAAGGCCTCTTCACAAGCCAAAGACAACAGGATTAGGTCTTTGGAGGATATTATTATAGAGCTTGGGCATGACCCAAGTGATCCCAAAGCTGTACAGACATTATTAAAGGTAAGAGATGCAGATATAGCAGCTTTGAGGAAGATGGTAAAAATTCCAGCAACCCTTCACCCTCAAACAGAAGATGTTGCTCAGCAGAGGAAGGACCAAGATGTAGTGGCCATGCTGCTAACACTACACAAACAGTTGGTACAAACAGAAGGGAAGTTGGTAGAAACAGAGGCTGCATTACAGGCAGCACTAAAACAGAAATAGGGAGGCCAGACATCTCAGCCCCCTCAGCCAGTGATTAATATTGAGGAGCCTCATCAAACCATCAGTCCTCCCACAGAACAAACAGTTGGGATAGGCCCTTCAACTTCAGCACCAAATACAGCAGCAGCACCAGCAACAACATCAGAACAGGCACCAAGCCTTGATATGCAGAAGATGATGAAGGAGATTCAAGTTCTAGAGGCCCAGATGGCAGAGCTAAATGAGGCCAAGGAAAAATTGGCTACAATTAATGAAAAGTATGATAAATCAAAGCAAACTGTAGCTGAAAAAACAAGAGAGGTGAAGGCTCTTGAGAAAAGGATAAAAGAGCTGGAGAAAGAGCTCTCTCTTGACAAAGTAGTGGCAGAAATCAAGAAAGTCCTATGGGCCAATATTGGTCAATCCATAACAGATCAATGGCAGTATATAGAAACCATTCATGAGCACATGGATCTCATAGGCAGGGCCCACAAGGAAAGTCAGAGAGCAAGGGCATCTCTAGGCAATATGCCTGAGATAGCCAATAGGATGATCAATGTCCTGAACAATCGCACAGGCCCTCAGCTGGCAGCAATAGGAATCCCCAACAGAACTGACACCATCTTACTGGTGAAAAGGGTGCTCACTTTAAGAAGTCTTGTGCAAACATTGGATAGAAGATGTCAGGAAATGCAGACAGAGGTGAACAAGTTCACAGAGAAATTCACAGCATTACATAACAGAGGCCTTCCCAGCTTACTGAACAGCACAGGAAGGCTACTACCCCATGAAAATTATGCCAAAAGGGTAAACACATTTGCTACAAATCAGATCACTGCAGGATCACGTACCCCAGAGGAAACAGGGCCTGCATCTGGGCAGAGCCTCTATGACAGAATAGAAAATTTGTTCTTTATCATGAATGAGATCAGACATATGTTTGAAGTGCCTCCTAATTACTACAAATACACTGAGGCAGATGAAACATTAGGCACAATTTTGAGACATCAGTTGCCTACTCAGGAATGGTGGACCAGCATGATACAGACATTGCTGTGAACAAACAGATTTTCATCAAGTTTTTACATCAAAATACAAATCATCATGTTCAGACAGTTGATATATTCACTATGACTATAAAAGAGTGGACTGAGCCAACTCAGCAAACCAATTCGGCCACTGAAGCAACCCCGACAGATGTAGATGACAAGGCTGAGAAAGCTACAGCACAACAGAGCATTAAAAGCGTATTATTCAGAATCAATGCAAAGCATCCTGCAGAGCCAGTTGCCCTCAAAGTCAAAGACTTCTGACAAACAGCAAACAGCTGTTATGTATTCATTTAAGTAGCTTTCAATTTTGTAAAAATATCTTTGAAAGTTGGTAAGAACATTTATTGTACAATAACTCAGAACTAAGATATTTTTGTGATATTTTTGTATATATCCACCCCCGCGCTGTTTATTGGGGGTTGTTGTTACTTATTCTGTTCAAGAGAACTCGACTGTATTTTTTTGAGAAATATAATACAAAGGAGCTGTTGGTTTCCAGAATACATGGATGGCTCGGATGTGCTGTGATGAAATTACTGACTGCTGCAAGATTCTCGTGTTATGGCGTGATACAATAAGTGTTTTCTAACTGTATTTATGTTTTATCTCTTCTATAAACTATCTGTGAATGTATGGTGTTTAAACTTGGTAGAAAGGTAAAAGACTAGTTCAGGATTTATCTGTTAAAGATACCCTAAACTCAAACCTTACTACTAAATATGTTTTCTTCAAGATTAGCTGCAACTGTGGAATTCTTAAATGCTCCCAATTGCTCTAATCACATGACAAGCCTTTATTCAGTAATTCTTGTTGTTGTTGAGTAGGATTTGTTCTTCACCTCGTATTGCACTGTGAAAGAATTCTTAATTGCCTTTCCTGGTGTAATTTATACCGTTTTCTTGCTAAATTTCAAAGTTTGTATCATGAATACCCATCTAGCCTTGCAGTGAACCTTTCTTTATCACAGACATCAAAACCTACTTATTTCTGGACTCCACATGCCCAATGGATTGAGCTCTCCTTCATATTTGCATGCCCTTCTTTGAAAAACAGTCTTCAACCGAAACTCAAACAAACTCCCAACTCATAACTAGCCTGAGATCTTCACAAGCAAAGCTAAAACTGAAAGAGAGAGCCCTCTCTGATTGCAGGTAGGCTAGAACCTGTAATCCAAAGCTTGGTTAGTGGTTACCCCGGCCGTATTCCCTCAGGAGTCAAAGGGAACAACCTGGGTGTTAACATAAATGGCGACTCCACTGGGGAACTGAATGAAATTCATAAACCCCCTGTCTAATTCTTAATACTATAGATAAAGCCTAAGTGACAGCCAGACAGCCTTAGAAACTGCCTCTGCTTTGCATTTGCAGGAGTACATAAAAGTTGCCTCAGTCAATCTTTATTCAGTCTTAAGTTCCATACAGTTGTGCTATACCTCATCAGTCCTTGTCAAATATCACTACCTTCTTAGAAAATTCTCCTAAAGAAAATCACAGAAACTGGCTCCTAAGAAGAAAACTCGCTATACAAGATCTAACCCAGATCCAGATCCATCACCTGAGTTCCAAAACCCAAACTTGATTCCAAGAATACTTAAGAGACACAAATAAGAGGGGACTTTATCAGATTCAGGTTCTGAAGCAGGATTTCAAACTGATATTCCAACCCCTGTTAAGGTTTCTCTACATCCTCGTACCACCATTCCACAACCTCCTAGTTCTTCATCTACTTCACAAGGTGTCCTTTCAACCCCTCCATCAACTACGCATACCTTTCTCATCCCCTTTCCTCCACTTGTCCCACTAATTCCTGTTATCCCTATTGTCCCACCAAACATGGCTAATAGATATGCTCCACTGCAGTTACCTGCCAACCCAGGGCCTATGCCTCAAGATTACCAAAGAAAGATTTCATATTTTGACGGTACTGGCTCTTATCCAGCCCTTCAACATACTAAGAAAATGCAGGACTACTTTGAAAATTATAAGATAGATGATGATGTGGTTAGAATGAAAATTTTTGTGCAAAGCCTAACAGGAGATGTAAGATCATGGTTTAGGTCACTCCCAGAAAACTCTATAGCTAACCTTGAAACCCTGTATCAAACCTTTATCAACAGATGGGGGAAGAAAAAGGATCCACTTCATATTTTATCTGAATACAATACCATCAAAAGAGGTCCCCAAGTAACTGTCTTGGACTATTGTGCTCGGTTCAACAATGTCTACAATGCTATTCCCGAAAATCTCAGACCCCTACCTGATCTAGCTCTATATGCCTTCCCTGATGGGTTTGATTCAAATATGGCATACCAATTAAGAGAAAGGGCTCCCCGGACTTTAGCTGAGATGCAAGACATAGCAGTTAGTGTAGAAGCCAACCTGATAGCTAAGAGGAATAGGACCAGAACTGAAAGAAAGATTACCTTCAAAGAAGAGCCTTCAGGCTGGGATAAAAAATTAGATGCAATAATCACTGGTATGCATAGATTAGGTGACAGAGTAGAATCAGTTGAGAGGAAGTCATCATGGGAAGCACCACAGAATAATCCTATCAGGAATCCCAATTTTAGAAGAAATCAAAATCCTAATCTTGGCAAGGCCAGCCCTGAACCAGAAATTAGACCTCCATTCCAAGAAAACTATGTTGAAGCATCTACTTCCAACGAGCAGATAGATGATACCCACATCAATTTGATGGGCTTGAACGATGATCAACAAGTTTTTCTGGGTCAAGAAGATCATGAAGAGGAAGACATAAGCCAGTTCCAAACCAGATCAGGTGAATCATTTGATTTCAAACAAGGCTATGACATAGCTGTTTTTGAAGTTCATAAACAATACAAATTGAGAAGCAGAACTGTAAATGTGCCACAGCCTTAGAAAACAAAAGATAGCCTGCAGCCTAAGAAAGCTATTGTCACAGAGCCTATTAACAAAACTGATTCAAGTGTAGATGAAGTAACAGTTGAAGAGGTAACCGAACCATTTCCCTCAAATCAAGAAACAAAGGTTACACCTCCTTTACAGCACAATCCAAGTAACACTTTTCAAAAGGGGAGCAAAAAGGACAAACCTCAAGATCAGATTGAAAATCAAGAAGAAGCCTCTAAAAATTCAATTGAGAAAGAAAAGGTTGTTAACCAAAACACCAAGATCCAATCTGAAAAACCTTTTGACTTAGAAGTTGAAATTGGCAAATTAAAGATAGCCATTCCTCTTTCAGAGCTAGCCAAGCATAACATTTACAAACAACAAATCAAGAAGTCCCTTCAACTGACCCACAACAAAGATGATGTCAATGTCTTGGATGATACCCCAGAATTGCTTTTCGGTCCAGAGGTTGATGGAAAGACAGCAGCAACTGGAATCTTACCTTTTTATGTCAGCTTGCATGTTCATGATAAGATATTACACAATGCAATGTTTGATTCAGGCGCTTCTCATAACCTTATGCCTAAGTCAGTAATGGAGAGATTGAATCTAGACATCACAAGACCATATAAGGACCTATTTGACTCCAGCCAAGTTAAGTGTTTGGGCCTGATAAAATATCTATGTGTGTCCCTTGTCCAGTACCCAAATAAAACAATATTAATGGATGTTGTAGTTGCTGATATCCCACCCAAATATGGAATGTTGTTATCAAGATCATGGGGAGCTAAACTCCAAGGTTCCCTGCAATTAGACATGTCATATGCCACCATCTCTGTTTTTGGGCAGCCAAAAAGGCTATACAGAGAGTCACTCATGAAATACATGGTGAGCAGTGAAGAAAAACCTCAAAATTTCCCTATTTATGCAGTCCATTCAGACATGGATTCCTTCATTCTGTTTAATGACAATATAGGTCCAATATGTGATGACAAACCTGTCTTACTTGAACAAGGTCTGCATATGGATGAGCAATCAAGCTCCCAAGAAATCAAGATTGAGAAATCAATTGATGAGACAATGCTAGAAGACAAGCCAGATGAAAAACAACATCTCCAGCTCATAATTCCAAGTCATAGAGAGGCTACCAAGTCTCCCCTAAATCAAGAGATCCTTTGGTTCCTTGAGTTCGATGGATCAGTCAACAAATTAGGGGCAGGAGCTGGAGTGTGGATTCATAACAAATAAAGCAATCATGTAGAAGGTCGAGCCTATAGACTTAATTTCATATGTACTAACAATATGGCAGAATATGAGGCTCTTCTGCTAGGCCTCAAACTGGTAAAATCCTTACAGGCCACAAAAGTTTCAATCATGGGAGACTCAGACCTAATTATTCAACAAGTAAAGGGCAACTTTGTCACTAATGACAAAAGACTAAGATCATACAGATCTGCTGCTATTGAAATACTTAAGGCTTTCACTGAATTTCAGATGACCAAAATACCTAGGACCCACAACCTTCATGCACACATTTTAGCTACATTTGCCAGTACATGCAAATTTCCTTTTGAACCCAACCATTGTTTTACAGCTGAGATAAAACACAGACCGTCTGTCCCAAACAACATTAAAGACTGGCAAGTATTTGAGGATGACACACAGATAAATAGTTTCTTGACCTTACAACATGAATTTGCAGGTTTGAACATTGATGTTGATGCTGTGAAAGACACACAGCCACTGGGTGAACAGGACCAAACAGTTATATCACTCAAAACAACAAATCAAATACTCTGTCCAACAACCTTTGACAAGGAAAATATACAGGAACTTGAACAATTGCATTTTGATGAAATAACTGGTGCAGAGGCTGAGGTCATACAGCTAAAAGACAATTTTCTACCAACAGGCCTAACTCCATTGGAGGACATTTTTGATTCAAATGATGTTCCTAGAAAACCAAAAATGCAACCCCTTAATGCTACCATTGAAGAATGCAACATTGGAACTACTGAAAAACCTAAGATAATAAAATTGTCTGCATCTTTACCTCCTGACCAGAAGCTTAAATACATTGACCTCTTTAAAGAGTTCCAAGATGTGTTTGCATGGAGTTATGAGGATTTGAAATCCTATGACACCTCTATTATTCAACACACCATCCCTCTCAAGCCTAATCAGAAGCCATTCAAGCAAAAATTGAGAAGAATTAATCCTATGCTTCTCCCTTCAATTGAGAAAGAGGTACAAAAAATGTTTAAAGCTGGTATCATAGCACCAATCAGGTTTTCAGACTGGATTTAAAACTTAGTCCCCACAAGAAAGAAAACCGGGGAGATTAGGCTGTGTGTTGATCTAAGGAATTTGAATCAAGTATCCCTCAAAGACAATTATCCCTTACCAAAAATGGATCACATTCTCCAAAGAGTGGTGGGGGCTTCAAGAATCTCATTACTTGATGGATTTTCAGGTTTCAATCAGATCCTAGTCCACCCTGATGATCAAGATAAAACAGCTTTCACAACCCCATGGGGAACTTTCAAATATGTTAAAATGCCTTTTGGGTTGAAAAATGTAGGAGCTACATTTTAGAGAGCAATGGATATTGCTTTTGCTAAAGAGATTCATGAGTTCCTTTTTATTTACTTAGATGACCTCACACCTTTCTCAAAGTCTGACCAAGAACATCTGAAACACTTGAGACAAATATTCATAACATGTAGGAAATATGGAATTTCCTTAAACCCCAAGAAGTCTCTATTTGGTTTGGAGGAAGGCAAGCTATTGGGTCATATCATTTCAAAGGATGGCATTAGAATTGACCCAGACAGAATACAGGCCATCTTGCAAATGCCCCATCCAAGAAATATAAAAGAATTACAAGCCTTTTTGGGAAAGATCAACTTTCTAAGGAGATTTATCCCAAACTTAGCAGAATTGATCAGATTACTAAATAACATGCTAAAGAAGGATTCAAAAGTGAAGTGGACAGTAGAAGCAAATCAAGCTTTTGAAGGTATTAAATTGGCCCTCACCCAAACCCCAGTCTTAACAAATCCTCAATTTGACAGAGAATTTATCATTTTCTCTTTTGCCTCCCAGCATACCATTGTTGTTGTCTTATTGCAGAAAGATGATCAAGGGAATGAAAAACCCATTGCTTTCTTTAGTAGAGCCCTTAGAGATGCACCTCTGAAATATAAGATCATGGAAAAGCAAGCTTATGCTTTGGTCAAAGCCATCAAAGACTTTAGGATCTACATCCTATACTCCCATGTTATTGCTTATGTACCAAATCCCATTGTGAAAGACATACTAACTCAAGAAAACTTAGAAGGCAGAAGAGGAAAATGGATTGCTAACATATTGGAATTTGACATTGAGATAAGACCTACAAAACTGATAAAAGGGCAAGGTTTGGCTAAATTGATGTCAGAAGCAAACTTCCAAGCCTTGGATATTAACCAACTGGACAATGAATCAGGGCTGGCGACTCCAAAGATCAATGCAGCCTTTGGACAATCCCTGTGGTATTCTGATATCTGTTATATATTGCAAAACCTGTGTGCTCCCCCAGGATTGTCCAAAACCAAATCTAGATTTTTAAAAATGAAAGCTTAAAGATTTTGTGTTATAAATGGTAATTTACTATGGAAAAATCATGAAGGTATACTGCTGAATTGCTTAAATATGGATGAGGCTAACAATGTTATGAAAGAATTTCATGCAGGTGATTGTGGTGGACATTTGTACTGGAATTCCACTGTGGATAAGATATTAAGGGCAGGTTACTATTGGCCCACTCTGTTCTCTGATGTTAAAAATTTCACCACTACATGTCATAAGTGTCAAGTGTTTGAGGGAAAAAGAAAGTTACTACCACTTCCCTTAAAGCCTATTGCAACAGAAAGGCCTTTTCAGCAATGGGGCTTGGATTTCATTGGGGAAATTCATCCTTAATCTTCAGGCCAACATAGATGGGTCTTGACAGCCACAAATTACTTTACTAAATGGATTGAGGCTGTCCCATGCAGACAAGAAAATGATTCTACTATCATTCAGTTCCTTGAGACTAATATTCTTTCCAGATTTGGTTGTCCTGACAAGATAATAACAGACAATGCTGCTGCTTTCAGATCCAAGAAGATGGTGAACTTTTGTCACAAATTCCACATTACTTTGGGCCATTCTACTGCATATTACCCTCAAGGCAATGGGTTAGCTGAATCATCTAACAAAAGTCTTATCAACATCATTAAGAAGATACTAGAAGAAAATAAGAAAAATTGGCATAAAAAGCTTGTGAATGCCTTGTGGGCAGACAGACTAACAACCAAGAGATCTATTGGGGTCAGCCCATATGAGTTGGTTTATGGAATGGAAGCCAAATTCCCTTCATCATTGGGGGTCCCTGTCATGAAGCTACTTCAAGAAAGTCAAGCTGAACCAAATGACATACAAAGAAGGATAAACCAAATAATATGTTTACAGCAAACCAGAGATCAAGTGTATAGCAGAGTTCAAATCCTACAAGAGAAGCTGAAGAAAGCCTTTGATAGAAGAACCAAGGCTGAAGATTTCTTTATTGGTGATAAAGTACTTAAATGGGATTCAAGAAGAGAAGACAAGGGTAAGCATGGAAAATTTGACTCCCTTTGGAGGGGGCCTTTTGTTATTCAAGCAGTACAAGGAAATAACACTTATTTCTTGAAAAATTTGGATGGCACTGAAGCTGAAGAGGGCCCTATGAATGGCCGGATGTTAAAGCATTATTTTGACTATTTTCCATGTATATAGCATGGCTTTCCCCCTGTACATAATCAGTTGTATATACTGTTTTCTTTCAGCATATAAATAGTTCAGTTTAAGAAGTTTTGGAAACAAGCAGGAAAAGGCTTTCATTTCAGAAGTTCCACAATGGTGACAAATTCCAGTGTTGAAGTCCAATTAGAAAGCTTTCAAGTTTTGAGAAGAAGTCAAGGGCCAAGGCATTCTGACCTGCTGTTCTTGGTCTTTCAAGTAGAAAAACCATCCCCAAGTGGAGCCACTGTTAGCTACCTATACCAATAGGTTTCATTTTTCATGATTGGCAGGGGAAGTGCTAATATGATCTACTTTGATGGTGCAAAGATCTCATATTTGTGTGGAAAACACCTATCTGCAGTTGCTTGATACCAGTCCTACTTCTGAATGGGTGATCCAACAGTCTAAGTTGGGTCATGCCATATTTCAATTTTTTGTTATAGACTAGAGAAAGAAATCTGTCCAAACTGTTCAATCTTGGCAGATAAGTAGTTAGGTAGAGAATGAAGGTGCCCAACTGCTTAATCTGGGGCCTTGGAAGTAATAAGGCTAGCCTTAGATAGAAAATCAAAAGAAAATGCCAAAGGAAAAGAAAAAGGCACATGAGGGTTTGCCAGTCTAAGTGCACCCTCCTTGAAGTAACAAAAAATGCTAGGCAATAGAATGGGTAGGTAGATGGGGTTGCAGAAGCATGATTTATTTCATATCACTGGCCTGAGCAAAGGAAACACATGGTGGCCAGTGCAGATATTCCTATTCAGCAATTTTGGAGCAACAAAGTGGAGCATGTCTAACTTCCCAATCATCCCCCATCAAGTTCCTTGCTAACATCCCTCTATCACCTTGGTGTATGAGAGAAATCGAACTCATTCATTGATCCTTGTAGCGTAAAGAGCCACATTTCTTGTGTAAAAATCTTTTCATTCTGATCTACTCTCCCAACTAAGTTTGTTCCCTAACAACTTAGTCTTTGCCTCCTCTCTTCCACATTCCCCTCCAATACTAACTACTAACTCTATCTACACTTAACTCCCTATATTCCCCTTTCCCTATTACTATAACACTATTGTGTATAAAACCCAATATATGTATATATCCCTCCCCTTTGGCATTATAGCCATATGTTCAAATATTGGAAAACAATGCAGAAGCAAAGTCTTGTTGTAGGTGGTTTGTTTAAAGTCAAGGATTAAACTAACCCCTGGTTGGTTTAATAACCTAAACCCTACCCTTTTCCCCTTACAACCCCTTCACAAATACTTTACCCGCCCTATTTGCAAAACATTGTTAAAAACCCACTTTTGCCGCCTATCCAAAGTTTTGTTACAATGCGCATTTCACAAAAAACAAAAGAAATCATTAAAATAATGCCGCCGGGTCCCGCCGTATTGTCCTATCAGCTTTGCGCCCCGTCAACCATCGGATCTGGGCTTTCCCATCCGACGGACTACAGTGATATCGGACTGCCCCCGATGGCGGTACTTTACCTCCCGAAAAATGTCAGACCATGACGTCAGGGCAGTGCCACGCATCGCCCCCAGGTTATATCGGGAGGCTGCCTGCCAAAACCGCTCCCGTACTATAAGCAGTCTGATGAAACCACTTACTGCCCTCCATATACCGCCTGCCCACGTCATGCCCACGTCATGCCACGTCGACCCCGCGTCAGCGCCCGACCCGCCAGCGCTCCGACCTGTCCGCCACGTCCCCCATCCACGCAGACCACTCACAGGCCACCACTTCACCTTTTCGTACCCGACCCCACCCGATGAGGTCATGCTGACGTCATCCAAAAAGCGCACCAAAGCCCAAAATGTCCATATTTGGCCAAAAATCACGGTTTTTCGCTTTTTTTGACAAAAGAACTATTGTGCTCCCTGCATGTAATTTACGACCATTTCACCACCAACCTGCAGAAATTGACTTAAAGATCGTGGGTGCCCTCAACTTGCCTGCATTGCCACCATTGCCAGAGTTTACCAGGTATTTATCAAAATCTCCCCTCCGCGCCTGGTTTTTTGCATAATTCACCAAAACAAGCGAGAAAAGAGAGAAAAACACTGTAATTACCAGAAAATTCTCGGTGACCACCATTTATCTCCAGCTATAAGGCCGAATTTACCTACAGAAGTCCCCATTGAGCCGAATTTCCACAAATTTACAGCCTGTTTGCGCAGTCGCAAACTAAAACCTCTGCTACACAAGCTCACCGGGAAAACCACCCTTAAATCCCAATATTTGCTCATTAAAATTTTCTCAGGAGCATTTCAACCTATTTTCACCATAATTCACCCTCTTTCCTCTGAAAATTGCCCTGTTTCTGCAAATTACATTGCTCTGTGTTGCTGAGCCCAGAGAAACAAGTTCAAATACATATTAAAGCACCAATTGACCATGGAGACACCAGTTGCATTAAATGTTACACCTCTAAATGCCCCACAAAGAGAGCTAGAATGGCAGGCCCTGGCTGATAGAGACTACCAAATGGTAGAGGGAATCCCAGACTACAGCAAATACCACATTCAAGTACTCAATGACCTTAAAGCCAAGCATCTCAGTGGAAATGATATCCTAGGGATTTGGGACTCCAATTTGCCCGTTTTCAATCTCCCTCAGGTCAATATCCTCCCAGACTTGATACATAAATGCAGTGCCAACTATGACCCATGTCAGAGAGCTGTCCTCAATTCCTCAGGCTTAGTTTTGTTCCATGTCACCCCTGAGGCCATAAATGAGATGCTACACTTTCATACTGCAAAGCCATTGACTCCTCTCTCTATGATGGACTTGCTAAAGAAAGGAGGCAAGCTGTCTAGTGCCCAAATTTTAAAGATCAATCAATTATTCATTCAACCAGGCTCTGAAACTATGAGGACTCCTACTATGAGGACTCCTCCCATAGGAAATGTATATTTCAATGAGTTGGGCAGGATGCTTGTGGATATGATCAGTTATGTCCTGGGTTACAGATCATCTGAGGATGCTGATGAAACCATTCTAGCAATGCTGTCCATCTTCTCCCCTGGAAAGCCTCCTACTGTTCACTATGATTACGCTGCCTACATTGCCAATAAGATTCATGAGCAATTGATGAATCTAGAGAGGGAAAGGATATTTAGATATACTTCTTACATCTATCACTTATTCCTATTCTATCAGTCTGATAGCTTCCCTATTACTCTTAAGAGGCTTGATGCCCAAGGGAACCAAAGGTCTGTAGTGTTTTGGTCTTCAGTTTTCCATCATATATCTTTTTCACCATACAACTACTGTGAATTCATAGACCTGTTCATCCATCCAGCCATGTCCTTGCTGTTGAGTGCCCCTCCTCCAAGATTAACAGATGAGATTCAAAGGATCCTCCAACTCTCAAAGGCCTACAGCATTGGGGATTGGTACTTCTACCAACACCATACAGTGATCATAATATATGGTTGTGAGCTAGCCCCATATAGGCTGCCAAGATATGTCCCTATGAGACTCTTTGCCTTAGAGTATTTCAGGCAGTTTGGAAATGCAGACATGGTCCATTTCCACAGCAAAAACAAGAAGGTACAACTAAAAGTCAGAAATCAGCTAGGCCCATTCATTTATAATAAAAGAGACGAGGCATGGCAAGAAGCATATAAGATCCTGCAATGCCTTGGATTGCAAACTAGTTTCCTCTGGATACCCTATGATCCAAATCACTTCATTAGCCTTAGAAGGGTCAAGTATAAATTGGCTAGCTATGATCATGTCAGGCTGCCCCATATTGAAAAATATGCCAATCTGTTAAGATGGAAAGAGGGCACATTAGAAGAAGCAAGTACTAAAGAGGAAATACTACAAAAAGAAGCAAAGAATCTTGAAAAGGAAGCTGACTTGGAAAATTGTGGGCAGGTTTCCTCTTCTTATCAAAATCAGCTTGGAGCAGCTGCCTCATCTTCTACAGCCCCCCAACAGGAAGCTAAAACTACTCCTCAGGCAGCCAGCAAAGGTAAAGGAAAAGAGATGGAACAGGAGCAGCCAACCCCTACAGCAGGAACAAGAAAGAACAATTGGAGGAGAGGTCAGCTCCTCAAGCTAGCAAAGGAGGGCAGAGTCTAGTATAAAGCAACAATTCATTGATATCAAGAAGAGAAATGAGCCAGTCAGGCTCCAGCTATACAATCACTTGCTCAAAATGGCTCCCACAAACCAGCAGAGGCTTATGTCAGCATATGACATAACAGAGGGGAAGATGACTATGAGTCATTTCATGCCTACTATGCTGCAGCCACAGTCAGCTGCAGATTATATAAGAACCAATCTTGAGGTACTTGCAAAAGACATCCACCCAATGGACCAGATAGAGCTTCATAAGCAAACGGGTGAGATGGTCTATTCAACTCTTGCAGACAAGACCTTCCTTGCACACAAATTGCAAAACAGTCTTCATAATACAACTGCCCAATTAGAATTGGAGAAGGCCTCTTCACAAGCCAAAGACAACAGGATTAGGTCTTTGGAGGATATTATTATAGAGCTTGGGCATGACCCAAGTGATCCCAAAGCTGTACAGGCATTATTAAAGGTAAGAGATGCAGATATAGCAGCTTTGAGGAAGATGGTAAAAATTCCAGCAACCCTTCACCCTCAAACAGAAGATGTTGCTCAGCAGAGGAAGGACCAAGATGTAGCAGCCATGCTGCTAACACTACACAAACAGTTGGTACAAACAGAAGGGAAGTTGGTAGAAACAGAGGCTGCATTACAGGCAGCCCTGAAACAGAAAGAGGGAGGCCAGACATCTCAGCCCCCTCAGCCAGTGATTAATCTTGAGGAGCCTCCTCAAACTATCAGTCCTCCCACAGAACAAACAGCTGGGATAGGCCCTTCAACTTCAGCACCAAATATAGCAGCAGCACCAGCAACAACATCAGAACAGGCACCGAGCCTTGATATGCAGAAGATGATGAAGGAGATTCAAGTTCTACAGGCCCAAATGGCAGAGCTAAATGAGGCCAAGGAAAAATTGGCTACAATTAATGAAAAGTATGATAAATCAAAGCAAATTGTAGCTAAAAAAACAAGAGAGGTGAAGGCCCTTGAGAAAAGGATAAAAGAGCTGGAGAAAGAGCTCTCTCTTGACAAAGTAGTGGCAGAAATCAAGAAATTCCTATGGGCCAATATTGGTCAATCCATAACAGATCAATGGCAATATATAGAAACCATTCATGAGCACATGGATCTCATAGGCAGGGCCCACAAGGAAAGTCAGAGAGTAAGG
The DNA here is from genome assembly GCA_031772625.1 of Pinus tabuliformis. Classification (NCBI taxonomy): domain Eukaryota; kingdom Viridiplantae; phylum Streptophyta; class Pinopsida; order Pinales; family Pinaceae; genus Pinus; species Pinus tabuliformis. The sequence goes on from CM062804.1 coordinate 1,425,902,013, forward strand.
GCATCTCTAGGCAATATGCCTGAGATAGCCATTAGGATGATCAATGTCCTGAACAATCGCACAGGCCCTCAGCTGGCAGCAATAGGAATCCCCAACAGAACTGACACAATCTTACTGGTGAAAACGGTGCTCACTTTAAGAAGTCTTGTGCAAACATTGGATAGAAGATGTCAGGAAATGCAGACAGAGGTGAACAAGTTCACAGAGAAATTCAAAGCATTACATAACAGAGGCCTTCCCAGCTTACTGAACAGCGCAGGAAGGCTACTATCCCATGAAAATTATGCCAAAAGGGTAAACACATTTGCTACAAATCAGATCACTGCAGGATCAAGTACCCCAGAGGAAACAGGGCCTGCATCTGGGCAGAGCCTCTATGACAGAATAGAAAATTTGTTCTTTATCATGAATGAGATCAGACATCTGTTTGAAGTGCCTCCTAATTACTACAAATACACTGAGGCAGATGAAACATTAGGCACAATTTTGAGACATCAGTTGCCTACTCAGGAATGGTGGACCAGCATGATACAGACATTGCTGTGAACAAACAGATTTTCATCAAGTTTTTACATCAAAATACAAATCATCATGTTCAGACAATTGATATATTCACTATGACTGTAAAAGAGTGGACTGAGCCAACTCAGCAAACCAATTCGGCCACTAAAGCAACCCCGACAGATGTAGATGACAGGGCTGAGAAAGCTACAGCACGACAGAGCATTAAAAGTGTATTATTCAGAATCAATGCAAAGCATCCTGCAGAGCCAGTTGCCCTCAAAGTCAAGGACTTCTGACAAACAACAAACAGCTGTTATGTATTCATTTAAGTAGTTTTCAATTTTGTAAAAATATCTTTGAAAGTTGGTAAGAACATTTATTGTACAATATCTCAGAACTAAGATATTTTTGTGATATTTTTGTATATATCCACCCCTGTGCTGTTTATTGGGGGTTGTTGTTACTTATTCTGTTCAAGAGAACTCGGCTGTATTTTTTTGAGAAATATAATACAAAGGAGCTGTTGGTTTCCAGAATACATGGATGGCTCGGATGTGCTGTGATGAAATTACTGACTACTGCAAGATTCTCGTATTATGGCGTGATACAATAAGTGTTTTCAAATTGTATTTATGTTTTATCTCTTCTATAAACTGTCTGTGAATGTATGGTGTTTAAACTTGGTAGAAAGGTAAAAGACTAGTTCAGGATTTATCTGTTAAAGATACCCTAAACTCAAACCTTACTACTAAATATGTTTTCTTCAAGATTAGCTGCAACTGTGGAATTCTTAAATGCTCCCGATTGCTCTAATCACATGACAAGCCTTTATTCAGTAATTCTTGTTGCTGCTGAGTAGGATTTGTTCTTCACCTCGTATTGCACTGTGAAAGAATTCTTAATTGCCTTTTCTGGTGTAATGTATACCGTTTTCTTGCTAAATTTCAAAGTTTGTATCATGAATACCCATCTAGCCTTACAGTGAACCTTTCTTTATCACAGACATCAAAACCTACTTATTTGTGGACTCCACATGCCCAATGGATTGAACTCTCCTTCATATTTGCATGCCCTTCTTTGAACAACAGTCTTCAACCAAAACTCAAACAAACTCCCAACTCATAACTAGCCTGAGATCTTCACAAGCAAAGCTAAAACTGAAAGAGAGAGCCCTCTTTGATTGCAGGTAGGCTAGAACCTGTAATCCAAAGCTTGGTTAGTGGTTACCCCGGCCGTATTCCCTCAGGAGTCAAAGGGAACAACCTGGGTGTTAACAGAAGGTACCTCGTCACTTGTCATAGGGGTAACAATAAAAAATTATTCATCATAGTACCCAATATTCATGGATGGCAGGGCACCATTTTCACAAAGGGGTTGATCAGCAAATTTGGTGCTATGTATCTAAGGATGATATCTATGAGATTTTGAAGGTTGCCCATGATGGCCCTTATGGAGGACATTTTACAAATAAAAGAATAGGTCACAAGGTGTTGCAAATGGGATACTATTGGCCTTCCCTCTGTTAGCTCTACTATATAATGATGATTTTCTAAAGTCAGAGATGATCTTGGTCCGCTTGGTTCCGCTAAAAATAAGCTCACAATGGTCATTTTCTCCTTCCCTTGCACCGCTCATTCTCCCTTCATCGGTCCCAAAAATGATTAATTCATTTATTGAGTTCGAGTTTAATCGCTGATCGCAATAGCATGTCGCCATACATAAAGGCCCAGAATTACCAAAAACTCGATCCAACGATTCCTGTCATGCCCGATAAAGCGACTCGCCCGATCACTCATCCGCCACCCGATCAGCTCCACCACGATCTAACAGCCCACGCTTATTCTGCTCCCGCTTCTTTTGATATCCCTCGCCAAGCCATCTCCACCGTCTATCCTCCAGCGTATAACTTGTAAAGAGTGAAGTTTTTAGAAAGCCTATCCTCAATGCTCTTGAGCTAAAAGCCTCACCATCCTCTACTGACTATGTCAATTTGCAAGATGATAAGCCTGCAGTCATGCTTAGCCCAATGATTTAACTTGCTGATAATAGCTCCCCATCATTTTATGTCTCCTTAACCATTCATGATAAAACCCTTCATAATTGCCTGTTAGATGCAGGGGCTAGCCACAATCTGATGCCTAAAGCTGTCATGAAAGAGTTAGGCCTTGATATCACCATCATATCATGATTTATTCTCATTTGATTCAAGGAAAGTAAAATGCCTAGGATTAATCAAAGACTTAGCCATTACCCTAACTCAGCTACCCATGAAGAGCATGATGATGGATATTGTGGTAGTAGATATCCCTCCTATGTTTGGCATGCTGCTGTCCAGAGGGTGGATTAAGAGACTATATGGGACACTACAGAATGACATATCTTATGCCACTATCCCAGTTTTTGGAGGGGAAAGCAGGAGATTGTACAGAGAAGCACAGCTGGCCTACTTCATCAACTAGGAGAAGAATCCTTCCAATCATCCTATCTACATTGTGGACACTAACTTTGGAGCATGTATACTTCAAATAGAAGTGTTGGTCAGGTAAATCCCCTCTGCGAACAGAGGCGATCCCACTAGCCTAAAATAGAACTAGCCACAATCAAACCACGCTGCTACGCAAGTTCCTAGTTATGCATCAAAGATGAATTAAGAAGACCAACCTGGAGTCCAACGCTATGATTGAAGCAGAGTTGATATCCCCGCTCCCTCGCTCCAGCAGATCATAAATGAACACCTGCACATGCAAAGGAAGAGACAGATACCAACATAACATCTACCAAGGCACAACTATATTTCAGTCAGAAAGGAAATAAATCAACACATCACCATAATAGACAATGAGATTGGAACTATAATAGCAGTCACTCATTAATTAATAATAAACAGGAAAAGTTACAACCATGGTTCTGACGTCGAACCTCTCCTGGCTGGGCGAGCAACTATATGTGTCTTGCAATGCATCTCCTCTCCGGCAGCATAACCTCTCTAGCATTCACTAGCATTCCTCCAAGAACTCAAGAACTCAACATCTAACACTCCATGGCTAATGATTATCACTACTATCACTAGCTTGTCCAATGCATAATGACAAGCTTATATAGATGAAGAAGGGAGGAGGATATGATGAACCGGGACACCTTTTGTGAGATTAACATTATCCCCAAAAGCCATTAAAGATGGGGATATGATAGAGCTCGACATAAGACTGATTTTTTATCCTCAAAAAGCTCCATGCAATGAAGGAAACAACAGTCGGGCGTGCGTTAAGGCAAAAAGCATGACCAAACTTGGTTGGCGCGACTGTTGTTCTAAGACAGAGCGCCAATGGTCGCGCCCTCTTTTGAGGATCTCCATGATTGGCGCGGGTAAGATACTGTGGACTTGCGCCAATGGAAAAAGAGCACTTTTTAGGGATAATCTGCAGGAGGTGTCTTCAGGGAACATGAAGTACATACTCAGGGGAACATAATGCAAGTGTTTTTAGACTTTATCACTTCTTATAACTCCCGAGATGAGTCCTCCAAGGTACGACAAGAGGAGTAACAGGGATGGTGACAAATTACTGTGTAATAGATGCCCCCTAAAGCATGAAGTCCGAGAGGTGGAGAGGGGTGAAATGCTTTACAAGAACACACAAGAACACATAAGAGCACATATAGTTACTGCCGCTGAGGATCTGTATTAAGAGACATGACTGATAGTTCAATTACATGATGTACATGGTATGGTCGCAGCCATCCATAAGAGAGTACATAAATAATCTAGATCCATAGTATGGACGCAGCCATCTGGTTAGGATCAATGAATTGACTCAGGTATGGTCGCATCCATCTAGTGAATGAGTCAAGTATCAAGAATCACGCCTGGATTACAACAGACACAATCCAGGGTCTTGCGCTCCATCTCGCCCCGAACAAGAGTACAAGTTCAAGCATGTGAATATATGAGCTGAAGTCAAACATGCATGAACATCGTCTGATTACCAGTCAATAGTGGAAACTGTTAACAGACGCGAGAGGTACCACCAATAATGACAATGGCCCTCAAGGTACTATAGGTACAATCTACGGCATGTGAATCAATGATCTGAAGTCGAACACCCGTAGAATCATTCGATCGGAGGCCAATGATAAAAACCTCACGTCGAACACGAAGAACTTGCCATTGAGGCATGCAGGCTCCAAGGCACCGGAAAGGAGTCTCTAGATCAACTTCCTGGATAATGAGTTGAAGTCGACAGGAAGTGACCTTGATCGAAGGTGGGCCATAATGTTTCCCACATCATCGACACGAGACAAAGAGATAATGTTGTGAATCGAGATTGTGCGAACTATCAGAGGGAGGTTGTTTCTTTGCAGAGGTCAACTTCTCTTGAACATATCGGCGGCACATTAATGGAATCGGCAGTATTTGACATCAATGTATCAAAGGTCATGATGACGAGGCAATGAGTGGATGAAAGGTCAAATAAGGTACCCAAGTCCATGGAAGCAAGTGAAAGATATGAGATGAAATATCCCCACCCTGGACACGAAAGCAGAAAAGTGCCATGTTCAAGAGCGACATACTGCCGTCACGGTAATAATTATGGTTCAAAAATTTTCTTTTCCCCCCCGCCATTTCTGGCGAGTACCCCAGTTATTTTTAACAAGCTTGATGGGGATAGCATATGCTTGTGTTGTGACAAAATCCGATGTCATTAAGTTTTAACGAGTCTGACAAAGGAAGAACTCGGCGTATTTTCATGTTTAGAGAGTTTGAAAAGACAGCAGAAAAGGAAACTCCAGGGATGTCCTTTTTCGTAAAGTTGTGTCTCTCGGGCCCGAAAAAGTATAAAATAATACCCGAAAGAACCGCCCGATCATTATGATCAAGGAGTACTTTTCATAATTAGTGATTTTGACCTGAAAAAGTAAAAAAGTGGTCAAAACCACGTCGTTTCGTAACCATTAACGAGTTTGAAACGACAAAAACCTGGTAATCTTTTTATGTTTTAACGGTCGACAAAAAGAACTTAAAACGACCGCCTCTTATTACCATTTAACGAGTCAAGAGGAGCGACTCGGCAATCTTTTCCTCTTTAAATGGTCAGAAAAGAGCTGAAAGCGGACCTCCATTTTTATTTTCTTTAACGAGTCAAAAAGGAAAAATACTCGGCAATCTTTTCATATTTTACGAGTCAGAAAAGAGCGTAAAGGCGACTCGTCCTGAAGGAACGAGTGGTATAAAGGGTAGCAACTGGTTCCGGTAATGGTGGAACTTACTCGAAACATGTAAAGGTTAAGAGGCTGGCTAATAAAACCACTCATTGCTGCGGTTCCTCAGGAAAAGAGAAACAACCAAGTGAAAGCATATGATCGGCCAAAGAGATGGTGGCGATGGAATGAAACAACCAAGGCTCATCTAGCAGAATTTAGCAGATAAAAGGCAATCACGGGATGTAAATCAGGTATGGGTTCATTTTTACACAAGCTTGAACCATGGAGAACTTTGCTTGTTAAAAAAAATTTTGTTGCATGCCCCCAGCAATTTTGTTGCATGCCCCCAGCATGAAGATGCAAAATCGAGGTACATGCCCCCCAAGCTTCATGGCATTCACAGAGTGGATGGAATGAAGGTTTACTTGGAAAGACTCGATTTTGAAGGAGGATGCATGCCCCCCGGGCTTTAGTCACGCACCCGGGGCAGCTGCCGTCATCAGAATGACGGGGTGGAGGCTGGGGTATTTCCTGTGGAAATAAGACCATTTAGGAATGGTAGATGACTATATGTGAAGTGTGAACCGGGGAAGGAAAGTTGGTCTACGACTTTGATCGTTCTTCCTTCATGCGGAAAACACATCACTCTGAAGAGTGAGGACACAATAGCACGTATGCGATAAATATAGTCTCGTCCAAGGAGTAAATTGTAATCTAACGGACCTTGGACTACCATGACACCCATTTGAATAGTCTTCCCTTCTAATGTGATAGGTACATTGGGAAGAATTCCTAAAGGTCGAGTGATTTCTCAATGGAAACCTGTAAGGTTTCTCATCTCAGGGAGAAGCAGTGGGGAACCAAGTGCTTCCCAAGCTGTTGAAGAAAGGATACTCACAGGAGATCCCTCATCAATAATTGTACTGGCCATAACCATGCGGTAGACTTGGACTATAATTTGAAATGGTATGGAGGCTGGTAACCGAGGATTGACTAATTGATCCCAATTGAAGGAAACAACTAGATTGCTTGGAGGTGGGACTGGATAGACAGCTGGATATGATTCTGATGGACTTTCTTCCTGGTGCGAAGGAATGAGAGGGATGCTCACTTGATCATTAGAGTCTATGTTGATGAATAGAATTTTGACGGTGGGATCTTCATTCTTTGCAGTGATAACATCATCTGAGGGGGTAACTTCTGAAGGCAAAACCGGGTCACTTGTAAGCCGGACCGTTTGACTTTTGTCTGGTTTGGATTCAGGTGTAAGATCATCTAAGGCTGGAAACTCTGAAGGCAAAACCGGGTCACTTGTAATCTGGACCTTTTGACTTTGGTCTGGTTTAGATTCAGGTGTAAGATCATCTAAAGATGGAACCTCTGTAGGCAAAACCGGGTCACTTGTAATCTGGACCTTTTGAAAGACCGGGTCAACTGTAATCTGGAACTGTGGACTTTCGTTTGGTTTGGACTCAGATGGTTCATCTTTGATGATAGAGTGGTGCGTAGATGATAAATGTAAATCAACACTAGTTCCGACCAGGGACTAGTCGAGAACAGGTGGAGCACAGGTAGGTTCAGGAAGAGAAGGCTGGACTAAAGAGGAATCATGTTTGATCACTTGGTTAGCGGAGAGATGATCTGCAGTTGCAAAGAGACGCTGATATCCAGCAGGTAGTTGGGGTAAGGGAGCCGACAGACTTGCCAAAAGACGGGAAGCTTCATCCATAAGTGGACAAAGGCGAAGGAGATGATTACCTTCACAAAGTCGACAAGGGAAACGAACCTTCCCTTTTCTCTTACCAACTAGTAAGGTATCGTCGATCTGCGACGACAAGGGGCGAGTCGGGTCACGGGACCATATATCTAAGATCCGGGGAATACCAGGACAATCAGAAAGAAAATGGTCCTCCTTGCATAATCGACAAGGAGACCTAGCCTTCCGCGGAGGGGCAGAAGGTGGTTCCACTTCAGATATTTTCGTGGTAGATGCGACCTTTCCCTTAGGAGACTTCTTCTTTTTGGTCTTCTTCTTCTTCTTCTTAGCCACCTGGTTACTGAAATCCAAGGTTTCACCAGGCGAAGTAGAAGATGAGGACGCGGCAATGGGCGAAGAAGGGAAGGGGTCCACCTTAGAATCAACATGGTGTTGTTCGGGTGGAGGAGGTGGTGGCGGAACAGGAGTCATCACACTTGAGACCACCGAGTTTGAAAACAACCATACGGGTAAACCAATGGTCAACCCAGGCAAAGACAGTGTTGCGATATACTGAACACCGACATTTCCAACAGAAGGAAATGGATGAGGGTTCCCATCAGGAGGAACACCTTGGCCGGTGGGCATCGGAAAGGCTGCCATTGAACGAGAAATAATCCTACTCAAGTTAACGCAAACAAAATCTAATTGGGTAGATGTTATCGTGGCCAATAAATTTTAAGACACTGAACTTAACCTTTTCATTTTTTAAGAGTCGAGAAAAGGATAAAAGATGACTCTAGTCTCCTTCGAATATTTAATGAGCACGAAGTGACAAGACGCTCACAGGCACCTTTTCGTTTAGGGAGTCCGAAAAGGATCAAAAGTGACTGCTCTGGAATTCTAGGTAGAGGGTGTGCCAAACTTTTCGCAAAACCACAGAATACTTTTTAGGGTACCGGTGGTCAATCTTCGTGAATGTTGTGTTCACTGCATTGCGAATCGTAGGGCGGCTGACACGACTTCCTATGGATAAAGGCTTTATTCCTATAGGGGTCTCCCAATATATACTCGACGGTACGTGGGAGCATAGTCCGTATTGGCACCTATCGTTTCACCGTGGAGGAATCACCCAACCACTCGACGATAAACTACGAGGTTTAAAGACGCCAGAACACGTCTCTAACCTAGAACTCTAGAGTATTTGCGTTATGTTCCAATGCGTTGTTATGTTCAGGGAAAATTTTAAGAACGCCCCCTAAATTTATAAATATAATAAATGGGCGAATCTCCATGGTATATAGGAAAAATGGAAGGCGATTTTATCAATAATATAATATGTATATATAATTGTTTGGCGAATCTCTCACTAGGGATGGCGAATATTTTACTCAATTATAAAATCTTGTAAGATCTTGGCGAGTCTTTCACCAAATAATAAAACTTTGTAAAGTCCTAGTGAATCTTAGCATAGGCTACATGTTGGTTTAATTCCCCCATTTAAATAGGCTACATTCCAGGTGAATACCATGGGTCAATACCATGTGCCCTTTTGGTGAATACCATGGGTCAATACCATGTGCCATTTTTATTTTTATTAATTCTAATATTAGCGTTAATAATGGTTTTTTGCATGGTATTAATAACAATCTAGTCCATGGTATTTGTCCCATAGTATTTTGGCCATAGGTTTCACCTAAATATAACCCATTTTTCGAGTGTTCGTAAATATAAGGTAACTTATGGAGTAAATATAAAAAAATGTTTTATTTGTTTACCATACCTCTCGTTTATTTATATTTTTATTAATTTACCATACCTCTTTTACAAATATGGTATTTGGCCCATAGGATTCACTTAAATAAAACATCTTTCTTGAGCCTCATAAATAGAACGAGGGTTATGGACTAAATATAAAAAGAGGTTTTATTTATTTACGATATGTCTAGTTTATTTATATTTTTATTTATTTACCATACCTTTTGAGTAAGTATAAAAAGACGTTTTATTTATTTACCATACCTCCACTTTACTTATATTTTTATTTGTTTACACCCTTACATGTATATAAGGTGACTTATGGAGTAAATATAAAAAATGTTTTATTTATTTACCATACCTCTCATTTATTTATATTTTTATTAATTTACCATACCTCTCATTTATTTATATTTTTATTAATTTACCATACCTCTTTTATAAATATGGTATTTGGCCCATAGGATTCACTTAAATAAAACCTATTCTTGAAAATGGGCGAATGGATTCACTTAAATAAAACCTATTCTTGAAAATGGGCAAATGGAAGGTTGTAAGTCCTAATTTCAAGGGCTAAATTTACCTTTTTTACCCTCTCCCTTAAAATAAGGTGGGCTACTTGAGGTGATTTGTAAAAATGTACTATGATACAAAATATTCGCCCACTAAAAATTTAAAACCCCTTAATTTCGCCAAAGGGTGAACATTCGCCCCTAAAATTATCCTTGGTTATGTTCATTGAGTTCATTTTAAAGTTTATCTTCGATTATGTTTCAGTTTTTGGTCCTACCGTATGTGATATCTCAAAAACTTCTTAAATGCAAACTATATGCCAAAATTATATCATTTGATTCGATGAATTCTATCTACAGGAGGGTTGAGATTTTTACACAAACGAAATGATCACTCAACCAACAACAAAGATCCTAATGCAGCTAATAACAAGAAATGAAATTTTTTCTTTTTCTTTTGAATAGCAACAAATAACAATAAATGCTAACTAATATGATGCAAAAGATTTTTTTGTTTTTCTTTCCTTTAAGATGGCATGATGCATGTAAACAAATTTTAAGAGATATGCACAATCCAAGTTCACTCAATGAAATAGAACCAATTCTGAAACACCAAAATGAACCATGCAAGCAAGGAAAAACACAAAAGTCAAGTGAAATCCAAAGAGGCTAGAAGTGAAGCACTCAGAGTATAGAAGATCAAGCTTTAACAAATCACTGGATAGGTGCAGAACACAACCAACAAGCTGACTGGATAATCAAGAGATCGAAACTTCCCACAGAAGGCTAGACATGCAAAGTCACTATATGTTCTAGGGCTGAGACGAAAATCAATAGAAATAAGCAAACAGCTGAAGGATAAAGGCTAAGACCAGTCAAGCAGAGGTTCAACACACTTCCAGAGGTTGTAAGAGATATAAAAAGAGACTGAAAGAGCTTTCCACCCACACACAGGCAAAATTTACAGGGCTGGCACGACTGTCAGCCTGCAACTTGCGCTACCACAGAATTGGCGCGAGTTGCTTTTGAGCAACATGCGCCAACTGGCGCGACTGTCAGAGAAATAACCGCGCCAATTAAGCTTGCCGACTAGAAAAATAAATGATACGACCTCAGGTCGGGTTGACAGTGCTCAGATGGGTCAAACAGTAAAGAATAAACTCAAAACTGACTCAGGAAGCTCATTCACTCAAGCAAGCAGAAGAAAATTAACATGCAAGACAAATTCTAAATAGCTTGCTCCCCAGCGGAGTCGCCAAATTGTTGGTCAGGTAAATCCCCTCTGCGGACAGAGGCGATCCCACTAGCCTAAAACAGAACTAGCCACAATCAAACCACGCTGCTACGCAAGTTCCTAGTTATGCATCAAAGATGAATTAAGAAGACCAACTTGGAGTCCAACGCTATGATTGAAGCAGAGTTGATATCCCCGCTCCCTCGCTCCAGCAGATCATAAATGAACACCTGCACATGCAAAGGAAGAGACAGATACCAACATAACATCTACGAAGGCACAACTATATTTCAGTCAGAAAGGAAATAAATCAACACATCACCATAATAGACAATGAGATTGGAACTATAATAGCAGTCGCTCATTAATTAATAATAAACAGGAAAAGTTACAACCATGGTTCTGGCGTCGAACCTCTCCTGGCTGGGCGAGCAACTATATGTGTCTTGCAATGCATCTCCTCTCCGGCAGCATAACCTCTCTAGCATTCACTAGCATTCCTCCAAGAACTCAAGAACTCAACATCTAACACTCCATGGCTAATGATTATCACTACTATCACTAGCTTGTCCAATGCATAATGACAAGCTTATATAGATGAAGAAGGGAGGAGGATACGATGAACCGGGACACCTTTTGTGAGATTAACATTATCCCCAAAAGCCATTAAAGATGGGGATAGGATAGAGCTCGACATAAGACTGATTTTTTATCCTCAAAAAGCTCCATGCAATGAAGGAAACAACAGTCGGGCGTGCGTTAAGGCAAAAAGCATGACCAAACTTGGTTGGCGCGACTGTTGTTCTAAGACAGAGCGCCAATGGTCGCGCCCTCTTTTGAGGATCTCCATGATTGGCGCGGGTAAGATACTGTGGACTTGCGCCAATGGAAAAAGAGCACTTTTCAGGGATAATCTGCAGGAGGTGTCTTCAAGGAACATGAAGTACATACTCAGGGGAACATAATGCAAGTGTTTTTAGACTTTATCACTTCTTATAACTCCCGAGATGAGTCCTCCAAGGTACGACAAGAGGAGTAACAGGGATGGTGACAAATTACTGTGTAACAAGAAGAATCCAAGAAGGCCTTGTTGTAGCTTAAGAAACTAGTAGTCCAGGCCGAAGGAGAGCAAGGGAGTTAGGTCTAGGAAATGTTCTTTGATGGAGCATGTTCGAGGGAAATTGTAGGAGCAGGGGTGGTGTTGATATCTCCAAAACAAGAAAGCAAAAATCTATCTTTTAAGCTGGCTTTCCAAGTCACCAACAATATAGCAGAGTATGAGGCTCTGATATTGGGCCTTAACACAGCCAAAGACAGAGAAATCAGAAGCATAAAGGTGTTTGGAGATGATGATCTTATCATTTAGCAAGTGAACAAAAATTTTCATTCAAAGCACCTAAGGCTAAAAGCATATAGAGATGAGGTATGGAGACTCAAAGATTCTTTTGATAATTTTTGTATCTCATACATCCCTAGAGCCAAAAACCAGCTTGCTAATTCCCTTGCTGTGTCTACTAGCATGTTTATCCCTCCCATGCTTCCTAGACTAGTTTATGAAGTCCAAATGAGATATAGACCATCCTTGCTTGATAATGTCCAGCATTGGAAAGTTTTTGAAGATGATGATGAAGTGAATAGGTTTCTGCAAGTCATTGACGAATTCTCTGAAATGAAAATTGATCAAGAAAATGAAGCCTTGGAAGAAAATCCCCAGCCCCGGCTTAGAAACAAAATTGGCAAAGATAGCATTGTCCAACTGCCCAGCAATCATATACCTAAAGGCCTAGTCCCTTTAGAAAAGTTGTTTGACCAGAATGATGTGCCTTATAAGGCTGCCCAAAAAGAAGACCAATCTGCAGTCCATAAGCATAACATAGGGAGTCCAGATCAGCCAAGATATATAAATCTATCCACCCATCTATCTGCTGCCCAGAGTTCTGAATACTGCAATCTAATGAAGCAATTTGCTGATGTCTTTGCCTGGGAATATAGTGACCTGAAAACATATGACAAAAATATCATCCAGCATAAAATCCCTTTAGAGAAAGACACCATCCCTTTTAAGCAGAAGCTGAGGCCCATAAATCCCTTGCTCCTCCCTCTAATTGAAAAGGAAATCAAGAAATTACTGGCTGCCAAAATCATAGTCCCTCTCAAATATTCAAAATGGGTGGCCAATTTGGTAGTAGTGAGGAAAAAAAGTGGAGAAATCAGGGTTTGTGTCAATTTCAGAAACTTAAACAAATGCTCTAAGAAAGAAATTTTCCTCTACCCAAGATGGAGCATTTACTGCCGAAAGTCTCAAGAGCCAAAGTGATGTCTTTCCTGGATGGATTTTCATGATATAACCAGGTTGTTGTGCATCCAGATGACCAAGAGAAGACTACATTCACCACTCGTTGGGGCACTCTTATGTATTCCAAGATGCCTTTTGGGCTGATGAATGCTGGAGCCACCTTTCGGAGGGCTATGGATATAGCATTTGTAGGAGAGAAGGATAAGTTTGTCCTTATCTACCTTGATGATATAACAGTGTACTCTAGCAGCCATTGAGACCATTTGCATCATTTGAAGAAAGTGTTCCTGAAGTGCAGAAGATTTGGGATTTCAGTCAATCCTAAAAAGTCACAGTTTGCTTTAGAATAATGCAAGTTGTTAGGACATGTTGTTTCTGCTTCATGTGTCACAATTGACCCAGAAAAAGTGAGAGCAATATAGACTTTGTCTGTCCCAAGGTCAAAGAAAGATATCTAGTCCTTTATAGGCAAGATAAATTTTGTAAGGAGGTTTATCCCAAATATTGCAGAACTTGTAAAACACATTACCTCCATGATGAAAAAGGGATCAGAATTCAAATGGACTGATGCAGCAAGAAAATCTTTTGAATCCATCAAAAAAGCTATTATGGAAGCTCCTACTTTAATCAGCCCAGATTCCAGAAAGGAGTTCCATATATTTTTGTTTGCCTCTGATGACACCCTTGCAACAGTTTTGATGGAAGCATATGAAGAAGGCTCAGAGCATCCAGTGGCATTTTTCAGCAAAACTTTAAGGGATGTCGAGCTAAGGTATGATATCATTGAGAAACAAGCATATGCTCTTATCAAATCTTTGAAAGCTTTCAAAATTTACATTCTAAAATCCAAGGTAATTGCATATGTACCGTCTACTTCAGTAAAGGATGTCTTAACACAACCTAATGCTGATGGAAGAAAGGCTAAATGGATTGCAAAGCTTATTGAATTTAACATAGAATTAAAGCCCACAAAACTGGTTAGAGGTTAGGGCCTTGCCAAATTAATGGCTGAAGAAAATTGCAGAAATCTGGACATAAACCTCATAAACACAATTTCAAAGAAAGGTCAGACAGAAGAAAAAATAGTTGAACTAGAGAAAAATCAGACATTGGTAGAAAATCTAGCTTCTTGCGATTTAATTTGCAATAACTCAATTCTTGCTGAAGCTAGAAGTTCCTCCAGGATTTAGTTCAAGCCAAGCTAGAACTATTAAGCTCAAGGTAACTAAATATTACATTCATGAAAATCTGCTCTACTGGAGGGACCCCTCTGGAATTATTTTGAGGTGTCTGGACAAAGAACAATCCATGGAAGTGATGCAATAGTTTCATCCCAACATATGTGGAGGACATCATTATTAGAAAACTGCAGTCCACAAAATCCTCAGAGCTAGGTATTATTGGCCCACCTTGTTTGCTGATGTCTTTTCATTTTTTAAATCATGTGATAGGTGCCATAGATTTGAAGGGAAGCAGCAACTGAAGTCCCTGCCCTTAAAACCCATACATGCTAGTGGCCCTTTCCAGTAGTGGGGCTTAGATTTCATTGGAGAAATTAATCCACATTCCAGTGGCTAGCATAGATAGATTTTAGTAGCCATATATTACTTCACTAAATGGATTGAAGCAATCCCTACCAGAAAGGTCGATCATTAGGTGGTCATGAGGTTCTTAATGGAGAATATCCTCACTAGGTTTGGCTATCCACATAAACTGGTTATAGACAATGCAGCAGCCTTAAGGGCAAAATAATTGGTGGACATGTGTGACTTAATGGGCATTAAGCTAGTGCATTCCACCTCATAATACCCTCAAGGAAATGGCCTAGCAAAATCTTCTAACAAGAGCCTGATAAGGATAATTAAAAAGTTGTTGGAAGACAACAAAAAGAATTGAGATTCGAAGCTCAAATATGCACTGTGGGCTGACAGAGTGACCACCAAGAAATCCATAGGGAATTCCCCATTCAAGATGATACATGGTACTAAGGATGTATTCCCAATTTAGTTAACCCTCCCTGTGGCAAAGTTCTTGCAAAAAGAGTAGAATGAGGAGGGGGACCTGGCAAAAAGGATCACTGATTTAGCAGAGATACATCAAATCAGAGAACATCTGGTCAAAAAAGTTGTAGCCCATCAGAAAAGAATTAAGGAAGCTTTTGACAGAAGGATGAAAGCAGATAATTTTCAAGTTGGAGACTTGGTTCTAAAGTGGGATGCACTAAAAGAGAAGAAAGGCAACCATGGGAACTTTGATGCTTTTTGGACAGGGCCTTTTATCATTTCTCAGATCCAGGGGAACAATACCTTCATACTCCAAAGTATGGAAGAGGAGGAAGTTCTTGATGGCCCAGTTAATGGCCAATTTTTGAAAGTTTATGTCATTTAAGGCCTTTGGCCTTAAGTTTGTAAATATGTTATTTTATCAGTCTTAGTGTAGACTCAGTTAAACTCCATGCCCAATGGAGCACTAGGAAATTTTGCCCATTTGGTTTTCACAGGGAAGGCAACGGTCTGCAGTTCTTGAGGCCTCACAGGGAGGATCTCATCCCCAGAAGGAGCCATCATTAGCTCTGCTATATAACGATGATTTTCTAAAGTTAGAGATGATCTTGGTTCGCTTGGTTCCGCTAAAAAGAAGCTCACAACGGTCATTTTATCCTTCCCTTGCACCGCTCATTCTCCCTTCATTAGTCCCAAAAATGATTAATTCCTTTATTGGGTTCGGGTTTAATCGCTATCGCAAATTGCATCCATGTGTGTATAAAGGCTACACCCATCGGCTTCTGCCAATGCGATATTGTGATACGATCTGATCGCAATTGCATCCATAAATGTATCAAGGCCATGCCCCTCAGCTTCTGTCGATGCGATATTGTGATGCGATCTGATTTCAATCGCACGTCGTGATATGTAAAGGCCCAAAATTACCAAAAACCTGATCTGACGACTCCCGTCATGCCCAATAAAGCGACTCGCCTAATCACTCCTCCGCTGCCCGATCAGCTCTACCAAGATCTAACGACCCATGCTCATTCCGCTCCTGCTTCTTCCGATATCCCTCACCAAGCCATCTCCACCGTCTATCCTCCTGATCCAACGGCCGACCCTCCTCCTTCATCCTACTCGTCCACCTATTGTGCAGTCCACATCTCTTAACTGTTCAGTGTTCCCGAAGGATGACGGTGAATAGTTTTTAGTACTAGGTGTATTTCCTCCTCAGCAACTACATTCAACAGACAGTATGGCCGAGAATGAAAAGGACAGAGCACAAACAGATAAATTCATTTAACAGTTATGGGATTTCATCCCATATGATACTCTAGCCACCTGAGAGGACAGCAGAGCACAGGGAAAAGATCAGATTCATCCACTATAGCAAGCAAGTGCAATCAGAAGCTCCATTAGACAGTTAAAGTGGTTGGTGGTCAATTATGACCCCTCCATACTTAGAATGGCTGAGTGCCTTTGTAATAAAACTCTATATATATACACAAAGAATATGTAATTAGGGTTGATGGTTGATGTTTTGGTGTAAGGTTGGAGACTACAACTATTTTGATCCTTGCAACATCTCGTCTTTGTTTTCAGCTAATACAAGGTTCTTTTGCTGTTGGTTGCTCACTTTCATTTCTTCTTTTGTTCTAAGTTGTGCCTGATATGCCGTATTTATGAGGTCTTGATATTTAGCATTAGAGGAGTTGTCATCCTACCTCTACGTTAAAGTATAGTATGTATCAGCGAATGAGTTATTTAGGTTTCTTTTCACCTAATTCCAGAGAGCTGTCATCCTATCTGTGTGTTGGGGGATGATATTTACAGACTTCTTTACTGGTTGTAGCCGGCCATCACATGGTCTTGTGCATCTGTTGGTGTTGTCAGTATTCTCCATATTCACCCAACCCTTAAATTGTGAGTAATTGGTGGTCTAAAGCCTTGTAGTCTGGGGGTGTTCATGCATGTCTGGAGTCAAGCAAAGTAGAAGTGGTTATCTGGCTTGAACAAGCATAATCTCTTCCATTCATCCATTTGCAAAAATAAGTTGAATTTGTAATTTTCCCAAGCATCTCTGAGCTACAACCTAGGAGAGTTTCTTGGGGTGATAACACCATCTTTCATTATGCTCGTGACTATGTATGAAGATGTGACAGTTGTCAACGCATGGGGCGGCCTAGAAAATCGGATGAGATGCCATTGCAGCCCCAAGTAGTCCTCGAACCTTTTGAGAAGTGGGAAATTGATTTCATTGGAACTTTTAACCCACTTTCTCATCAAAAGGTTCACATTCTGGTTTGCACTGATTATGTGACTAAGTGGGTGGAAGCCAAAGCTGTTGCAAAAGCAACAAAACAAGTGGTTGCAGGTTTTCTTTTTGAAGATTTTTTTGCTCGATATGGTACTCCAAGGGAGATCATTTTGGATGGAGGGGCATAGTTCACATCCTACATGATAGCAAGGCTTATGCAAAAATATGGGGTCAAACACAGGGTGACAACTCCTTACCACTCCCAGGCGAATGGATAGGCAGAAAGTACAAACAAGGCATTGGAAAATATCTTGACAAAAACTATAGTAAACCATCATCGGGATTGGTCTCAGAAACTTCAAGAAGATCTCTGGGAATACAGGAAAACATGGTGGAATACAATTGGGTTTTCGCCATTTAAGTTAGTTTATGGGAAATCCCTCTTGTTTCAGGTAGAATTTGAGATTAGCACGCTTAGAACAGCTTTGGAAGTAGGATCAGATCTATTAGAGGCCTAGAAACATCGGTTGGAACAACTCAATTAGTTAGATGAAATTCGTTTAGTGGCTGACCAGAAAACTACTGCTGTGTTTCATACAGGAGATTGGGCATTGCTCTATGACTCCCGTTTCAAGGATTTTAAAGGGAAGCTTCGCACTCGTTGGATGGGAATGAAGTGGATGTTGTGTTTGATAATGGAATAATCAAATTGGATACAATAGATGATACTAGCCCTTCTTTCTTATTGAATGGACATTGTTTGAAATTATACCACTGTCCAACACCTAAGGATGCCTTCATCAAACATCTCTTTGATAAATCTGGTTTGATGGTTGTTGGTGCAAAGAATGTTCTCTCTGCCTTATGATATATATATATATATATATATATATATATATATATATATATATATATATATATATATATATATATATATAAATATATAATTAATATGTTGTTACTACTTACCTGTTTGCCTTTTGCGGGGATAATGATAAAAATTTGACAAGGAGGAGCTAATTTTTTTTTCCAAGTAATATTTGATGTTGTTACTCCACCATTGTTGTTATTCCGCCAGTGTTGTTACTCTGACGTTGCTGTTACTCCACCACTGCTATTACTCCTGAATTTTTTTCTAAGTGTTGGATGTTCTTACTCCACCATTGTTGTTACTCCGTCGGTGTTGTTACTCTGCCACTATTATTACTCCGTAAGTGTTTTTACTCTACCACTACTGTTACTCTTGAAAAAAATTCTAAGTGTTGGATGTTTTTACTCTGCCGCTGCTGTTACTCTACCGCATTGTTACTCCGCTGTTTTTATTACTCCACCACTGCTATTACTTCACCGGTTATTATGTTGTTACTCCACTGCTAGGTAGGTCACCAGGTACGTCTACGTTGACTCTTATGGATTCAATTAAGATATTCCATTAATGAGACACATATGTTCCACGGACGACCACATTTAAGTTGGGGGGGTCCCGCCATAAACAAACGACGGCACATTAAAACCATAATAATGATACATCATTACCAAATATCGTGCAAATAGTAACCCAAAAATCTAGTGATTTCGTAATAATTTCTGACGCATTGGGAGTTGAATTATGTACATTCAATAACCAATCGGTCTTTTCCCATTACATCCGAATTAATGTAATCATTTCAATGTATTACCATGATTTTCCATTATTCTTCTCTTTTTTCAAAAACTTACCAACCGCTTTCACTGATTTTCAGCCCTCGCTCCACCATGAAGTCACCAATGCTATTAATGTGGTTGCTGCTACTCTCTCCCCAACAGCTGACTATGTCCAAGTTTTTTTACAGTTTCCATAGTGATGGGTGGGTTGGCTGTGCGTCATGAGCTGGAGGATACCACATTGGTCTGCAACAACAGGGAAGTATGGCAGATTTTCGTTGATATGGGTTGGGATGTTTATTTTAATAGGTTATAGGGATTCTACAAAGGGATTACAATATAATTCACACTCAATTTGGATGAAGAGAGCTCTCGGATAAGAGGGATAGAAATCCCTGTCACAGAGGAGGATATTGCAAAGGTTAGTGGATTGCCCCAGTAGGGACAGACATGGTTTTCATGAAGAACCTCCCTCCCGGAGTTCCCTGAGGCATTTCTGTAGGCTGGTGAGAACATTGTCCAAAAGGGTTGGGGGTATGACCGAAACTCATTACTGCATCCATGGGGTGAGGTGGCAGATTTTTTAATGAAATACATAACATTGTATTTAATTATCATTTCAGGGTGTTAGATCGCCTTTGATTTCCACAGTCAGAGGTCTTCTCATTGAAAATGTTGTTCTTTTTGCTGAAGAGCCTCCAATTGATGGTGCAATCCACTCGGTGTTCGTGACAAGTTGCAGCAGTCATTACTAACCATGGTTTGATTCGGCTATTGGTTATGCATGCACTAGCCCAGTTTCAAATTCCATGGGCAACATTCTAAGAATAGACAGAAGAAGAGATAGTAGTTGTTATAGATGCTAGAGAAGAGGAATCAAAAGGAGTAGAGGAGGAACTAGTAGAGGTTGAGTACATAGACCAAGAAGAGTCAGAAGATATGGAAATGGAGGATGAATAAAGGGAGCTTGAAGTGGAAGAAACAGTCAAAGATGTTCCAAAAGAACCGGCCTCGACTACAGAACCCATGGAAGAAGAGATACCGGAGCCAGAAAGGCCTGAGATTGAAGAAATTGTCAGTACCATAGCCGAGTATGTTCCTCAAGAACTACCCTCGATTGTCGGGCCAATGGAATAAGACAAAACAAGGGAGGAAAGATTTTCAAATAGAAGAAATTGTCAAGACCACAGTCGGGGTTGTTCCACAAGAACCATCCTTGACTGTGGGACCGATGGAAGAAGATGGGCCTGAGAAAGAAAGGCTCGGAGCAGAAGAGACCATGGAGCTGACGGAGGAAGGAACCATGGATAAAATGGATAGGATTGACATGGTGATACAAGTGTCCACCTTTATTAACGACGTGCCAAATGGGACAATGCCAACACCATCTACTCAAGAAGTGTTGGATATGGGTGGTGGTGTCACACAAGAACCACCACTAACCCATCCGGTACTGGAAAATGTAGAAGGAATAAATCCTGTGGTTGACACTGCTCCACAAGAACCAGTGTCAACCGCGGGACAAGAGGCAACACAAGAAGGAGCCCCTAACCAGAGTGAAATTGTTGCAGATGAAGGGAAAGAGCTTGAGGTTACAGTCAAAGCTGGTACAGGCTAGTAAGAAAACATTTTTCAATTTCCTTTCTATGCCTCCATTCGTAGAGGAGAGAGAGTGTCTCATTCTCCCCGACGCTCAGAAAAGGAGGTTTTTATTCCTCCCATTCTAAATTTTGATGGGTTAGTTAAAGGTCTGACTGCTGTTAGTCTGCTGGCTGTTGAAGAACAGACAAAGAAAGAACATCCCGTAAAAGAACAGGAACAACAAGTGAGTGAAGAGGGCGTCATTCGGGCAACAGATGCCCTAGAGCCCAGAAGGGAGGAAGAAGCAGATGCTTTTGAAACAGGGGGGCCAGGAAGGGACATTTCTGTCGAAAAGCCAGTGGATACCTCTATGATTGATCCACCACCTACCCAAATAGCTCCAAAGCAGGTCGCGTTAATTATTAAAAAGGAGGCACTTGCTCCCGAGGAAGGGGGACCAAGTAAGGAGGTCCCGATAGATGCACCCATGGATACTCCTCTAAGTAATCCACCACCTAAGGAACCAGCTGCGAAGCCAGTCGAATTGGTTTTCAAGCAAGAAGTGATAGAGAGAGAGGAACCAAGGGAGGAGAACCCAACATAAAGACCAGTATATACTCCTTCGAGAAATCGACTACCTTCCGAATGAGATGTAGGGCCAGACAAAGTGATTGTTAAGTAGGAGTGGATAGAACTGTGCGAGAAAAGGAGGCCACCCCTTAAAAAGAAATACCAACTACATTTCAAAGAGATGATGTGATTGAAAATAGAGGTCTGAAGACTGAGAAGATAGGTGCATCAAATTAAGAAGTAGGTAAGGAAGTATAAGCAACGGGTCAAGAAGCCTAAGGCTATGGTGGTTGAGGTAGAAACATAGGAAGAAGATGTGCCGACGACCTCTGCTACTACTCAGACGGATCCTATTGAGCACTTGTTCGAAGGCCGTGAATTCTCTTTGACAGCCGAGATTCAAACTTTGAAATCCACCGCGGTCCACTATCAAAATGAGGTGAAAAGAATTCAGGAGTAGTTGTGCAAGGCTATCTTCAAATATGTAAAGTGAGTGTATATCTTACGGTTGAGGCATGTGAAGCAGCAACTCAAGTTAGAATGGTTGGAAGGGCAAGTGCTGGAATTGAAGGCTGACAAAGAACAGATGTTCAGCCTGGCACAACAAGTAATGGCATGCCACCCTCCTACTTCTAGCTATGCCTTGTTCTTTCATGAGCAATTTCTTTTCTTTTGTCTAGAAAGCATTAAGAAGGAGGTCAGTCATGAGATCGAGGACTCTGTACAGTTCCATCGTATATTGAGGATCCATGACATAGTAACCTAGCATTTGATGTTCGATTTCTATCTGCATGGGTACTTCCTGCGTGATGAAAAAGAATTTAACCTAGTCCCCTATGTGGGGGACATTCATTTAAGGGCTCTCACCTCTTATATGCTCAACCAGATAAACTAGAAGAAGGATTCCAATACATTTGAATCAAATCAAAACACGAAGCTTTTTATGATGAGAGGAGAGCAAAAACGGTTCGTAACTATGTATAAGAAGCACACTACCTTTCTAGAGATTGAGGGAAATAGAGAACGGATGTTGAGGACACATAAGTGGTGCATTGATCTTTGTGTCAAACAAATAGTCATGTTTCAAGATGAGGCCCTTGATAGCTACCAGAAAAGGTGGATGATGTCACCTACATCTGTCCAGAATAGGGAACCTTTTGGGGAACCAAATTTTGCATGGGCACTAAGTCGGGTACCAAGGTATGCCACATGCGTCCAAACATGCGGGGTCCAATGGATGGGACTTCAGTTTAGGTTCCTTGTCATTTGACTGCCAGCAGAGCATTACACCCCAACATATAATGTACCAAGTGATTGGCAGAAGGAAGTCCTTCTTTCAAAAGGATACAAGGTCCCAGGAACAAATATGGCAAAAGAATATGATCTCGCCCAGTTCCATAAGGATCACAGCCATTCTGACCCACACCTACAGAAGCAGTGAGCTACATGAGGGCATGTAGAAGGCTAGTTGGGTGGAGATGTTGGGCACCAAATCTACTTATCTTTTCCTTACCTTTTCATCCATCCTTCCATCCTTTTTGCACCAATTAATATGCATTTATTGTGATAAACTCATGAGGTAACCTTTCCTTCTTATGTCTCTTCGAATATTTAATTGATGAAGTAAAGTCACGGGGGTTTTACCTATGTGAGCTACTAAAACTTGTTATTTCCACAGATTCCAGTGAACAGATATCGCTTTCACAGCATGTAATAGTAGTTTCGCGATTCACAGCAGTTGTTCGACAACATTGTGACAACATAACCCACTCACAGTTATTTTCATGCTTATTTTGGATCATTTTTGTTCTAATTCTCTCGACAACTAGTTGTTATTCTAAAATGTTGTATATTTTGGGCATTTAGTTGCGAGGTTTTGGGGAATATGTTATCACCCATGTATTGTAAAAAAGGGTTTTATTCATGTGCAAAGCATTAGTCGCGCAGAGATATGTATTGTAACAACTGTTTTATAGATTAATATAATACAAGTAGTTTTGTTCTTCTTCCTTAGCTGTAAATTAATGCATCCCTGATCAGAGAGCTGGGCCCACTCTTCTGATCAGGTCTTGCATATTTCTTTTGTGTATGTTGTTTTACTCTTTGTGTTTATTCGTATTGCTATTACAGATATCTATTGATTGTTGTGAATGCCTTTTAAGTTATGCAATTTATTTTCCATTACTGTCGTAATGATGCTCTAATTTCTTAGTCACGAGTCCTTGGTTGAAATGAGATTGTAACCTTGCCCCAGCATATACCTTACGTGTTACCTTGAAAATTGTACACACCTGGATTGATGAATTAATGTAGGAAAGGGTTGAATAGTTTATTCACACTGAGACACCAACAAATGCATCTACAACATTCTTCAAAGTGTCCACCTTTACCAGCGACACTTTTTTGTCCTCAACCATATCCCTCACAAAGTGATAGTGAACATCAATTTGCTTTGTCTTTGAATGATAAGAAGGGTTATTTGCCAAGAAATTTCACTTTGGCTGTCAAATTTTATCCTTATAGCTCATTGTACTAACCCCATACTTGAACATAATATCCGTAGCTAAACTTCTTCCTTGCTTGCATGTGTGGCTGCCATGTATTCTGCCTTTGTAGTTGAAAGTTCCACTACACATTGTCTCTTGCTCATCCAACTGATTGCATATCCAAATAGGTTAAACACATACCCATTTGTAGATCTTCTTCTATCCATATCTCCAGCCTAGTCTACATCAACAAAGCCACATATGTCCAAAATGTTATCCAATCCTAGTCTTCCTTGGTAGGACAAACCATAATAATTGGTGCCACACAGATACTTGAAAACCCGCTTCACTATTGTCTAATGCTCCTTCCATAGTTTTGACATAAACTTGCTCAATACTCCAACTGCATGTGCAAAGTCTAGTCTAGTACATACCATTTCATAAATCAGGCTACCGACTACACTTGTGTATGGAACATTGGATGTGTCCCCCTCCTCTTCTTGTGTCTTGGGACACTATTCAGCAAATAATTTTACACCCATAGGAATAGGAACCTTCACCGGTTTACTATCCTGCATATTAAACCTTTACAATATTGTCTCAACATATTTCCTCTGGTTTAACCAGATCTTCCTCTTTGCCCGATCTCATCTAATTTCTATGCCCAAAATATAGTTTACAACACCAAGATCCTTCATGTTGAATTTGGAGGACAATTCGTTCTTCAAATCCTAGATAATTTCTTTATAATTTCCAATCAGCAACATATCACCCACATACAAGACTAGATAAATAACATGGTCACCAATTAATTTAAAATATACACATTTTTCTGCTTTTCTTTTGGTGAGGCGAAGTCCCTGTATATATGTATCAAATTTTTGATACCACATCCTTGGTGAATTTTTTAACCCATACAAATATTTTTTTAATCTACATACTATTTCTTTCTTTCCCTTCACTGCAAAGCCTTCAAATTGCTTCATGTAGATATTTTTTGGGTGGAAGCACCCTAGGGTCCTAGGTTGAAAACCGCAACAGAGCGAAGGGCATAAAACATAAAGAAATACATAGAAAAGTAGTCTAAATGCTTAAACTAATGAAGTAGGAAGAAGAGGTATTACCCGGAGGTCCTACGTTCGAGGTCGATCCTACAGGGTCCAAACCCTCTGCTCCTTCCGATGCCTTTAGAACCTGTTATCACTCAGGTTGTTCCCTTTGAGTCCCAAGGGAATACGGCCGAGGTAACTACAAACCAATCTTTGGATTGCAGGTTCTAGCCCACCTACAATCAGAGAGGGCTCTCTCTTTTTGATTTAGCTTTATTTTGTAATGTTTTTAGGCTAGTTATGATGCACTGAATTTTGTTTAAAGTTTGGTTGAATGATATCTTCTAACAGCTTAAATGCAACATTCAGAGGGTTTTAGTCCATTGGGCATTGGAGTCTGTGATTATGTGTTGCTTGAAGTATTTAGTGAGAATGATGATACTGCAGAGCCAGATGGGCACTCATGAAACAATCTTCAAATTTGGGAATATGGACTGTTACCAGCCAGTGAGAGGCATTTAAGAATCTTTTAGTATGCTGGTGAGATGGAGAAATGAAATATTACTTAGGAGCAACTCAGAATTCCTGAACAGTATTCACTATGAAAGATTTAGTGTAAATGTGAGCAATTAAGAATTTCACATTTATAACTAATTCTGAAGAAGACACGATTAACAGCAGAGATTGAGTTTAGGGTGTTCAATAAACAAATCTTGAACTATTCTTTTTCTCTAATGCTAAAACGAAGAAACATACAACATAGGCAGATTATGTAAGCGAAGAGAACATAATGACATGGTTCAGAAAACTTATTGTAACATGAAATAACGTAGGAATCCTGCAGCAGCAAGCAATCTCATCACAACACTTCAAACAACGCAGAACTTCAGAAATTCCACCAGCTTCTTGTATTGAAAGTCTGAAATTACAGTGTAGCTCTTCAGAAGAGAATCAACAACAACCAACCCCAAATAAGCTTTGCGGGGGCGTATATATACAATTGTTTTACAAAAATATCTTAACGATGAGTCATTTGCTTCATAACTTTCTTTACCAACTCTCAAAAATAGTAGATGCAATAGTTATTGCTACTTTAAATGTATAATCAATGTATGTTCACTTCTGTCAGAAATCTTTTGACTTTTGGAGGCAACCGGGGTCGGCCGAGTGCTTTGCATTGTTGTTGAGAAATCTGCCTTTTACTGCCTTATCATGGTGCGGCTGCCTTAGCCCCGTCATCTGCATTTGTAGGTCCTGCTTTGGTCGCCAAATTTGATTGCTGAGTTGGCCTTTTCCACTCCTTTCCCAGTTAGAGCAACTATATCAATATTCTGAAAATGCTGACTTGTGATTGATACACACAAACCTGGTAAATAAACCTGTTTCTTCACAGCAAAGTTTGTATCATGCCCATCCACCATTCCTGCGTAGGCAATTGGTGTCTCAGAATTTTGCCTAAGGTCTCATTTGCCTCAGTGTATTTGTAATAGTTTGGAGGCACTTCAAAAAGATGTTTAATCTCATTCACAATAAAGAATAAAATTTCTAGCTTGTCATAGAGACTCTACCCAGATGGAGGCCCTGTTTCCTCTGGGGAACTTGTTGATGCAGTGATCTAGTTTGTGGCATAGTTATTGACCCTTTTGGCATAGTGCTCATGTGATAGTAACCTTCCTGCACTAGTTACCAAGCTGGGAAGACCTCTGTTATGCAATGTTGTGATTTTTTCAATAAATTTATTCACCTCTGCCTGCATTTCTTGACACCTTCTGTTCAATGTCTGCACATAATTTCTTAAGGTAACCACCCTCTTTATCAGTAAAATAGTATCAGTTCTACTGGTGATACCCATTCCTGCCAGCTGGGGGCCAGTGCGATTGTTAAGTACATTAATCATTCTGTTGGCTATTTCAGGCATATTCCCTAGAGATGCCCTGGCTCTCTGATTTTCTGATTGGGCCCTGCCTATGAGATCCATATGCTCATGGATAGTTTCAATATACTGCCATTGGTCTGTAATGGATTGACCAATGTTAGCCCATAGGATTTTCTTAACTTCAATTATAACCTTATCAAGAGTAAGCTCTTTTTCTAGTTCCTTTATTCTTTTTTCAAGAGCCCTTACCTCCCTTGTCCTCTCAGCTATGCTATGCTCTGCTTTGATTTATCATATTTTTCTTCAATAGCAGCCAATTTTTCTTTAGTCTCATTTAGTTCTGCCATCTGAGCCTCAAGAGCTTGAAGTTCTTTCATCATATTTTGCATATCAAGGCTTGGTACATGTTCTGATGTTGTTGCTGGTGCTATCATTTCTGTAGCTGGTGCTGAACCTGAAGGGGCTACCTCTGATGTTTGTCCGGGGGGAGGACCTACTGCAGTAGTTGCAAGTGGCACATCTTCAGTGGCTGTAGATGTCTGCACTGGCTGAGTTGGTACTTCACCTTGTTTTGCTTTTAATGCTACCTCTAATGCACCCTTTGTCTCCATCAATCTCTTATATAAACTCAAGAGTAATGCAACCACATCCTGATCCTTCTTTTGTTCTGCAACCTCTTCAGTTTGAGGGTGAAGGGTAGCTGGCAGCGTGATATGCTTTCTCAGAGCTGCTATGTCTTCATCTCTTTTCTTCAATAATGCCTGCACACCCTTAGGGTCCTTTGGATCATGTCCCAGCTCTATAATAATTTCTTCCAAGGACTTGATTCTGTTGTCCTTGGCTTGAGATGATGCCTTTTCTAATTCTAGCTGAGTAGTAGTATTGTGTAGAGAATTCTGTAATCGGTGTGCCAATAGAGTTTTATCTGCCAACGTGGAATAGAGCATCTCCCCTGTTTGCCTGTGTAGCTCGATCTGGTCCATGGGCTGGATGTCTTTGGCAAAAATTACCAAGTTAGTTCTGATATAGTCAGCAGCTGATTAAGGTTGCTGCATAGTAGGCCTAAAATGACTAAGAGTCATTTTTTGTTCTTGAATATTATAGGCCGACATTAGCCTCTGCTGATTAGTTGGTGCCATCTTTAAGAGTTGATTGTAGATCTGGTATTTGAGAGGCTCATTTCTCTTCTTGATGTCTATGAACTGCTTCTTGATGCTAGAGTCCGCCTTGGACCGCTGCTTTGAAGAACTTACCTCTGCCCCATGTGGCATCTCTTGTTCTTGCTGCAAGGAGCTGGCCGATGTTTCAATGCTCGGAGGGAGCATAGTATCGGTTGGTCTTTCAGGCATTTCCTCTTCAGAGAAGGGATTTAGCCTTTGCCTCTTCTCACCTTGCTGATCCGTTGAAGTGGTAAGAGGAGTATCCTCTTGCCTATCTCTCTTCCTCATTCTTTCCTCATTAGCTGGTGTTTGTAAAACTGTAGACTCAATTGTTACCTCCTGCCTTGGAGGGATTTGCTCTTGTGTTTGCTGCTCTGTGGAGGCAGGTGCCTTAGTCATGCCTTCTTGCTATTCTTCTTGCTGCTCCAAATTAGGAGGTGACTCCTCTTGTTGTACTGTTTTGCCTTTAGCCATGTTTGCTGCTTGATCAGTTGCTTTGGCAGACTGCTGGGGAACAGTGGACGATGAGGCAGTTTCTCCAAGATGCTAAGGGGCTGAAGACCAAACCTGTCCAAAATATTCCAAGTCAACTGCTTTTTCTAGATTCTTAATGGCTCTTTCTGCTAATTCTTCTTCAGAATAATCCTCCACTAATGTGCCTTCTCTCCACTCTAGTTGGTTAGCATGTTTTTCAATTTCTAGAATGCTAACGTGATCATAGGTAGCAAGCCTATACTTGATTCTTCTGAGGCTTATGAAATGGTTAGGGTCATATGGTGCCCAATAGAAGCTTGTCTTGAGAAGGAGGCTTTTTAGAATATTGTCTGCCTCTTCCCAAGCTTCTTCCCTCTTGTTAAAGATAAATGGACCCAGCTGGTGCTTAATTTTTAGCTGTGCTTTCTTATTTTTGCTATGAAAGTGGATCATGTCAGCATTGCCAAACTGCCAGAAGTATTCTAATGCAAAAAGTCTCATGGGAACGTACTTTGGCAGTCTGTATGGGGCCAGCTCACAGCCACATATTTTGATCACTGTGTGGTCTTGGTAGAAGTACCAATCTCCAATGCTATAGTTCTTTGAAAGCTGGAGGATTCTCTGCATATCATCGGTGAGTCTAGGAGGAGGGGAACTCTGCAGCAGGGATAAGGCTGGATGAATGAACAGGTCAATGAACTCATAGTAGTTGTATGGTGAGTAATGAATATGATGACAGACTGATGTCCAGAACATTACAGATCTTCTGTTTCCCTTTGCATCTAACTTCTTGAGGAAAATAGGAAAGCTATCAGGTTGACTGTACAATAGCAGATGATATATATAGGAGGTGTATTTGAATACCCTCTCTCTCTCCAGGTTCATGAACTGCTCATGAATCTTGTCGGCTATAAATGTAGCATAGTCATACTGGACAGCAGGGGGCTTTCCTGGGGTGAACATGGATAGCATTACCAAGGTTGTCTCATCCACAAAATCACTGGTTTTGAATCCTAAGATGGAGGATATCATGTCTACTAGCAGTCTCTCTATGTCATTGAACCAGACATGTAGATAAGGGGGAGGCTGCCGGGGCTGGTAATCTGGGAGCATGAACAATTGGCCAATTCTTGTAATTTGTGAGTTGGACAGCTTGGCACCTTGCTCCAACAAAATTTGCATAGAAAGAGGAGTCAGTGGCTTTGCATATTGAAACTGTAGCATTTGGTTGATGGCTTCAGGAGTGATATGGAAAAATACAGAGCCTGAAGGACTCAGAACAGCCCTTTGATTGGGGTCAAAACTTGTGCAACATTGGTGAATCAAATCAGGGAAATCATTCACCTGAGGGAGATAATAGATTGGTAAGTGGGACTTCCAGATTCCCAAGATGTCAGTACCATCTCTGTGTTTTTTCTTTAGCTCACAAACGGTTTCTATGTGATATTTGTTACACAGTTCAACTGTTTCTCTCATTTGATAATCTCTGTCAGCAAGGGCCAACCATTCTAGGTCTTTATGTGGGGCATTCAGAGGTGCAATATTCAACGCTACAGGGGTCTCCATTGTTTAGCTGTTATTTGGAGTTGTATTGAACTTGACTTTCAGAAAAAGGTAACACACAGCGGTGAATTTCGATGGATAAGGCAATTTGCAGAGAGTACACGGGCAAATTGGGGTGAAACAGAGTTAAAATGCCGCCAAGAGATGTTTAAAGAGCCAATGTTGGGACTGAGTGCTGCTTTTGCAGTGGAATTTGTCTGCTAATGGCTTTAAGTCGCAAATGCGCAAGAAGCTGTGGGAGCTTGGTAAATTTTGAACAATGGGATCCCCTACAAGTGAGTTTGGGGCTTAAAGTGGGAGATGGAGGTTCTTCTTGCTTAGAAACTTTGCGCGGTTCTTATGCTTTTCTCTTTTCCTTTAATATAGCGGACTTGGAAAATCTGGGTATACAGAGGAGATTGATAAATACCTGGTAACTATGTGGCCGACGGTGTTGAAGGTTGATTGAACTCACGGCGCCGACAGCTAGGGAGCGAACTTTGGAGTTGGCGGATAGACGACGTAAACGGCATGCAGGAAATACAGTGCGCGTTTGGTAAAAAAATGGGAAAAAAAAAAACGATTTTTGCGCGATAATATGGAAAAATTGGTATTTGGCGCCTTTTTGATGGATGACGTCAGCATGACGTCATTGGTCCGGTCGGGTACGGAGGAATGACGTGTCAACTGGTGATTGGGTCGGCGTGGACGAGCGACGTGGCGGACAGGTCGGAAAAATGGCGGAATGGCAGCCTACGTAACACTGATGCGGCAATGACGTGGAGCGGAAAGGGAGAGCGGTAACAAAAGGTGTTTAGCGGTATTATCGGACCGGTTAAGGTATGGGCCCGATAATGGTTAGAGGCCTCCCGATCCAGTGACAAATGGGCACGCGTCCCAAGCCCTACATCACCCTCTGACAGATTTCAGGCGGTAAAGGATGGACGGAGGGGGTGGTCCGAAATTGCCGTGGACCGTCGGATGGGAGGGCCCGGATCCGACGGATGACGGGCTGCGAATATGACAGTGTGATACGGTGGGACCCGGTGGGTTTTTTTTTTTTTTTTTTAAATAATTTTTGCTTTTTTGGTGAAGCGCGCCGCAATGTAAACATTGGAAAAATGGATTAGAGTGGGTTTTTTCAAAAATTCACATAATAAGAAGGGAGAATACAACATTGCAGTTTATAAGGTGGGTAAGGGTTATTAAACCAGCCAAATGTTAATTTAATCCCCAGTTATAGTATGAACTATATACATGAAAGCCTTTGATTTTGTAACGTTTGCCGAACTTTAAATATATGGCTATAATGCCCAAAGGGGGGGAATTTACATATTTTTTGGTTTTTTCGTAAAAGGCTATAATAGTAGGGGAAGAGGAGCACTTAGGGAGTTAGATAATAGGGTTAGAAATCAATGTGAATTGGGGATATGAAAGAGGAAAAACGAGCTAAGTTTAAGGAGTAAACTTAGATTTAGAAGTAGATGAGAGTGAGGAATGGTTTTACACAAGAAATGTGGCTTCTTTTCAAGGAAGAAGGTCACAATTTGCCATGAATTTTTCAAAGGAGAAATGCAAGGAGGACTATTTAGGCAGATCCTAAAGTCCTCAAGGGGATGTTAGAAAGAGAGTCTCTGGGGAAAACAGGGGAAGTTTAGACATGCTTCCATACTTTGTCATCAAAATGCTGCATAGATACCTCTGCGAGTGCTAATATGTGCCTTCTTTATCAAGGCCAAAACTGAATAAAATCAGGCTTCTGCAACTTCTGGCTACCTACCCAGCTTAGTACCTAGCATTTTTTGTTACTTCAGGGAGGGTGCACTTAGACTTGCAAACCCTCATATGCTCTTTTCTTTTTGCTGCCCTCCTATCTAAATCTACCCTTATATCTTCCAAGGGCCCAGATTAACCTGATGGGCTGCTTCCTTTCTCTATCCAGCTACTCATCTGTCAAGCTTGAACTGTTTGAACAGGTATTCATTCTCTAGTCTAGAACAGGCAATTTAAAACATGGCATGGCCCAGCTTGGACTGTTGAGCCATCCATCAAGATAGCAGTGGCATTTGGGTTGGCCACTTTCCTGGTCTTTCTTTTGGGTTCACTTCAATTATTTTTTTGACCAATTCATTTTCTTGCCTTTTGATTATTCTTTTAAGGCATACCCTCTTTACATTTTTTAACTGTTTGTTTCTTTCACAAAAAATGGAACCTTTGTATCACCAAAGATGAACATTTTTGGCACTCCCACTGTCAATCATGAAAAATGAAACCCTCTTGGTATAGGAGGCTAACAGTGGCTCCTCTTGGGGATGACTTTTCCAGATGAAAAGTCAAGATCAGTAGGTCAGACCACCTTGTTTTTCCATTCTTTTTGCAGTCTGAAACTTTCCTTTTGTTAAATACTATCCACCTAAATCCAAGAAACTTGTGTGAAATACTCATTAAGCTGATCTGTTGTGAAATTACAACACTGTTTCTCATCACCTAGATAGTTCCCAAGTTACTTCTCTTGCTTTCCAATGATAGGGTTAGAACATGTTATCTGAAATGGTGCAGTATCCAGATCTTTCTCAAAAAAATGCTTCACTTGGTCCTTCATCTATCCGCTGTAAATGAACATACTAAAAATACATATTTATGTACAATATGTGGCTGTGTAGTGCTTCATCAAAGGGGGTCAAGATAATGCTTGAGCATCCTCCCATTGACTGGGCCTTCCTCAATGTTTGAGCCATCCAAACTCTTTAGAAAATAGGTGTTATTACCTTGTACAACATAAATTACATAAGGTCCCTTCCACAAGAAATCAAATTTACCATGTTTTCCTTTTTCCTCCCTCCTGGAATCCCATCTCAGCACTTTGCTTCCTATGAAGAAGTATTCAGCTTTGGTTCTTTTGTCAAATATTCTCTTGATCTTATCCTGCAGTACTTGGGTTCTCTGGTAGACTTCCTCTCTTATTTGTTGTAGGTGAATTGTTTTATTGATCCTTCTTTTAATGTCATTTGGCTCAGCTTGTATCTCCTGTAGTAACTTGATTACTAGAATGCCTAAAGATGAAGGAAATCTTGCTTCCATTCCATAAACTAACTCATATGGGCTTGTGCCAATGGATCTCTTGGTGGTCAATCTGTCTGCCCATAGTGCATTCACTAACTTCTTATGCCAATTCTTTTTGTTTTCCTCCAAAACCTTTTTGATGATATTGATGAGGCTTTTATTGGAAGACTCAGCTAGGCCATTGCCTTGAGGATAATAAGCTGTGGAATGACCCAAGGTCATATGATATTTATGGCAAAAGTTGATCATTTTTTTGGACTTGAAAGCAGCAGCATTGTCTGTAATAATTTTATCTGGACAGCCAAACCTGGACAAGATGTTGGTTTCTAGGAATTGTATAATGAAGAAGTCATTGGCTTGCCTACAAGGGATGGTCTCTATCCATTTGGTAAAATAGTCTGTAGCAGTCAAAATCCACCTGTGCTGACTAGAGGATGAAGGGTGGATTTCACCAATGAAGTCTAAACCCCATTGCTGGAATGGTCTCTCAGTTGAAATAGGTTTGAGTGGTAAAGGCAATAGCTTTCTCTTCCCTTCAAAGATTTGACATTTGTGACAAGACATTACAAATTTTCTCACATCAGTAAACAAGGAGGGCCAATAAAAACCAGCCCTTAGGATTTTATCAGCTGTGGATTTCTACTATAAATGTCCTCCATAGTCACCTGCATGAAATTCCTTGAGGACATTGTCAGTTTTATCCAATGTTAGGAAATTAAGTAAGATTCCTTCATGATTTCTCCAAAACAAAACATTGTCTATGATACAAAATTTAGATGCTTTCATTTTCAAGAACCTTTTCTTAGTTCTGGACAACCCTGGAGGAGCTTGCAGGTTTAACAATACAAAACATATATCAGCATACCAGGGAGATTGCATAAAGGCTTGGTTGATCTATGGAGTCGCCATCTCCTCTTCGTTGTCCAGTTCATTAATGTCGAGGGCTTGGAAATTGGTTTCAGTCATTAGCATGGCTAGACCTTGTCCTTTTATCAGTTTGGTAGGCTTGATCTCAATGTCATATTCTAAGATATTGGCAATCCATTTGCCCCTCCTACCTTCAATTCCTTCTTGGGTTAGAATGTCCTTGACCACTGCATTAGGGACATAGGCAATTATATGAGAGTAGAGGATATAGATTCTGAAGTCTTTGATGGCTTTTACCAATGCATAGGCTTGCTTTTCCATAATCTGATACTTTAAGGGGGCATCTCTAAGGGCTCTGCTAAAGAATGCAATGGGTTTTTCACAGCCTTGGTCATCTTTTTGTAACAGAACAACAGCAATTGTATGCTCAGATGCAAAAGAAAAAATGATGAAATCTCTATCAAACCTAGGGCTTGTTAGGACTGGTGTGTTTGTCAATGCTCTTTTGATATCCTCAAAGGCTTGTCTAGCTTCCATGGTCCATTTGACCTTGGAATCCTTTTTCAACATATTGTTTAACAGTCTTATGAGCTCAGCCAGATTAGGAATGAATCTTCTCAAGAAGTTGATGTTTCCTAGAAAGCCTTGTAGTTCTTTGATATTTCTCGGGTGAGGCACTTGAAGGATGGCTTGAATTCTGTCTGGATCAATCCTAATACCATCTTTTGAGATTATATGCCCTAGGAGCTTGCCTTCCTCTAGGCCGAACAATGATTTCTTTGGATTCAAAGATATGCCATATTTTCTACAAATTAAGAAAACCTGCCTCAAGTGTTCAAAGTGTTCTTGGTCTGATTTTGAAAAGGCAGTAAGATCATCTAGGTAGACTACCAGAAAATCATGGATTTCCTTGGCAAAGGCTATATCCATCGCTCTTTAGAATGTGGCCCCTGCATTCTTAAGTCCAAAAGGCATTTTGACATATTTGAAAGTTCCCCAAGGTGTTGTGAAGGAAGTTTTGTCTTGATCATCCGGGTGTACTAGAATCTGATTAAATCTGGAGAATCCATCTAATAACGAGATCCTAGAGGCTCCCACTACCCTTTGTAGGATGTGATCCATTTTTGGTAAGGGGTAATGGTCTTTGAGAGAGACTTTGTCCAAATTTCTTAGGTCAACACACAGTCTGATCTCTCCTGTCTTTTTCCTAGTAGGCACTAGGTTTGAAATCCATTCTGAGAACCTGATTGGAGCAATGATCCCTGCTTCATACATACGTTTTACTTCTTTTTCAATGAGGGGAAGGAGGACCGGATTCACTCTCCTAAGCTTCTGTTTAAAAGGTTTTTGGTTTTCTTTCAAAGGTATTGTGTGTTGGATGACTGTGATATCATAAGATTTGAGGTCCTCATAGCTCCAGGCAAAGACATCTTGGAACTCTTTAAATAACTCAATGTATTTCAATTTCTGATCAGGTGGTAATACTTTAGATAATTTTATCATTTTGGGATTTTATGTAGTTCCAATGTTACAATCTTCAATTTCAGCATTCAGCGGTTGCATTTTTTGTTTTCTTGAGATATCATTTGAATCAAACAGATCCTCCAAAGGGGTTAAACCTGTGGGCAGAAAATTATCTTTTAACTCAATTACCTCTGCTTCTGTTTCAGCCAGTTCATCTTCATCTATTTGCCTCAACTTTTGTATACTTTCTTTGTTAAAGGTGGTAGGATGCAAAACCAGATTAGCGGTTTTAGCTGATATTTTCTGTGTAATTGTGTGTGCCTGTTGTTGATCATCTCTAGTGGTTGAATCAATGTTAATGCCGAAGAATTCCTCTTTTAGAGTGAGGAAGTTATTTATCTGTGTGTCACTCTCAAAGACTTGCCAATTCTTGATGTTATCCGGGACTGCAGGTCTATGTTTGATTTCAGCAGTGAAAGTGTGATTGGGTTTGAAAGGTAGCTTGCAAGTGCTGGCGAAGGTTGCCAAGCTATGAGCATGTAGATTGAGCTCTCTAGAAATTTTGGTTAACTGAGATTCAGAGAAGGTATCAAGTACCTGGATAGCTGCTCCCTTATAAGCTCTCAAACTTAGATCATTTGTGGTAAAGTTTCCTTTCATTTGTTGTATGATCAGATCTAAATCTCCTAAGATTGAAACTTTGGTTGCACCCAAATTTTTTATGAGTTTGAGACCTAACAAAAGGGCTTCATACTCAGCCATATTGTTTGTGCTTCGAAAGTTTAACCTATATGCATGACCCTCAGCCTGGTCATTGTGCATATTGTGGATCCAGACTCCTGCTCCAGCTCCCATCTTATTTACAGAACCATCAAATTCTAAGTACCATAAGGTTTCATGATCAAGATTTGGATTGAGATCTTTGGCAAGTTGGATCATGGGCAAATTGGTTTCTTGCAAGTTGCTTGATACATCGTGCTCCTTTGTTATATCAGTTATGCCTATAGTACTTTGGTCTTGGGGGGCAAATTGTTCATTTAATTCCTCTGCCTCTGCTGCCATTAATAGTTCAGAATAAGCCTTGCTGCAGATGTCAGCATTGTAGAGAATAAATGAATCCATGTCAGAGTGTATTGAATAGATTGGGAAGTTTTGGGGCTTCTCTTGACTACTCACCACATATTTCATTAATGTTTCACGGTATAATCTCTTTGGTTGTCCAAAGACTGAAATGGTTGCATAGGACATATCTAATTGCAAAGATCCTTGGAGTTTGGCCCCCCAGGATCTGGACAAGAGCATACCATACTTAGGAGGTATGTCAGCTACCACTACATCCATCAAGATTGTTTTGGTTGGGTATTGGACCAGGGAGACACATAAATCTTTAATCAAGCCTAAGCACCTGACTTGGATTGAATCAAATGAGAATAGATCTTTATAAGATCTTGTGATGTCTAAGTCGCGTTTTTCCATTACAGATTTGGGCATTAAGTTGTGTGAGGCCCCGGAATCAAACATTGCATTGTGTAGAACCTTATCATGAATGTTTAAGCTGACATAGAAGGGTGGAACCCCTCCATTTGCTGTTTTTCCGTTAACCTCAGGACCAAAC
This sequence comes from Pinus tabuliformis, assembly GCA_031772625.1. Lineage (NCBI taxonomy): Eukaryota > Viridiplantae > Streptophyta > Pinopsida > Pinales > Pinaceae > Pinus > Pinus tabuliformis. The sequence continues at coordinate 1,425,938,848 of CM062804.1, forward strand.
AGTAACTCCGATCGATCATCTAGGACATTCACAGCATCTTTATTGTCTGATATTTGGAGTGACCTATTAATTTGCTGTCTGTACACTTGATGTTTGGCCAATTCAGAAAGAGGGACTGATATCTTTAGCTTAATTATTTCATTTTCCACGTTAAAGGGCTTTTCTATTTGAATCTTGCATTAAGTGCAGCAGGTTTTTCCTTTTCGGCTGGGTTTTCAGTGGTCCATTCTTCATGGTTGGTATGAATTTGAGTGAAATTGGTACCATATTTATTTTCAGGGATGGTATTTGACCTTGCCTTTGAACGATGGGGTGGGGCTGGCTGGTTCTCAGAGGGCTATTGCTCTGAGATATCCTCCACAGTGACCTCTGTGGTATGTGGGTTTGAGTTGCCAGTAGATTCTGGAAGAACAGTCTTGTCATTGGTCTTTTTTGGCTGCTTACTATCCCTTAGTTTAAGAGGTTCAGGTACATCTATAGTTCTACTCCTTAGTTTATACTGTTTGTGTACCTCATAGACTGCTGTATCATAACCTTCTCTAAAATCAAATGATTCTCCTGACCTAGTATGAAATTGATTGTCATTATAAACCTCTTGATCTTCTTGTGTTAAAAAGACCTGATGTTCACTGTCTAAACCCATTAGGTTGATGAGAGGCTCCTCAGTTGGTTCGTTAGATGTTGAGGCCTCAGCATAATTTTCTTGGAAAGGAGGTCTAATGTGCTGGTCAAGATCAGTCCTTCCAACATTTGGATTTTGATTCTTTCTAAAATTTGGATTTCTGGCAGTGCTTGGTTGACCTTCCCATGATGATTTTCTTTCTATGGTTTCTACCCTGTCCCCAAGTCTGTCCATACCTTTGATGATTGCATCTAGCTTTTGTTCGAATGCTGAAGGTTCTTCTTTGAAAGTAGTTCTTCTCTCAGCTCTTGCTCTATTCCTCTTAGCAATTAGGTTTGCCTCTACACTGACAGCTATGTTTTGCATGTCTACCAAGGTTGCAGGGGCTCTTTCCCTCAGTTGATATGCCATATCAGCATCAAACCCATCAGGGAACTTGATTAATGCCAAATCAGGTGGTGGCCTAAGATTTTGAGGAATGGCATCATAAACAGTGTTGAATCTGGTACAATAATCTAGGACAGTTTCTTGTGGGCCTCTCCTTATGGTGTCATACTCCGATAAAATGTGTAGGGGGTCCTTTTTCTTTTCCCATCTGTTCAGGAAGGATTGATAAAGAGCGCCCGAATTAGCTATGGAATTTGCAGCAAGTGCTCTGAACCAAGTTCTTACTTCACCTGTTAAACTTTGGACAAAAATTTTCATCCTTACATCATCATCGTCTATTTCATAGTTTTCGAAGTAATCTTGCATTTTCTTGGTATGCTGTAAAGCAGTGTATGTACTGGTTCCATCAAAATAAGTGATCTTACTTTGGTAGTCCTGAGGCATAGCCCTAGGATTACTAGGGAGCTGCAGGGGAGCATAACGATTTGCCATACTTGCAGGGATCAATGGGACAACAGGTAGAAGGGGAACAACTGGAACAACAGGAACAACAATAGCAGTTTGTGTATTGGATGGAGGTGTGAGTAGTATGTTTTGGGAAGTGGATGAGGAGGAGGGAGAAGACTGGGTTATGTGAGAATGAACCGATGTCTTAGCAAGGGTTGGGATATAACTTTGCTGAACTGCCTCAGGACTGGAATCAGCAAATTCTTCTGGTTCCTTCTGGTTCCTAAGAGTCTTGGGAATCAAATTAGGATTATCAAAAACAGGTGAAGGATTTGGGTCAGGATTTGACCTGGTATGCCTAGTTCTCTTTTTAGGAGCCAACTTCCGAACTTGTTTTTGGTATTTTTAAGAATATTTTCAGAATTGTCAAGGAACTGCTCAAATTTTGGAACAGCTATCTAAAGCAGATAGCAGTTGAAAGATTCGTTCTGTTCCCAGTGGAGTCGCCAATTATGTTATCACTCAGGTTGTTCCCTTTGACTCCCAAGGGAATACGGCCGAGGTAACCACAAACCAATCTTTGGATTGCAGGTTCTAGCCCACCTACAATCAGAGAGGGCTCTCTCTTTTTGATTTAGCTTTGTTTTGTAATGTTTTTAGGCTAGTTATGATGCACTGAATTTTGTTTAAAGTTTGGTTGAATGATATCTTCTAACAGCTGAAATGCAACGTTCAGAGGGTTTTAGTCCATTGGGCATTGGAGTCTGTGATTATGTGTTGCTTGAGGTATTTAGTGAGAATGATGATACTGCAGAGCCAGATGGGCACTCATGAAACAATCTTCAAATTTGGGAATATGGACTGTTACCAGCCAGTGAGAGGCATTTAAGAATCTTTCACTATGCTGGTGAGATGGAGAAATGAAATATTACTCAGGAGCAACTCAGAATTCTTGAACAGTATTCACTATGAAATATTCAGTGTAAATGTGAGAAATTAAGAATTTCACATTCATAACTAATTCTGAAGAAGACACGATTAACAGCAGAGATTGAGTTTAGGGTGTGTTAGCTACCTATACCAATAGGTTTCATATTTCATGATTGCAATGAAAAGTTCCAAATATGCTCTGCTTTGATCATGCAAAGATCACATATTTCCAAGAGAAAACAATCTTTGTATATAGCTTGATGTTGTCTAAATTTTGATGGATGGTCCAACAGCCTAATCTGGATCATGCCATGTTTTAAATTTTCAGTTGTAGAATAGAGAGAGAAGTCTGTCCAAACTGTTTAATCTTGGCAGACAAGTAGCTTAGGTAGAGAAGTAAGGCTCCCAACTGCATAATCTGGGACCTTGGAAGCAATAAGGGTAGCAGTAGATAGAAAATCAAAAGGAAAAAGCCAAAGAAAAGAAAAGGCAAATAAGGGTCTGCAAGTCCAAGTGCACCCTCCAAGAAGAAACAAAAAATGCTAGGCAAGTAGATGGGTAGGCAGTTGGGGTTGCAGAAATATCATTCCTTGCAAATAAATGTGTGCTGAAATGTCCACAAAGGAAAATCAATGGTTGAGAAGCTCCTCTTCTCCATCTGGTTGCAGCAAAGAAAGGAAGCATGTCTAACTTCCCAAATTTCCCCTTTCACTCTTATTACTAACATCCCTTCATCTATGGAGATTGATGAAAAGATCTGAGGTTTTATGGTGGTTCTTGTTCCTTTAAAAGCCACATTTCTTGTCTAAAAATCTTTTCATTTTGATCTACTCCCTAAACTAAGTAACTTTCAAATACACTTGATGAAATCACTCCTCATTCACTTTCCTTATTCACATTAACCCCTAACTTCTATTATCTAAATCCCCTAAATTGCCCTTTCCCTACTATTATAACACCATGGTGTATAAACCCCAAACATGGTATAAATATCCCCCCCCCTTTGGCACTATAGCTAAATAAGTTGTTTAGGGAGACTTCAGTCCACCAGGGGCTGTGGTCAACCCTGTCTTGGGGCTGCTCTAACCTCTGGTTATGAGCAACAACCTTTCCCCTAAGCCCTCACCTTCCCTCTGCTCAAAAATACCACAGAAAACCCCTTTCCCCCTGCTAAACCCACTCCTAAACCTCTTTTTTCCTTATAAAACCCTTGAAAAACCCAAAAATCCCGAAAATACATGCAAAAACCCCTAACCCTAAGGTTCTCCGCCCAAAATATTTAACTGAATATTTTAATAGGCCGGCGGGACCCCCCCAACCTGCACGATCCGTCGGAGGACCCGCCAGCCGTCCGATCTCCACCGCCCAGATCTAACGGTGGGCGGTAATTTTCGCTCCCCGACCTGCCGACCTTTAGCGTCCGGGGAAAGTGGTTTTTCGCCCAGTACAAGGGACGCATGGCAGGCGGTGGGGTTGTTCGGAGCCCCCCTCCACGATACCGCCTTTTCCCAAAGGTGGTGCGGGGAACCCGCTTACCACCATCCCCTTACCGCCTTCCCTTACGTCATCAATACGTCAGCATGACGTAGCGCCCTCCCCCGCCCCCGCGCCGTATGGCCCTCCACGTAGCCCTGCCACCTCATCCACCCGCCACCGTGTCCTGCCACCCTGGCCTACACCTCAGCAGCCACGTCATCCTCCGTACCCGGGCCCGCCATGACGTCATGCTGACGTCATCGGCGGAAAGGCGCCAATTACCCATTTTTTCCGAATTTGGTCGTTAAAGTCATGTTTTGGGCAGTTTTTATGTCATTTTCGCGTAAAGGAAGAGATAGCCGTTGCAGCTGCCAAAGCGCCTCGACACCTCCAAATTCAAATTCCAACCGTTCCAATTCATCAATTCAACCTCCAGAGTTCGGCCTGCAGGCTTTTCAAGCGTTTCATCCAGGTATTCACCGTAATTCCTCTGTTTGGCCCATGCATACCATTTCTCTGTAAATTGCCATTAAAATACCTGTTGAATTCCACATAAACTCTGCACCTACTACCTAAAGTGAGCCAAGTTAACCTGCTTACCCTCAGAACCACAAATTCAGCATTGAAACAGGCAATTCGCGGGCCAAAACTGTGAAATTATCTTCGAGGTGCCCGGCATTGTTCCCTTTTGCCGGGTGTAGACCAACAGCAATTTTTTCACTAAAGAAAACCTCATATCCTCTGCAATTCACCCCTAGCAATTCACAATCTCTGTGAACCTACCAAGACTGCAGAAACAAGCTTGTTTTTTACTATAAAAAAGCATTTCAAACTTTGTCCACAGTTGGCCTATCACCTAAGCTCTTAAAAGCTTTGCAAACCAGTGCACTCATATCACTCAAAATCAAACCATACAATGGCTGCCCCTGCACCCACAACTCTCAATGTTTCTCCATTGAATCCACCCAATAAAGACCTGCAGTCTTTATCTCTTGCTGACTAGGACTACCTTATTGAAGACTATGTGGGAGACAGAGATTTTCTGCAAACCTTCAGACAGTTGAGAGAGGACTATCTGATGGGTCATGACACATATGGCATCTGGGAGTCAAACCTGCCATACTATTGTCTCCCCTCTGTAAATGTGTTTCCTAAAATCATTCGCCTATGTGCTGAGAACTATGATGTGCACCACAGGGCCATCAGCACCCCATCTGGGAGGGTCCTTTTTTACATTAATCCTGAGACCATCAACAAAATGCTGCATTTTGACCAGACAGAGTTGTTGTTCCCATTCTCTATGAACTATCTGCTGGACACTGGTACCAAAATGACCAGTGAGGAGATTCAAAGGGTCACCAGGACATTCATGAGGCCTGAGTGCCAGCCTACAGGGCCACCTCATTATTTAAATGTCCACTTCGCTGAAGTAGGCAGATTACTCCTGGACATGATTGCTTATGTGCTGGGGTACAGCACCAGTGAGCATGTGGATCAAACCATGCTAGTATTGCTGGCTGTTTACAGCCCAGGCCAACCCCCTGCCCGCAAATACAACTTTGCAAAGTTCATTGCTAATAAGATTCATGATCAGCTGAGCAAAGTGGACAGGCAGGGTGTCTTCAAATACTCAGCCTATATTTATCATCTCTTCATGTATTATCAGTCTGAGGCTTTTCCATGCTATATCAAAAAGCTGGATTATAGAGGGGAAAGAAGATCTGTCATCTTCTGGACCTCTGTCTATCACAATGTCACAAACTCGCCCTATTCCTATTGTTAGTTTGTTGACCAATTTGTGTATCCGGTCTCTTGCCTATTAATGAGGTCCCCTCCTCCCAGAATGTCAACAGAGATACAGAAGGCTCTGCAGCTTTCCAAAAAATGTAAAATAGGTGATTGGTACTTATATGAGGAACACACAGTCATCAGGGTCTATGGCTATGAGCTCTGTCCTTTCAAACTCCCAAAGTATGTGCCCATGAGGATATTTGCCTTGGAATATTATAGGCAATTGATTCAGTCTGACCTCACCCATTTCCACAGCTCCAGGAAGAAGGCTCACCTCAAGTTCAAACACCAGTTGGGCCCATTCATCATGAATAAAAAAGAAGGATGGGAAGATGCTGACCTCATCCTCAAGGACAAATATAAACTATCACACAGTTTTCGGTGGGTCCCTTATGACCCTGAGGGCTTCATCACTGCAAGAAGAACCAAATACAGACTTCTAGGTTATAGGCATTGTCAATACCCACATATTGAGAAATATGCCAACCAGCAAGAATGGCTACAGGGTTCTTTAGTTGAAAAGCTAACTGAAGAAGAAATAATGCTAAAGAATATGAAGGAGCTTGAAAAGACCTTTGACCTAGACTCTGTGCAGCAGGTACCCCTCAAACGGCCTCACTCAGCAGGAGAAGGGACCTCGGCCACTAGGACTGCACCACAGGCACCCTCTACATCAGCACCGGTGACAGACAAAGGCAAGGGCATAATGGGTGCAGAGGAGGAAACGGTGAAGGAAAAGCCTGCCCCTGTAACAGAGCAGCAAACAGGGCAACAAATAGAGCAGCAGCCAGAACAACAGCAAGGGCAAACTGTCCTACCACAAACTGGGCTGCCAGCAGCTCCAATAATGCAAACACCACCACCTCAAACTGAGCCATTGACTGCCCCAATTTTGCAGACCCCAGCACATGAGGAAAGGGGTACAAAAAGAGATAGAGAAGAGTCCACTCCTCTTAGTGGATCCTCCCAGCAAACAGAAGCCAAAAGGCAAAGGCTAGACTCCCCAGAGGTGGAAGACATTACTGAAGAATTCCTTGACAGCTCAAGGAAAAATAGGGAGGGCAGCCAGCACACAGGAACAAGCTCTTTTCGGCAGGAGCAAGGATTGCAGCTTGGTTTGGAAGTGTCTTCCTCCTCCCAGCAGAGCAAGAAGCCCAAGAGCACTAAGGCTTCTTTCAAACAAATAAAAGCTCAGAATGATCTGCTAAGGGCTGAGGTCTACAAGCAATTCATAGATGCAACACCAGCCCAGCAAGAAAGGCTAATGTCGGTATATGACATTCAGGAGGAAAAATTGCTCCTCAGCCATTTTAAGCCCAAAGGGCCGCAGCCTAAGTCAGCTGCAGATTTTGTGAAGACAAGGGTGGAGGTCCTAGCCAGAGACATACATCCCATGGACCAGATTGAACTCCATAAACAGGCTGGGGAGATGGTCTATGCAACCTTGGTGGAGAAGGCCACCATGGCCCATGAGCTGAAAGAGTCCCTGAAAAACACCAATACCCAGTTGGATTTTGAGAGAATGTCCTCTCTGGCCAAAGACAATAGAATAAAGTCTCTTGAGGAGATCATCATTGATCTGGGACATGATCCTAGTGATCCAAAGGGTGTGAAGGCCCTTATGAAGAAGAAAGATGATGACCTCAATGCATTAAAGAAAAGGTTGAAGCTGCAGCCCACAGAGCACCCTCAAACAGCAGAACTTCAAAAGCAAAAACAGGCTGATGACCAACTAGATCTCCTAATGCAGCAAGACCAGAGGATCAGGGAATTGGAGAAAGAGCTGGAAGAAGCACTACAATATAAACAGGGTGAATCCACTTCCCAAGCTCCTCCAACTACTTCCACAACAGCTCCAGAAGCTAGCAAAAGTGTAGAGGAATTGACCAAGGCCATCAAAGAAATGGAGCTCCAGGCCAATGAAATAAATAAGGCCAAGGAAAAATTGGCAGAACTGGATGCCAAATATGACAAGTCGAAGGTAACTGTGGCTGAACAGGGCAGAGAGATAAAGGCCCTCAAGGACAAGATAAAGGCCTTAGAAAAAGAGCTGAATCTAGAGACAACCATGGCCGACATAAAAAGGATTCTATGGGCCAAAATAGGCCAATCCATCACTCAACAATGGAGATCAATAAAAACAATGCATGAACAGATGGACTTGTTGGGCCAAGCACAAACAGAAATCAATAAGGCCAAAACACTGCTGCAAAACAGACCAGAGCAGGCCAACAGAATGATAGACTTCCTGAACAGGCAGGAAAAGGAGGAACTGGCAGCCATAGGCATTCCCAACAGAACAGAGGCTGTCCTCACTGCCAAGAAGGTGCTAACTCTCAGAAACTATGTACAAACTGTGGAGAGGAAGTGCTATGAGATCACAACAGATGTGGAGGAATTCAAAGTCAAGTTGGCAGTGCTGCAAGCAAAAGACCTGCCCAGCCTCCTAACTAGTGCAGAAAAGCTAGTCTCCCGAGATCAATTTGCCAACAGAATGGCAACATACATTGAGAATCAGATCACTGCGTCTGGCAGTACATCTGAACAAACAGGACCTCCCTCAGGACAAAGCTTGTATGACAAATTGGAAGGCCTGTTCTTTATTGAGAATGAAGTGAATCATCTTTTTGAGACTCCTCCTAATTTCTACAGATATACAGAGGCCGATGAGACCTTGATAAAGATTAGGAGGCATCAAATGCCAAAAGAGGATTGGTGGCAAGCAATGCTTCAAATTCTGCCACGGTAGCCTCAGCTGTTCGGTCACTGCCAGCTCCATGTCACTACAAGACAAACAGCATGATAAAGTCAGCATTAAAAGCAGCTGAAATGTGACTCAGCACATAGACAACGATGGCTAGCCCAAAAGGTAAAGAAATGCGCAAATTTTGACAGCGTACCCTCAGCCGACTCCAACTGCCACCAAGTCAACAGGCTCTGACCATTTTTGACAGCTAAGGGAACAAAAGTTATTACAGCATTAACTTTCTCAGCTGCTACACTCCAGCGGTTGGCATGCTATTAATGAAGCATTTACTCTCCATTCAGATATTTTCTTATGTAAAACTTTGTATATATACTCCCCTTAGTAACGCATAAGGGGTTGGTAATTTTTCACTCTGAGGCATGTAGACTGTATTCAGAATTGTTTAATACAAAGAGCTAGATCAGATCAGTGATTTCCTGGAACTACGGTGTTTTGCTGAGGATTCATGTGTTGATGCAGAATTCCTGTGCTGTCTGATGAAATAACAAGTTTTTTCCTTAATCTCTATTCTTGTCTTTCTTATGTTTATCAAATCATATTCATGTTACACTAAACTAGCAGTAAAGAAAAAGAATAGTGCAGGATTTGTTTACTACACCTTGTACTCAATTTTTACTGCTGTGAATGTTTGTCTTCAGAATTAACCACAAACATGAATTCTTAATTGCTCATGTAGCTGTTAATTCTATATGTATGAACATTACCTAGAAATTCTCAAATGCTCCTAGGTCAATATTCTCACTGTCTTTCTCTAGCAGTTTACTGTAAGATTCTTGAGTGCCTTGCATAAACTGGACACAACCCACCCAATCACTTTATGAACGTTTGTTTCTCAGACACTAACCTTGCTCTGCAGCATCACTACAGCATCACACAGCACCTCAAAACAGTTAAAGGACCACTGACTCCATTGCCCAATGACATATAACATTCTAATGAGAGCATATATATCTTGACTGAAACATTCCCAACCAAACACAAAACAAAAGTTTGAACAACATAGCTAGCCTAAAATACTATCAGAACAGAGACAAATTATAAAGAGAGAGCCCTCTCTGATTACAGTTTGGCTAGAAGCTGTAATCCAAAGATTGGTTAGTGGTTACCCCGGCCGTATTCCCTTGGGAGTCATAGGGAACAACCTGGGTGTTAACAGGGTGTTCAATAAACAAATCCTAAACTATTATTTTTCTCTAATGCTAAAACGAAGAAACATACAACATAGGCGGATTATGTAAGTGAAGAGAACATAATGACACGGTTCAGAAAACTTATTGTAACATGAAATAATGTAGGAATCCTGCAGCATCAAGCAATCTCATCACAACACTTAAAACAACGCAGAACTTTAGAAATTCCACCAACTTCCTGTATTGAAAGTCTGAAATTACAGTGTAGCTCTTCAGAAGAGAATCAACAACAACCAAAACCAAATAAGCTTTGCGGGGGCATATATATACAATTGTTTTACAAAAATATCTTAACGATGAGTCATTTGCTTCATAACTTTCTTTACCAACTCCCAAAAATAGTAGATGCAATAGTTATTGCTACTTTAAATGTATAATCAATGGCTGTTCACTTATGTCAGAAATCTTTTGACTTTTGGAGGCAACCGGGGTCAGCCGAGTGCTTTGCATTGATTTTGAGAAATCTGCCTTTTACTGCCTTGTCATGGTGTGGCTGCCTTAGCCCCGTCATCTGCATTTGTAGGTCTTGCTTTGGTCGCCAAATTTGATTGTTGAGTTGGCCTTTTCCACTCCTTTCCCAGTCAGAGCAACTATATCAATATTCTGAAAATGCTAACTTGTGATTGATACACACAAACCTGGTAAATAAACCTGTTTCTTCACAGCAAAGTTTGTATCATGCCCATCCACCATTCCTGCGTAGGCAATTGGTGTCTCAGAATTTTGCCTAAGGTCTCATCTGCCTCGGTGTATTTGTAATAGTTTGGAGGCACTTCAAAAAGATGTTTAATCTCATTCACAATAAAGAATAAATTTTCTAGCTTGTCATAGAGACTCTGCCCAGATGGAGGCCTATGGGGCACTTGCTGATGCAGTGATCTGGTTTGCGGCATAGTTACTGACCCTTTTGGCATAGTGCTCATGTGATAGTAACCTTCCTGCACTAGTTACCAAGCTGGGAAGACCTCTGTTATGCAATGCTGTGATTTTTTCAATAAATTTATTCACCTCTGCCTGCATTTCTTGACACCTTCTGTCCAATGTCTGCACATAATTTCTTAAGGTAACCACCCTCTTTATCAGTAAAATAGTATCAGTTCTACTGGTGATACCCATTCCTGCCAGCTGGGGGCCAGTGCGATTGTTAAGGACATTAATCATTCTGTTGGCTATTTCAGGCATATTCCCTAGAGATGCCCTAGCTCTCTGATTTTCTGATTGGGCCCTGCCTATGAGATCCATATGCTCATGGATAGTTTCAATATACTGCCATTGGTCTGTAATGCATTGACCAATGTTGGCCCATAGGATTTTCTTAACTTCAATTATAACCTTATCAAGAGTAAGCTCTTTTTCTAGTTACTTTATTCTTTTTTCAAGAGCCCTTACCTCCCTTGTCCTCTCAGCTATGCTCTACTTTGATTTATCATATTTTTCTTCAATAGCAGCCAATTTTTCTTTAGTCTCATTTAGTTCTGCCATCTGTGCCTCAAGAGCTTGAAGTTATTTCATCATATTTTGCATATCTAGGCTTGGTACCTGTTCTGATGTTGTTGCTGGTGCTGTCATTTCTGTAGTTGGTGCTGAACCTGAAGGGGCTGCCTCTAATGTTTGTCTGGGGGGAGGACCTACTGCAGAAGTTGCAAGTGGCACATCTTCAGTGGCTGTAGATGTCTGCGCTGGCTGAGTTGGTACTTCACCTTGTTTTGCTTTTAATGCTACCTCCAATGCACCCTCTTTCTCCATCAATCTCTTATATAAACTCAAGAGTAATGCAACCACATCCTGATCCTTCTTTTGTTCTGCAACCTCTTCAGGTTGAGGGTGAAGGGTAGCTGGCAGCTTGATATGCTTTCTCAGAGCTGCTATGTCTTCATCTCTTCTCTTCAATAATGCCTGCACACCCTTAGGGTCCTTTGGATCATGTCCCAGCTCTATAATAATTTCTTCCAAGGACTTGATTCTGTTGTCCTTGGCTTGAGATGATGCCTTTTCTAATTCTAGCTGAGTAGTAGTATTGTGTAGAGAATTCTGTAATCGGTGTGCCAATAGATTTTTATCAGCCAACGTGGAATAGAGCATCTCCCCTGTTTGCCTGTGTAGCTCGATCTAGTCCATGGGGTGGATGTCTTTGGCAAAAATTTCCAAGTTAGTTCTGATATAGTCAGCAGCTGATTGAGGTTGCTGCATAGTAGGCCTAAAATGAATGAGAGTCATTTTTTGTTCTTGAATATCATAGGCCGACATTAGCCTCTGCTAATTAGTTGGTGCCATCTTTAAGAGTTGATTGTAGATCTGGTCTTTGAGAGGCTCATTTCTCTTCTTGATGTCTATGAACTGCTTCTTGATGCTAGAGTCCGCCTTGGACCGCTGCTTTGAAGAACTTACCTCTGCCCCATGTGGCATCTCTTGTTCTTGCTGCAAGGAGCTGGCCAATGTTTCAATGCTCGGAGGGAGCATAGTATCGGTTGGTCTTTCAGGCATTTCCTCTTCAGAGAAGGGATTTAGACTTTGCCTCTTCTCACCTTGCTGATCTGTTGAAGTGGTAAGAGGAGTATCCTCTTGCCTATCTCTCTTCCTCATTCTTTCCTCATTATTTGGTGTTTGTAAAACTGTAGACTCAACTGTTACCTCCTGCCTTGGAGGGATTTGCTCTTGTGTTTGCTGCTCTGTGGAGGTAGGTGCCTTAGTCATGCCTTCTTGCTGTTCTGCTTGCTGCTCCAAATTAGGAGGTGACTCCTCTTGTTGTACTGTTTTGCCTTTAGCCATGTTTACTGCTTGATCAGTTGCTTTGGCAGACTGCTGGGGAACAGTGGACGATGAGGCAGTTTCTCCAAGATGCTGAGGGGCTGAAGACCAAACCTATCCAAAATATTCCAAGTCAGCTGCTTTTTCTAGATTCTTAATGGCTCTTTCTGCTAATTCTTCTTTAGAATAATCCTCCGCTAATGTGCCTTCTCTCCACTCTAGTTGGTTAGCATGTTTTTCAATTTTTGGAATGCTAACGTGATCATAGGTAGCAAGCCTATACTTGATTCTTCTGAGGTTTATGAAATGGTTAGGGTCATATGGTGCCCAATAGAAGCTTGTCTTGAGAAGGAGGCTTTTTAGAATATTGTCTGCCTCTTCCCAAGCTTCTTCCCTCTTGTTAAAGATAAATGGACCCAGCTGGTGCTTAATTTTCAGCTGTGCTTTCTTATTTCTTCTATGAAAGTGGATCATGTCGGCATTGCCAAACTGCCAAAAGTATTCTAATGCAAAAAGTCTCATGGGAACGTACTTTGGCAGTCTGTATGGGGCCAGCTCATAGCCACATATTATGATCACTGTGTGGTCTTGGTAGAAGTACCAATCTCCAATGCTATAGTTCTTTGAAAGCTGGAGGATTCTCTGCATATCATCGGTGAGTCTAGGAGGAGGGGAACTCTGCAGCAGGGACAAGGCTGGATGAATGAACAGGTCAATGAACTCACAGTAGTTGTATGGTGAGTAATGAATATGATGACAGACTGATGTCCAGAACATTACAGATCTTCTGTTTCCCTTTGCATCTAACTTCTTGAGGAAAACAGGAAAGCTATCAAGTTGATTGTACAATAGCAGATGATATATATAGGAGGTGTATTTGAATACCCTCTCTCTCTCCAGGTTCATGAACTGCTCATGAATCTTTGGTTGAGGGGAAACACCCCTAGGGTCCTTTGGGTTAAGACTCTACCAGACTGAAAATTGCTTATTCAAAGAAACACACACACAGCCATTATCTTTACTGTAAGCAAATTCTAATGTTGAGGGTACGTACCTAAGGTCCTACGTTCGAGAAGGCCTTTAGGGTCCAAACCCTTCTTGGAGTTCCCTTCTTCTCCTTTGACCTGTAAAACAAACAAATCAAAGAACACAGCAGTACATGGACAAATACTTATACATAAACCATCTTCATGCTATAAAGTTAGCTATAAAAATCTTTAAGTAACTACTTGCATAAGAATTCAAGACAAGAATCTCATAAGCATAAAGAAAGATTGTTTCGGGAACCAAGACTTGTTTCTTTATATAAAGGCAAGTAAAGTACATATAACAGAAAGATTTCACCTGAAACACCTTCAGTAGGCTCCAAGCAAAGCTTCCTCCCGGATTCGTTCCAGCCTCAAGCCTCCAACAAGAGCTCCTTCCAAGTCTTACTCAATGGTGATATAAAGGATGAATGATCACCAATACACATGGAAACAAGGGTTCCCAATGCAAAGTGGGGGAAGTGCAGAAAGCACCAAGGACTTCAGACCTAGTCTAAGGGAAAAATCTCAGCATAATAATCTTGCTCTCTTTTTCTCTCTCCTTAGGCCTTCCCTTTGATGTCTTTTTATACCATCTCCAAAGTAGTTTTTTAGTTAGGAGTTGGTTGGGAACAGTTGGGCCACGGGCACTAACAGGTGATCAGCAGGTAAAACCCGCGATCTCCGCCCGAAAATAAGGAATTATTTATTTTTTTAAGTGTTTTAATAAATACACGCAGGTTGGGTATACACAGACCCGTGTGTACACTCATTTAACTCAGGGTAATGTCACGTATAAGGGATAAAACACTGTTTTTAAATTTTAGGGCCAGGTCTGGAAGGAGGGGTTGCCCTAGGCCATGAGTGCAGCATCACAAACCATAAGAGTGAGATTTGGAGCTATAACAGATGCCCCCTAATATATGAGGTCAGAAGGGGAACATGATGGCCGAAATATATTATGTAAGTACATGGAAAGGAAGTCTGTCGAGAAACCTGAGGAGGACTTCACCAGAATTCAGCCTGCCAAGCCACCAAAAGGAGATCAGAAAGAAACACTATCTGAGGCGGGCATACCCATGCTCAGAAAAAGTAAAGCATGTCCGCATATCAAGTACAAGCGGATCCACTAAGTATACAAGTATAAATGAGTGGAAGATACATAATGGATCATCTGATCATAAGGAGCAAGTACATGTCTGAATATCACATATAAGACTGTCAATGATGCTGAAAGATGCAACGGATCACTGATATCAAAGACTGATCCCAAAAAGTACCAACTGAACATGCTGGAATAGGATGGTACTACACTGCAAACTCAGGTGCCAGCATATAGAATGTCGCCATGACTGACTGCAACATATAAAGTGGAGTGGTATCAACTAGCAGCAACAGGAGCAACTGTCAAGTGAACCAATGAATGCTGATACAACTTGAGGTCTTCACCGACCGCCGTGGTACATTTCTACACCATGGGAATAAATGATCTGAAGTCGACCATGTGAGAAATCGTTTGATTACCGGTCATTGATGTATACCGTTAACAAACGCGAGACTACTCACCGATAATGATAATGAGCGTCAAGGTACCCAGTACAATCTAACAAGTGTGAATAGATGAGCTGAAGTCGAACACCTGTAAGAATCTATCGATCAGGAGACAATGATGGTTTCCCACTGTCGATAGCGAAGGATCTACCACTAATGACTGCAAACCCCAAGGTACTACCAAATGGACTCTAGATCTTTGCCCCAGAGCAATGAGTCGGAGTCGATAGGGAAAGATCCGCTAGAAGGAAGGCATTAAGGCATCCTTCATCAATCTAGCACGAGTGTAACCCGTAGGCCAATAATGTGGAAGGAATCGGATGAAAAAGATGTAGTAACCCAACTGAAGCACGTTTCCGGCGTACACAAGATGTGGCTGGCGCACGACAGAAACCCTCTGAAACAACCAATAATGAAAGCTGACACAGAGGAGAGGTATCCACCAATAGGGTCAAATGGAAACCAAGGTACCGCACGAATCCCAATGTGTGATAATGTATGCTGATGTCGAACACAAGGGAAACCACTCAGTCAAAGACCCATGATACTGATCGATGCTGAGCACAAGGTGACCTATCAATAATGAAAATAGGGCCAGGGTGCGGCTCTAGGCCTGTCCTCAGAGCAAGGTGTCGTCGTCGATAAGGACAAGACCCGCCAGCAAGAAGTCAATAGGGACCTTCTCAAACCGGCACGAGTAAAGGACCAATATAGCTGATGTGATGATAGACATGATACTGACAACCAGGGATGGCCGACTGAAAAATGAGTCAAGAGACACCGCAGAAAGGCCGACTCAGGCTAACTTCCCTTGAACAAAAGCACGACTCAATGTGACTATGTGGCAGCATATGATGACTCTGTATAAGTTCGCCATGCAGGAGGCACGAACGAACCCTCCATATGATTGGAAGAGATAACCAATCGGGGGAGAACTGACTCAATAACAAGGTTATGGCATACCTAAGTCAAACTAAATCCCACCCATGTGGAGGAGACTTTGTTTTGAGTGCTTTGTTCAAGGGCGACACGACTGACTCTAGCTGCCAACAATAAATGGAAATAATGTCCCTGTTCCCGCTCTTTTTTTGGAATATTTAATTTTTTTTGTCTTTTTCTGTTAAGCCGGAAAAAGAATAAAAGAATGCTATGGTATAGTGGAAAGAACGAGTGTCGGTGAAACAGATGATCTAGTTCCTGGGGAAGGAACGTTCCTATGCTCAATGCAGGGAGGTGAAAATTGGTTAGTGACACTCAGAGGTATGTTCCTTCCACGGATCAGGGTATGTCAAGCTACAAAAGTCAAAGGTATGCAAGGTTGATTTTGCAGACGTCATGGTCAAAAGTTGGCTTAAACACGAGTCCAAGTGAAGCCGGCTCTAGGCCAAAAGGTGCAAATGGTCAACATGCAATGCAGAAGTACAACTCAACACACATAGGAGCCTCTAGGGTATAAGGCCAGAACGAAGCGAAGAAGCAAAGAGGAATGAGTCTTCAACGCATAAGTCATGGCGGGACTACAGAGGACTCCCGAGCCTACTCAAAACGAAGCAACATGGGCAACAAATGTCAGTGAGGTGCTAACTACGATACCCATGTAAAGGGATGGCTCTACCATCGTGTCATGATTTAAAGAATCGGCGAGTGAAAATGGCTTACGAACCATAACACGATGGGGTGGACCCTACGGCAGATGTATCGGTCAGATGGAGGCTAGTATGCATAATGCAGCGGAAAAAATGGTGTCCCTAACCTATATGCCAGTGAAAACACGATACCTGCCATGACGGGTCAGCGGTCATGGAACCGTCTCGAACTGTCGAAAAATGTCCAAAATGTCCTGAAAAACAAACCAAACTCGGCATTCCAAGCTCCCAAGTTAAAAGTCACATGAGGCCATACAAAATAAAATTTTGAAAAAATTTTGCATTTTCAAAACTTATAAAAGGCATTTTTGACTCACCATTTTCACCATTTGACTTGGAGAGCAAAAATTGTGGAGCAAAAGGAGCAAACTTCCCTGTGACCAATTCAACCATTCAAACTTGCCCAAAAATTCCAGGTAAGCCTCAAACTTGTCTTGCAATTAATTGTGATAGTTTTTAGGAATTTTAGTTGATGTTTCACCGTTGGATTTTTGCAAAAAATTCCTTCGCGGCGTACACGCGGGTTGGCAATATTGAACTCGCGTATACGACGGCCCTACACGCGACTGTGTATATAGGAACCCGCGTGTGCGTAGCGAACTAATTTTATACACAAAACTAACGGATGAAAAATGATTTTTTTTCTTCCAGGATGACTATCACATGGCGTGAAAGAGAGCACTCAGCCGTGGATAATGAAGTTATGGGCAATGATGAGGCATTAGATGCCCTACGGGGATGCGGGTTGCTTAAATTCTTCAAATTGCCAAATATGAAAGTAAACACGCGTCTGCTCGAGAGGCTCATTGATTATTGGGATGTCGATGAGGAAGCATTTGTGATTGATCAGATGCCACTCAGGATAGAAGTGGAAGACATATATTTTATCACGGGTCTTTCCCGAAGGGGAGAGGTAGTACATTCCCGGGGCAGGACACGGAATAGCCTCAGTGTAGATGACTATGTACAGATTTACTGCCCGGGTCATCGGAAGGTCGGGAGCCAGATCTCTATCCCACATGTGGGGAGTTTGTCACTCAGGATAATCTTGTTCACCATAGCTCGAGTGAACGGATCATCCTCACTACATCAGGCGTCACGGGTAACCATGAGCATGGCAGTGGACTGTCTCACTACTGTGTTTGACTGGTGTACTCCTCTTCTTGCCAACATGAAGGAACAACTCACTTCTATCAGGAGGGGACAGACCAAGAACTTTGGGTTCGGAACCATCTTGTGCACTTTCTTCTTCGAGAAGGTTCCCGCACTCCGCCCTAGGGTAGCAGTTGCCATCAGTAGTCCACGTGATCCACGCATGGGCCGGTGGGCTGACTTGATGAGACGTCTGGGGGGTGGGGAAGTCCTAAGGAATGCATTTGACGATGAATTCTTTGCCTGGTGGGAGCAGCAGATCATCGCCGTGGATGACTACCCCTATGCTGGGCTAGATTTCCGAGGAGATCCTGATCTAGTGTTACCACCGGATGCAGCATGGGGTGAGATTGGTAAGAATTTTTTTATTATTTTATGATTTTTTGGATTTTTCAAATATAATGATGAATTTTGAAAAATATTTTTTGATGAGATTCAAATGACTAATATGATGATCATGTTCCAGACATTGGGCCTATACGACCAGATGGATTCCCGCGGCATGGACGGCGTGGCCGAGGAGCCGAAGAGGCGGTTGCGGATACGGAACGGACCCTGAACAACGTCCAACGACACTTGCCGAGACTGAGCTGCCGAGTACCAATGGCCGAGATAGAGGACCTTCCTCCGGATATGCAGCGTCATGTGGTTGGCATGCCATGTGACTGGGTTCGCGTCTTTCGGCGCGTGGCCAACGCTATAGTGACATACTCAGACGCTCATCCTGAGCCGAGGTGTTAGATATGCCTGACATGATTATGGGCATTTGAGTCCCAATTTTGTATATTTTTGGACACACATATGTACACTCGAGGCGTTTTATGATATATATATATATATATATATATATATATATCTATATATATATATATATATATATATATATATATATATATATATATATATATATATATATATATACAGTTTGACTTTTTGATGCATGATTTTATGATGATGAATGATTGATATGCCAGTCTAATGCTTGATTAGCGATAGAATCAGCTAACCAATTTTGAGATCTTGGAATGTGCAAATAATTAATGTAAATGAATGATCTTTGCAACAACCTCACCCTTAAATATTGGCGATATAATAATGGATCCCTAACCCGATAAATGTTATTTAATTGAGACACTGTCAATTGAGAATCAAGATATACTACCAACGGGTCGATCCCATAAGAGATTGCCTCGGATAATAAATTGATAACAGCTGTATACTCGGCCATATTGTTTGAAGCAGGACCGATACACACGCCTCTCGATACCATCAATTGACCAGTTGGATAATAAAGTACCCAAGCTGCGGAAGCAAGATTCCGAGTGTGTCAACTAGCACCATCGGCGAACCCAAAATAGACCAAATCATCCATCAGCACCTGCCACAGCAGACCAAAAAGCACTGATATCAGAAAACGCTCGACGATATATGTATAAAATATATACATAAAGTACAAAGAAGTCATTGCCCAGCCTGAACTAAGCAAAGTACTTCTTTAGGTAGAGCCCATTAGGGGGCTCCGCCAACTTACTCCTAGGGATGTTTATAGGTACGATGATCGAACCAATCAATATACTCTCTTCGGCAAATAAATGTGTTGGAGCCAAAGGAACCGTACAAACATCACTAGTCGAACTGGAGGACCGAGATTCTACTTCATGCACAGGGGAATGAAAGTGTAACCGACGATGTAAATCTTCCAAAGGTCGATCTACGACCGTCATTGCTTCGAATACCGCTTCATCCGATGGAAAAACAATATCCGAGCAATCCAATGCAGAGGAGGAATCAAGGGTCCGAAAATGAGCCACATCATCATCTCTTTCTTTCCCAGAGGAAATAATAGAATGGTTATCTACAGAGTTATCGATAGATTCACATCTAGGTTCTACTGTAGATATAAGAGATTCTATTCCACCCACCTTGTCGTCACCTGATGTGGTCACAGATGAAGTTAAGGTTCCAGGATTTGAAGAATAAGGAGTTTGGACAAACTCTCTTCGTAAAGGATCCCTGGAGGATGAAATTGTATCTATACCAGCTGTAGGAGGGGGAAGATTAAACGTACCCATCAATGAAGAGTACATCCCAACTCCTAGACTCTCGGTAGGCGGACGGGGATTACCCACTAAAGGAATAGTAGAGTCAGAGTTTGCTTGAGGATCAACTGGACAATAGTCCAATTGGTCAACCTTAACGATTTTCCCCTCATGAGGAAAGCAAATGACACGAAACAGAGTCGAAACCATGGCATCCATCTCGTATACCCAGTTCCTTCCTAAGAGGAGATTATAGTCTAGGTTAGCATCTATGACCTCTACCTCAATATTAACGACCTTTCCTCCAACACATATAGGAAAGGCCGGGATAATCCCGTATGGCCTATGAGAGTGACCATCAAATGCTGTCAATAGGGTAAGTGAAGGAACAACCGACGGTGATCCAATGGCCTTCCAGCATGACATAGACATGACACACGTGGAAGCTCCCTCATCTACAACCGTCCAAAAAATATTCGTTTTCTGGTAGGTAGACTTTATCTGGAAATCCATGTGATGAGGAAGTCTCTTTTTGACATTACTCATATCAAAAGTGAGAGCTAAGGAGTTACTTGGATCCACTGCCCCGATTGCCGATAGCAAGGCACTTCGTTGAGCAGGACATGACTGGAGAACCTCTAGCGCGGACATAGCACATGGACTCTGGGCCAGATCCTCAACAATGGAGTAATTCTGGGCTGCCCTAATATTAGGGTTGATAGTCGCGCGTTTTGCGGAACCTTTCGGCACCCGAGGTATAGTCTCAACAGAAGGTCGCTCAATATGAAGTGGGTTGTTAGTTTCGGGAACGGATTTACCCTTAGAATTTTCACCTTCACCATAATCGCGTGACCGTGTGGCCACATTAGCGTGAGCACCCATCATGAAAACATTCGATGACTTGTCCCCTTCCTGGTTGCCCCCCTACGGAGGTACCAGGGTTTGAACTCGCGCCAGCAAGAAGTTGCTGCCCTTGGGGGAAAGGGTTAGTTAACACAGCTTGTGCACTAGAAGTCCCTTTCTGTCCTAACAAGCGCTGAGCGTCTTCAATCCTAGGGCAGAGATGAGTTAGATGGTCTCCACTGCATAATTTGCAAGGAAACTTGACTTTCTTTCTCGACTCATTTCCACCACCACCAGCGTTGTTACCGGATTTATTTGCATCGGGCTTCCCATCCGAGTTCTTCTTCTTACCACGTCCTTTCTTTTTCCAATTGGAATTTTGATTTCCTTTGGGGTTATCGGATTGGACGGCATTAATTGAAGAAGTTTGGGAAGCGGGAGGATTAGACAATGTGACTTGGTTGTTAGAAGCAGTTTGCAAAGACAACTGCTGCAATTGATTCAACAAGTTCACTGTAGTTGTGTCTATTGACCCAACGATACCATCGGCGTGTGGACCTGGCTTCAGCTTAGCTAAATCAACCTTAGATCCAGGAGCATCTGGCAAGTATTTTTGTAGGATCCCAGACTGAGAGTAGATCAATTCTAATTGCTGAGCCCTAAAAATGGCTTGCTCCTCAGAATAGACCCCAGACATGGAGACATCCTTGGAGATCTCGGGTTGTAAAGACTTCAAAAACCACTCGAGACGGTATTCCAGAGGAATTTCGGCTTTAATGAGTCTCTTTCTCCATCTCCATTCCTGAATGTGATCGGAAATGTGAGTAGCCTTATCCTGGCGAAAGGTGGCCAGAAGTTCAGTTCCGGCATCATAACGGACAGGCAACTGAAAGTGATTTAAGAAAATATTGGCTAAGTCGGCGAACGATGTAAAGCTGTCCCCTGGCAACTCTATATACCACTTGGCCACATTACTAGTCAAGGTGCGCTGAAAGAGTCTCAACCTAATCGAATCATCGATGAGGGAGTTGGACGAGCACCACAGATGGAATGTGGTTACGTGGTCGCCCGGGTCCTCACCACTCTTCCCTTCGAATTTTGGAATGTCCGAAGGGAGTTTGGTTGGGACTGGAGGCCAGGCCGGATTATACCTGATTGGGTCATTTGTTAACTTTGTGAGATCTGGCAAGTTTAACGTTGCCAGAAACGGAAGCCTAGGAGGACCTAGGGGATTCCACCCAGACTGGGCAGAACTCCCAAAGTTCTGAAAAGATTGTCCTAGAATTTGGGAGGCACCAGGCTGCCCGAAGTGACCAGTAGAACCGGCTGAACCAAAAGGCAAGCCTTGTGGTCCAGCAAAATTCGGAGTTTGACCAACTCCTGCCGTATAACCTCCATAACCCGTAAAGTTTCCTCCTAAAGAATGGTAAGGAGTTGATAACCCCTGGTATGGGTTCCAAGCCGAAGCAAGGGGAGGAATACTTTGAAACATGCTAACCGTGGAGTACGACCTATTCCCTTGTTGGCCGCTAAACGAATTCCCAGTTCCCGCGCTACTAACCCCAGGGTTATTCCAACCTTGGAAAGGATTGTTGCTTTGTCCTACTGAAGAAAAAGGCATGGATCCTACCGTCGGGTTGGAATGTGGTATATGACCACTTCCGAAAGGAAAACCCTGGAACGAAGCCGATCCGCCCGCCATGGACGTAGCGGCACTAAACGGAACCGATGGAATACCCTGTGATTGGGTGCCAAAAGGGAAGAGTCCAGTACCAAAAGCATTGGTTTGGGCATTTCCACTCGTAGACGGAATGGAGGTAGACCCAACTAAAGATGTGCTAGCAAAAGATCCGAACAAGGAAGCGGAGGGGATGGAAATGGTTCCTCCCCCTTGCACCGATGTAGGGGTTTGCATAGTCGTAGCACTCGTAGAATCCATGCTTCCAGTAGTGGTCATGAATGGTAAGCGCGTAGTGTAACCTGGACTTGATGGTCTATGTGACGGAGTCCCAACGTATTGCAATACGTCTGGATGACTAAATGGTAGGGGAGAATTCGGAGCCCCTAACGACTCTGAGAATTCTTCTACCTCTACGTTATTCTCCGCTTGAAAAAGAACTCGAGAAAGGACTGGATTATCCCTCTCTTGTTCGGAAGTACCAGGCCTTGCTTGGGCACTAATGCCCCCGCTAGGAGGATCAATCTCCGATGCGTCAACCGGTGTAGGACGAAGCCCACCGGTGGTATTCCCTCTACGCCTTCTCGGAGAAGGCTCTAAACTTGGCGGCGAAAGACCACGAAGTCTTCGAGACCGTCTAGGAGATTGGTCAGCCACTTTGAATTTTTTGTTATGATCTAACTAAAGACTCAAAAAATTGAAAGCTAGGTCAACTAGGAGCACAGAGCACACACTATAAAGTCCCTAAAGACACAGCCAGTCAAACAACTTCCAAGTATTTCCGCTCCGGGTGATTAGGACCGGACACCAAAATACGAGAAAGTGAATCAAGGGGCCTTCCGAAGATAGTCTGGGATGATGAGGGCCCAGTCCTATCAGCGAAGGTATCAGAGGAAGTTACGCTGACCTCCTAACAACATCCTGCGCTGGTGCAAGCCCCAAAGCTTCGCAAGGGTGCCCTCCAGTAGTATTGTCGAGTGTAATACAACGTCAACCTCAGGTGCCACGGGATTCCCCTCCGCAGCCACCTGTGTAGATCCCTAGGAGAGGCAACTATGGGTACCAACTCGTCACAGAAGCTAGGCGGAACAGTCGTGAGGTAAGTTTGGACAAGTAGGAGAGGGGGTATCTCTCTTCCCTGTCTTCACAGACCCTCGTGCTTAACTCCCAGATCCGGAGCTTTCCTGGTCTTCCTAACGCTATTGGATTTTCTCTCGTTATTCAGACTCTTATGTTTGACGTTTTATGTGGCCTTGGAGAGTTAACTCTCCACTCGCCTAATCCAAGGCCCTAAAATCCTAAACTTGTTGGTGTAACTGACTAAAACAAAAAGTTCTAATGGATTTTAATTAGCGCTTGATTTTATTAGGCTGTTCTTTAAGTCACAAGGTAATGGAGATGAAACTTGTGGTGTTTTTATGGACGCAAAAGAAATTAATAAAACTTAGCTACATGCACATGCACTTTTTGTTTTCGATGAAGAGCAATTTCTATGAGGTTCAGAGGTACTTCTAATATAAACAAATTTTCTTTTTCTTTTCAGACTCCACACTCACAAAAACTAACAAAACTATATATGCCTAAAAAGAGATGCAAATCTATCCTAATGCAAGAACTATAGGTGGATGCAAGATTTAAAGACTACTCTAAAAACAAAGAAGGAAAGTTGTTGCCTTATCAAATTTGTCTTGCCACTAAAATGCTTAGATAGAAGATGATGTGTTACCAATCATTTCGTCCAAACAATAAAAACAAGTTCTAAGATAAACACAAAGCACTTTCACTTTGCAAAAAAGGAAATCAAATGAAAAGCAAGTTTAAGAAAGCGAAACTCAAAACTTTCAAAAGATTTTCTTTCAATGAAGCCAAGAAGTCTCTTTCAAAGAATGCTCTAAAAAATACTGACACCAATGATTGATGAATAGGAAACCAAACACTTTTGTGAATTGACACCTTTCAAATGATGAAAACCCAACAAAAATAAATGCGTTTGAAATCGCTCATGACAATCAAAAGCAGCAATGAAAGTCCAAAAGATCAAAAGACAAGTTTCAAGAAAATGGTAACAAACAACTTTCCCAAAACTAAGGAGCAAATGGTCACAAAAATGGTTTCGTTAAGCAAACAAAAGGGTCACCGAAACAAAATGAACACAAAGATTGAATCCAATCTTCCTACTCTGCCAAAACAGAGCAGTCAAGATTCTTAACCAGAAATCTTGTATGTCAAAAACAATGACGCTTGCAATCAACGAAAACAAGACTAATACTCCTTATAACTAGAGAGAGTTCAGAACAAGATGCCCCCTGTTAAACATAGGACTGTTACTGGAAAATGACTGCTTCAAACTGACCCAAACCACCAGACAGACATTCAGCAAAAAGAAAATTTATAAATCCTGAAAATTATGTAATATACGTGCCTGCAGTGATGTGCAGAATGCGTGTACACGCGACTGTAACTGAGGAAACTTGCGTATATGTGGGTTCACTTAGTACAACTTGCGTATATACGCTTATGTAATCCGGAAAAACAGCGTATCTGAAGATTTTCAAGAAAAATAAAAAACACAGACTGAAAAAACTAGAAAAGCTTAGAGTTCAAGAATAGATCAGACAGTCAGAGCCAGCAAACAGAGGGGTTGAGCCTTGATTGGCTTGAAGACTACCCAAAGTAGGAACAACAAGAGTGTTGTTCCCCAGCGGAGTCGCCAATTCTGGTTGAGGGGAAAGTACCCCTAGGGTCCTTTGGGTTAAGACTCTACCAGACTGAAAATTTCTTATTCAAAGAAACACACACACAGCCATTATCTTTACTGTAAGCAAATTCTAATGTTGAGGGTACGTACCTAAGGTCCTACGTTCGAGAAGGCCTTTAGGGTCCAAACCCTTCTTGGAGTTCCCTTCTTCTCCTTTGACCTGTAAAAAAAACAAATCAAAGAACACAGTAGTACATGGACAAATACTTATACATAAACCATCTTCATGCTATAAAGTTAGTTATAAAAATCTTTAAGTAACTACTTGCATAAGAATTCAAGACAAGAATCTCATAAGCATAAAGAAAGATTGTTTCGGGAACCAAGACATGTTTCTTTATATAAAGGCAAGTAAAGTACATATAACAGAAAGATTTCACCTGAAACACCTTCAGCAGGCTCCAAGCAAAGCTTCCTCCCGGATTCGTTCCAGCCTCAAGCCTCCAACAAGAGCTCCTTCCAAGTCTTACTCAATGGTGATATAAAGGATGAATGATCACCAATACACATGGAAACAAGGGTTCCCAATGCAAATTGGGGGAAGTGCAGAAAGCACCAAGGACTTCAGACCTGGTCTAAGGGGAAAATCTCAGCATAATAATCTTGCTCTCTTTTTCTCTCTCCTTAGGCCTTCCCTTTGATGTCTTTTTATACCATCTCCAAAGTAGTTTTTTAGTTAGGAGTTGGTTGGGAACAGTTGGGCCACGGGCACTGACAGGTGATCAGCAGGTAAAACCCGCGATCTTCGCCCGAAAATAAGGAATTATTTATTTTTTTAAGTGTTTTAATACATACACGCGGGTTGGGTATACACAGACCCGCGTGTACACTCGTTTAACTCAGGGCAATGTCGCGTATAAGGGATAAAACACTGTTTTTTAAATTTTAGGACCAGGTCTGGAAGGAGGGGTTGCCCTAGGCCATGAGTGTAGCATCACAAACCATAAGAGTGAGATTTGGAGCTATAACAATCTTGTCGGCTATAAATGTAGCATAGTCATACTGGACAGCAGGGGGCTGTCCTAGGGTGAACATGGATAGCATTACCAAGATTGTCTCATCCACAAACTCACTGGTTTTGAATCCTAAGATGGAGGATATCATGTCTACTAGCAGTCTCCCTATGTCATTGAACCAGACATGTAGATAAGGGGGAGGCTGCCGGTGCTGGTAATCTGGGAGCATGAACAATTGGCCAATTCTTGTAATTTGTGAGTTAGACAGCTTGGCACCTTGCTCCAGCAAAATTTTCATAGAAAGAGGAGTCAGTGGCTTTGTAGATTGAAACTGTAGCATTTGGTTGATGGCTTCAGGAGTGATATGGAATAATACAAAGCCCGAAGGACTCAGAACAACCCTTTGATTGGGGTCATAACTTGTGCAGCATTGGTAAATGAAATCAGGGAAATCATTCACCTGAGGGAGATAATAGATTGGTAAGTGGGACTTCCAGATTCCCAAGATGTCAGTACCATCTCTGTGTTTTTTCTTTAGCTCACAAACGGTTTCTATGTGATATTTGTTACACAGTTCAACTGTTTCTCTCATTTGATAATCTCTGTCAGCAAGGGCCAACCATTCTAGGTCTTTATGTGGGGCATTCAGAGGTGCAATATTCAACGCTACAGGGGTCTCCATTGTTTAGCTGTTATTTGGAGTTGTATTGAACTTGACTTTCAGAAAAGGGTAACACAGAGCAGTGAATTTCGATGGATAAGGCAATTTGCAGAGAGTACATGGGCAAATTGGGGTGAAACAGAGTTAAAATGCCGCCAAGAGAGGTTTAAAGAGCCAATGCTGGGACTGAGTGCTGCTTTTGCAGTGGAATTTGTCTGCTAATGGCTTTAAGTCGCAAATGCGCAAGAAGCTGTGGGAGCTTGGTAAATTTTGAACAATGGGAGCCCCTACAAGTGAGTTTGGGGCTTAAAGTGGGAGATGGAGGTTCTTCTTGCTTAGAAACTTTGCACAGTTCTTATGCTTTTCTCTTTTCCTTTAATACAACGGACTTGGAAAACCAGGGTATACAGAGGAGATTGATAAATACCTAGTAACTATGTGGCCGACAATGTTGAAGGTTGATTGAACTCACGGCGCCGGCAGCTAGGGAGCGAACTTTGGAGTTGGCGGACAGATGACGTAAACGGCATGCAGGAAATACAGTGCGCGTTTGGTAAAAAGATGGGAAAAAAAAAACGATTTTTGTGCGATAATATGGAAAAATTGGTATTTGGCGCCTTTTTGATGGATGACATCAGCATGACGTCATTGTTCTGGTCGGGTACGGAGGAATGACGTGTCAACTGGTGATTGGGTCAGACGAGCGACATGGTGGACAGGTCGGAAAAATGGCGGAATGGCAGCTGACGTAACACTGATGCGGCAATGACGTGGAGCGGAAAGGGAGAGCAGTAACAAAAGGTGGTTAGCGGTATTATCGGACCGCTTAAGGTACGGGCCCGGTAATGGTCAGAGGCCGCCCGATCCAGTAACAAATGGGCACGCGTCCCAGGCCCTACGTCACCCTCTGACAGATTTCGGGTGGTAAAGGACGGACGGAGGGGGTGGTCCGAAATTGCCGTGGACCGTCGGATGGGAGGGCCCGGATCCGACGGATGACGGGCCGCGAATATGACAGTGTGATACGGCGGGACTCGGCGGGTTTTTTTTTTTTTTTTTTTTTAAATATTTTTTGGTTTTTTGGTGAAGTGCGCCGCAATGTAAACATTGGAAAAATGGCTTAGAGTGGGTTTTTTCAAAAATTCACATAATAAGCGGGGAGAATACAACATTGCAGTTTATAAGGTGGGTAAGGGTTATTAAACCAACCAAATGTTAATTTAATCCCCAGTTATAGTATGAACTATATACATGAAAGCCTTTGATTTTGTAACGTTTGCCGAACTTTAAATATATGGCTATAATGCCCAAAGGGGGGGAATTTACATATTTTTTGTTTTTTTCGGAAAAGGCTATAATAGTAGGGGAAGAGGAGCACTTAGGGAGTTAGATAATAGGGTTAGAAATCAATGTGAATTGGGGATATGAAAGAGGAACAACGAGCTAAGTTTAAGGAGTAAACTTAGATTTAGAAGTAGATGAGAGTGAGGAATGGTTTTACATAAGAAATGTGGCTTCTTTTCAGGGAAGAAGGTCACAATTTGCCATGAATTTTTCAAAGGAGAAATGCAAGGAGGACTTATTTAGGCAGATCCTAAAGTCCTCAAGGGGATGTTAAAAAGAGAGTCTCTGGGGAAAACAGGGGAAGTTTAGACATGCTTCCATACTTTGTCATCAAAATGTTGCATAGATACCTCTGCGAGTGCTAATATGTGCCTTCTTGATCAAGGCCAAAACTGAATAAAATCAGGCTTCTGCAACTTCTGGCTACCTACCCAGCTTAGTACCTAGCATTTTTTGTTACTTCAGGGAGGGTGCACTTAGACTTGCAAACCCTCATATGCTCTTTTATTTTTGCTACCCTCCTATCTAAATCTACCCTTATATCTTCTAAGGGCCCAGATTAAGCTGATGGGCTGCTTCCTTTCTCTATCCAGCTACTCATCTGTCAAGCTTGAACTGTTTGAACAGGTATTCATTCTCTAGTCTAGAACAGGCAATTTAAAACGTGGCATGGCCCAGCTTGGACTGTTGAGCCATCCATCAAGATAGCAGTGGCATTTGGGTTGGCCACTTTCCTGGTCTCTCTTTGGGGTTCATTTCAATTATTTTTTTGACCAATTCATTTTCTTGCCTTTTGATTATTCTTTTAAGGCATACCCTCTTTACATTTTTTAACTGTTTGTTTCTTTCACAAAAAATGGAACCTTTGTGTCACCAAAGATGAACATTTTTGGCACTCCCACTGTCAATCATGAAAAATGAAACCCTATTGGTATATGAGGCTAACAGAACCTATAACTTATCCAAGCAAAGCATATACAACAACAGTAATAGAAAGCGTGTTCATGATATAGGTGTTAAATCATATAAGCAGCTGAGAAAATGGGCATTAGCATAATATTCATAAGAAAATCATAACATAGATTAATGCATAAACACAATAAATATTAGGAACATAAAAACATTTCTTTATTGATGTAAGTTAAATGAAATATGGAAACCTACAACCAGAGTCTTCCTCCAGCTCCAAGCAGAACTGTCCTCCAGATTTGTCTTGCCCAGGCCTCAGAAATTTTCCTCCATCGATATACACAAGGATGTCATAAAAGGAATGACGAACATCTAAAAGAAGGAAACAAAGGTTTCCTATAACTTGGGAGTACCGGAGGAACAGGGATTTCTTCATACTTGATCAGGGATGTAATCAACTATACTATCAATATCTCATATCTTCTCCCCTTATGCCTTCCCATATATTTCTATTTATACTTCTCCAAATTATTTTTTTCAGTTGGGAAATAGTTGGGCCACAAGCTACAGTAGGTGAGTAACAAGTAAAACCCATAAACTCCAGTTGAATTTAAGAAGATTATTTATTTTTTAGTGTTTTAACACATATACGCGGGTTGGGTATAAATTGACTCCCGTGTACACGCTTTTTATACAGGGAAATATAGTGTATGGGAAATAAAACACTGATTTTTGGAATTTGTACCAAGTCTGAAAAGGAAGGGCTTCCCTAGGCCATAACCAGAGCATCAAATCTACCAAGAGTGGTAACTGGTGCTATAAAAGGATCTCTTCTTCCAGATCCCCATGAAGAAATGTTGTCTTCACATTGTTATCAGGAAAGCTAGTGTCCATTCAGAACTGCTAGTCCCACTAAGACGAGTAGCTATCTTAGAAACAAACAAATTAAAGTTACTTGTGTTTTCATTTATGAGAGATAGATGAGAGAGAAGCAGAGAGCACCAACCTCAGTCTTTCACTAGTCTCTTTGCTTGTTTCCTTTGTCCTTTGATGAAGCTTTCGCCACTCCTTTCTCGCTCGTCCCACTTCAAAGAACACCTGTAGAGGCAAGGCAGCAAAATACCATCAAAGCATAGAGATCTATAACCATCAATAATGTAGGATCAGATGTACATTAACCATATAAATGCATACATAAACAAGATTCAGAGATATACAAGCATATGGATGAAAACTCAAATAGCTTTATTGATAGAACTAGTAGAAGAGAGGATTACAACCAGGCTATCTGATCCAACATAATCCTCCCAACATGAAAGCCCTCTTCACCTCATACAAAGCAAGATCACCCAACAATGTCTTCAAAGAGAAACCAACAACACTTCCTTGCAAATTACAAAATTCCAGCCGTTGGATCTCTAGGATGAGGGTTCCATTTATAGATGTTTATAGGAGAGTGAGTCAGCTTCTGGGATTTTGATTAGTGTCATTTCACTGATAGTTCTTGGTTCCACTTGGGGATTTTAGATCTCTTACTCATTCCTGGGCGAATTCAGAGAGTCAAGTGTCATATGAGCAGTTTCTAGAAGATTCTCTGGGTTTCCACCTAGCAAAATGCTGCTGCAATTTGTCTGTTCTCGCTCATCACACCCTACAGAAGGGCTTTCCAATATGCATCGCACCCCCCATGTGTAATAGGTGAGATGCATTGTGCCCTATGCATGGAGCAGTTTGTGTGGTCCTGTTTTGACGCGTTCTGAGTAGTTTTCCATGGAGAACTTCCAGGAGATGATGTAATCAGCTGACCTTGTCCCTTTAGGGTATGAAACAAAACCTTTATGGGTTTAGAAGCCCTTGGTTTATGCACATATGTTCTTGGGTTTGTAGTGCCCAAATATGTCTATAACAGTTGCCCCCTAAAGCATGAGGTTGTAAATCCTTTTTATGTTGGGAAAAATGCTTTATAATGAGGATTCGAGGTTTTTTGAATTGGAAGGTGACCTGTAATAAGATACAATACAATACATTATCTTCATAATATTTTCAAGATCTAGCTGAGGTGGGCATTCCCATGCTTAGCTTTATAAATTCATACTCATGTACATAAGACAGACAATCGTCTGTGTGGGAGACTGATGATTCTGGTAGAGCCATCATCCTTTAGTTTGAATGATTATCTGTGCAGATGTGATGTACATTTGAGGTCTTATTTTCCTGAATATATCGTAGCTCGGATGGATGAAACTAGATCCGTGGTCTTCAAACTCGTTCAATCTTCGCCCGAAGTACAAGTCGATCCATGTGAAAAGGATGTTCTGATGTCGAACATGGAAAGACATCGCCTGATTACCAGCCAATGATGTAAGTTGTTAACAGGCGTGAGAGGAATCACCGATAATGATGATGACCCTCAAGGTACTGCAGTACAATTCACGTGGTGTGAATACATGAGTTGATGTCGAACACCACGTAAAATCTTTTGGTCAAAAGGCCACTGATGTAAACCTGTCGCCAGAAGTGAGAAACTCGCCATTGAGGCATGCAAGCTTCAAAGTACTGAAAGGGTTGTTCCTAAGTCAACTTCTTGGATAATGAGATGATGTCGTCATAGGAAGGCCTTAATGAATCCCACATCTACGACATAGAACGGGAGCAAATGATTTTTTGGAGGTGAAAACAATCTGATGATACAAGGTTCAGGGTGGCGGTGATGAAAAATGGAGAGTGAAGGTATTGCAGCGGATGAGGCGTTAGCTAGGTTGGTGAATTCTCTGAGAGACTTCTCTTGAACATATCGGCGACATTGAAATGGATTGGTAGTGTTAACCCCAAAAGTGGATGGTACGGTGGACCAATGGTGATATGACCGGTGAACGGAATAACCCAACCCAACTCAATCATGGTGACGGAGTGAAAGTGTCATGTTCAAGAGCGACCTACTACCAATGAAGCTATTCAAGTTTTCTTCCCTTTTTCCCCAGTCATTGCTGACCAATACCTCTTTATTTTTGTCAAGCTTGAGGAGGATAACATATGCTTGTTCTATAATTTGCCCTTCGGGCAAACCTGTCGCTATGTTTTAACGAGCCTAGCGATAGTGAAACATCCTCTTGTCTGCATGGACAAGTTTGTCGCTATTATTTTAACGAGTTTAACGACAAAGATAACTCGATCCTTTTCAATTTTAGAGAGTCTAAAAGGGACAGAAAGTTAACTCCAGTGGTCCTTTTTCATAATGTAATCCCTTAAGTCCGAAAAAGTGTAAAACAATAATAAAGGGATGACTTTTTGATAGTTTTGACGAGCCGAACAAGAAAAGCGCTCAGTATTTTTGTGTAATAATCCCTTAGGTCCAAAAAGATTAAAATCTAGACGAGGGATGGCTTTTCCAGTCGCTTTAACGAGCTGGAGAGGCCAATTTCTCAACAATCTTTTCATATTTTACGAGTCAAATGAAAGGAGCTTAAAGGAGACTCATTTTGTTTTAGAAACGAGTGATGTTTTTGGATATGAACTAGTTCTAGGTAAGGTTTGGAACTTTTCATTCATGGCAGTGTAAAGAAGGTGGCTAATAGAATCACTCGTCGCAGCTGTCCCTCAAAAGGGTAAACAATCAAATGGAGGCATATGATTAGCTAAAAAAGAGTGGAGGTGATGGTAAGAACACGACCAAGGTTCAAAAGATGATAGTCGTGCGATCAAAATGGTTATTTACCGGAGGTGGGGTTCATTTTGTAATGAGCTTGAACTCTATGGAAACACTTGCTCATTGCTAGGTTTATTTTTTGACGAGCTTAAACTTCACGTAAAATTGCTCATGGTGAGGTTTATTTTTTAAAAAGCTTGAACCTTGCGTAAAACTGCTTGTGCTAGTTGTATAATAAGGATGTCTCATCGATAGGTTCATTTTTTAGGGAGCTTGTACCATTCAAAACTTTGCTCCGAAGCCTTTCGTTATGCAAGCTAGGAACAACCAACCTACGAGTTTAAAGGGTTAAGAGCCTACAAACCAATAAAATAAATGGTCTCTTTTCACTTGCATGCAAAAGGGTTTGCATGCCCCCAGGTATAACGAAATAGAGTTTCCAAGTTACCATATGGATGTTCTTACATTAGCAAGATTGTTTCATCCACATTTGCAGACAAAACACTTCCTTGGATCTATCCATCTAAATGGACAAAGGTGATTCTAGTTCCAATCACCTAACCTTTGACAGAGGAATCCTTTTCCAGACTGGTCCATTATCCTAAATGGACAGGATTGTCAGACTAGTCATATTCCTACTCAGAAACCTACTTTATATCTGGGGTTTTTCTGCCAAAGCAGACAAGGGCGCATGCCTCCTAGGTTTCAGTCACAATCACTGAATCACTCGCAATCATCAGGTGGACAGACTGGACATTGATGAGACATTCCTTGTGCAAAAAGACCAGTTAGGGATGGCATTTGACTAATAGCTGTGTTTGAACTAGGGAATGAAAGCTGGTCTACGAGCTGGACCACTCTGCCTTCATGTGGAAAACACACCACTTGAAAGAGTGAAGAAACGAGAGCTCCAATGCTATAAATGTAGTCACGTCCAAGGAGTAGATTATAATCTAGAGGTCCTTGGACCACCATCACGTTTAGATGAATGGTTTTCTTTCTCAACGTTATAGGAAAATTTGGAAGGATCCCTAACGGTCGACTGGTTTCTTTGTTGAAGCTTGTCAGATTTCTAATCTCAGGCAGAAGTGATGGCGAAGCAAGCGCTTTCCAAGCAGTTGAGGAAAGGATACTCACAGAAGCCCCCTCATCTATAATAGTACCAACCATGATCATTCTGTAAGCCTGTACTATGATTCAGAATGGTACATTAGATGGTAGGGAAGGTCTGCCTAGTAGATTCCAGTCGAAGGAAATGAGTAGGTTGCTTGGAGGTGGGACTGAATAAACAACTGGATAAATATCTGATGAACTTCCTTCCTACGGTAAAGGAATGGGTAGATTTCCCCCATGTTCATCAGAGTCTATGTTTATAAAGAGAATTTGAACGGTGTCATTCTCATTCTTTTTGGTGACAGTATCATCTGAAGGTGGACCCTCTGAAGACAAGATTAGGTTGACTGCCATCTTGACCTATTGACTTTGGTCCAGTGTGGACTTAGAGGGTTTATCTTCAATGATAGGTGCTTCGACCGACAACAATGGTGTGTTAGTTAGATTTTCAACTAGCGATGGACTCGACAAGATTTTCTTGTATCCAGGAGGAAGTCACTGCGATGATGTAGGATGATTATCCAAGACTCTTTTAGCTTCGTATAAGAAGGTATAATGGTGGAGGGCATGATCGCCTTCACACAGTCTACAAGGAAATTTGGATCTTCCTTTTTGTCCATTGACTTCATTTTCACTAGTTGACGGTGTGCTTTCAACATGATCATCAGCGGTTGAAGACACCGGATTGTGCAAGCGGGAAGACTAGTCCCTCAAGATCCGTGGGATGCAGGGACAATCTTGATGATAGTGGTCTCCCTTGCAAATGAAACATGGAGATTTAGGTTTGGAAGGTGCAGTACGTGGATTCTCATTAGATGACGTACGGTTGCCCCCTTTTGCTATTGGGTTCTTCTTCTTCTTCTTAGTTGCTTGGTTTTTAGCAATACTAGCTTCACCAAGCGAAGAGGAAGAAGGAGAGGGAGAAACAAATGAAGTAGAAGGTGGGGGAGAAACTTCATCTGGTTGCTGATTTGATTGCTGAGGATTGTGGTGTTTTAAATGACAGAGGTCGAGAAAAGCCATACAAGTAGGCCAATTGTGAGTCTTGGAAGGGACAATGTGGCCATGTGTAGAGCACAAAGATCCCCCCAAGAGGAGAAGGGACTAGGATTTCCCCCAAGGGGAAATCCTTGATTGGTAGACTCCATTTCTCAACCTAAAGACCAACAAGGGAATAGTGACGCTATTACGATTAAAATAAATTTTATGACTCTTTGACACAACTTGCTTTTTCAATTTTAAGAGTCGAGAAAAAGCTAAAGATGATTCTAGTTGCCTTCAATTTTTAATGAGCCTGAAATGACAAGTGCTCAGATGGACCTTTCCTTTTAAGGAGTCTAAAAAGGAATGAAAGTGACTACTCTGGAAATCTAGATAGAGGGATTAACAAACCAATCGCAAAACTGCAGAATACTTTTTATGGTACGGCAGTCAATATTCCCAAATGTTGTGTTCAATGCATTGCGATTGATAGAGCGACAGAGATGACTTCCTAAGGATAGTTGATGTAGCCTATTGTGGTCTCCCAATATATACTCGATGGTACGTGGGAGAACAAGTCCGTACTGGAGCTTGTTGTCTCAAAGAGGAGGAATCACCCAACCTACAATGAAAGTGATAGTTACCAAGCTTTACAACGCCGGAATATGTCTCTAGCCTAGACTTCTAAATGTTGTGCATTAGGTTCCAAAGCGTTTTTATGTTCATTGAAGTTTATTTTGTAGTTGATCTTTCTTAAGAAGTTTGCCTTTAAGGTTCACCGTGTGATGTAGATATACAATTCCTAAATTTGCAATCTAAGATGATAAACAGTCGTTTACTTTCTTTTTGCAATGAAAATCGTAGCTACTAAGGAAAGAGAAATGAAATTCTTTCAACATAGAGCAGAGAGAACACACTAGATGCACTTTTCCTAAATCAACTTCAACATGCAGTCTTAATGGAAATGCACATGCATGTATTTTTTTTCAGTTTCCTTAATGTGAGAATGACAAAAACAAAAACAAAGTATATATTTGAACTATTCTCTTCCAAAGCGACAGTACTAACAATTTTCTTTTCAAAAAACGAAAGTAAGGTCAAGACGACACTTTGCGATTTTGAATTTAAACTGCTTTCGACACTTGAAATACTAATGATTCAAATCAAATAGAACGGCAAAAGTGTAATCAACTATCTAAAATAGGAATTCTTTGTGACACTTTTTCTTGACTGAAAATGACACTTGCAACACTTTCAAATCAAAAGATGACAATTCAATTAAGCTACTATTTGCAAAGGAGAACTGTAAATGATGAAAAATACATAAAAAACATTCACAATTCCTTATAATGGAGGTTGAATAATGCAAAGGAAGATGGTTTCACAAGAGATATACTGATCACAGACAACAAAACTACTAAATAAAGCTAAAGACAACGAAGAAAAAACCAAAATCTGGAGGCAGAAACAGTCTTAGTCAATCATTACACTTGTAGCACAGGGAAACAGGGATGCATCTCACCTACATCACACAGGAGGTGCGATGCATCCAGGTTGCCAAGAAGAGATAGTGCGATGGTCCAAGGACAAGACTGCGCTTGGTTTTCACTCACAGTTTGCAGCTAAGTTCAGGGCTTTAAGCTTAGCTAATGATAGTTAGTAAACACAAAGTATAGGGGCTGATCTAATGAGGTTATTTGAGCTATCACCAGGGCACTTAGGATGTTTGCAAGCTAGATGTTCAGTTCATAAACCAACCTAGAGATTGAATGAAGCAGCATTGATCTACTTTGCAGTTGCATAAAAAAGTAGTTCGAATGCTAGCTAGCTTAACTTCAGGCTTTGTCTGTGGCTTATAAAGAAAACAACAGTAACAAAATAGACAAACTATTCACTCCCCAGTGGAGTCGCCATTTTGTTATCAGGAAAAATGGTGTCCATTCAGAGCTGCTAGTCCTACTAAGATGGGTAGCTATCTTAGAAAAAAACAAATTAAAGTTACTTGTGTTTTCCTTTATGAGAGATAGATGAGAGAGAAGCAGAGAGCACCAAACTTAGTCTTTCACTAGTCTCTTTGCTTGTTTCCTCTCTCCTTTGATGAAGCTTTCGCGCTCCTTTCTCGCTTGTCCCGCTTCAAAGAACACCTGTAGAGTCAAGGCAACAAAATACCATCAAAGCATAGAGATCTATAACCATAAATAATGTAGGATCAGATGTACATTAACCATATAAATGCATACACAAACAAGATTCAGAGATATACATTTTAGAAAATTATATATTACGGAGCAATGGAACACATAAAATATTGCAGAAATATAAGCATAGAAAACACATAAAATAAGAGAGACACAGATATATGTGGTTCACCCAGTTTGGACTACGTCCACCCCGAACAACCAGTCCTTCCTTTCTATTATCTAGCAAAATGAAGAGACACAACCTACAGTAGATCTGCTGTGATATCCTCTGTTTTCTCTCACAGTCTCACCTCTCTGTTTCTCTCTCACACACCGAATACACATCTATTACACAGCCTCAAATAAAATACCCTCATACAAAGAGAGGGGTTGCCTTCTAGGGCAAAAAACCCTAAACATCAGCCAGGGGGGGCTCCCAAAGATCATAGCCCCCGCCCCCTGGACCCCCCCTGCAGCGAATATTTTACGGGCAGCATTGCCACACCCATTTCGAACTGGGGTCCAATGTGGCAATACCTTTGAATATAGAGGATAATCAAGCTCCACACCCAACAATCTCCCACTTGAGACTGACTGTAGCGACTCCACCGCTGCTCCATTTGCTGGACAATGATTCCTCTTTGGACCTGGCTATTTCTCATCTTCATCGTCATCCTTGAAGACCAATTGACACTGAGCATATTCTCAGTTTCTCCCTGGTTACAACTTTTTTTAGCATATCTGTAGGATTCTGGCTAGTGTGTATCTTTTCCAACTTCAACTGTCCATCTTCCAACACTAATCGTATGAAATGGTACTTGAGATGTATGTGTTTAGTCATGGAATGAAATGCTGAGTTCTTTGCAAGATGAATGGCACTTTGGCTATCACTGTATAATGTGCCCTTATCATGCTCCTTACCCAATTCACCCATAAACCTTTGTAACCAAA
Source organism: Pinus tabuliformis (assembly GCA_031772625.1). Taxonomy (NCBI): domain Eukaryota; kingdom Viridiplantae; phylum Streptophyta; class Pinopsida; order Pinales; family Pinaceae; genus Pinus; species Pinus tabuliformis. The sequence goes on from CM062804.1 coordinate 1,425,976,639, forward strand.
TCATTTCTTTACTAGCCTCTGTAGCAGCAACATACTCCGCTTCTGTTGTTGAAAGTGCAACAACACTTTGGATTTTTGAAACCCAACTGACAGCTATTCCTCCAACAGTAAATACATATCCTATAGTGCTCCTCCTGTTATCTCTGTCACCTGCCATATCTACATCAACATATCCCTGTAGTGAAATGTTTGAACCACCAAAGCATAATGCTTGATTTGTAGTACCTTTCAAATATCTGAGAATCCATTTCACTGCCATCCAATGTTCCTTTCCTGGATTGTTCATGTACCTTCTTACAACTCCCACTGCATGTGCAATATCAGGCCTCGTGCAGACCATTGCATACATTAAGCTTCCAACTGCTGATGCATATGGAACTTTAGACATATAATCCATGTCTTCTTGGGTCTTTGGGCACATTTCCTTGATAAGTTTGAAATGGCTAGCAAAAGGTGTTCTAACTAGTTTTGCATTGTTCATGTTAAATCTTTTCAACACCTTTTGTATGTACTCATTCTGAGACAATGTTAATTTACGATTTTTCCTGTCTCTAGTTATTCTCATACCAAGGATTTGTTTTGCAGCTCCCAAATCCTTCATTGCAAATGAATTTGCCAATTTTCTTTTGAGCACATTTATTTCCTGCATGTTAGATCCTGCAACAAGCATGTCATCTACATACAATAACAATATAATATAGCTGCCATAATTTTGCTTTTTTAGATAAACACAATGATCAGACTGACATCTAGTATAACCTTGTTCAGACATAGACTTGTCAAATTTTCTTTACATCTAACTGCTCAAGATGAAAATCTTCAACTACCACTAGATTTAAAATAGTTCTCATTGAAGTCATTTTAACAACAGGAGAAAATATTTCATCAAAATCAATACCTTTCTTCTGTGCAAACCCCTTCACCACAAGTCTAGCTTTGTACCTCTGTTTTCCTCCATCTTCTTCCTTCAACCTGTAAACCCATTTATTCTTCAATGTAGTTTTTCCTACAGGTAACCTGACTAAGTCCCAAGTCTATTTATGCATTAAGGAGTCCATCTCTTCCTCCATGGCTACCTCCCACTTCTTCCTTCTTTCAACCTGCATTGCTTCATAACATTCGGGTTCACCAGAATCAGTCAACAATTAATAATATAATGAAGGAGAGTCAGGGGGTCTACTTATCCTGGTAGATCTTTTAACACCACTTTCAGGTGTTTGGGGTGCCTGTTGTTGTTGTGGTGGTTGTTGTTGTTGTGGTTGTTGATTATTATTATTTCTAGGCAGCTTTACTTTTTCAGTGATTTCATCAAGAACTGCGTATTCCTTGTTTTCTTTTTCCTGTTTCTTTTCCTGCAACTGATTCTTATACAAGACCTTTTCATTGAATATTACATCTCTGCTCCTAATGATTTTTTGATTTTCGTAATCATATAAGCAATAACCAAAATCATTAACACCATATCCAATAAAGGTACATTTCTTTGACTTTGCCTCAAGCTTTGTTCTATTTTCTTTATCAATATGGACAAAGGCCTCACAACCAAAAGGCTTTAAAATAGAGTAGTTTACCTTTTTACCTATCCATGCTTCCTCTGGAACACCACCATCCAAGGAACTTGGAGAACCTTTGTCTATTAGATAAACAGAAATATCTACAGCATCTGCCCAAAACTGTAAAGGAAATCCTGCATGCAATCTCATGCACCTTGCATGCTCCATGATTGTTCTGTTCATCCTTTCTGACACACCATTTTCTTGTGGTGTTCTTGGAACTATCTTCTCTTTGCGAATTCCATGCTTTGAACATTACCTATCAAACTCTTTTCTACAATATTCACCTCCATTGTCTGATCTAAGACACTTCAATTTCTTTCCTGTCTCAATCTCAACCAAAGCTTTCCATTTCTTGAAAGTATCAAATACATAAGATTTATTCTTAATACAATAAATCCATATTTTTCTAGTTGCATCATCAATAAAAGTAACATAATAACGAGAGCCACCGAGAGATGATACCTGAGTAGGTGCCCATGCATCTGTATGCACAAGCTCTAATTTTTCGCTTTTCTTTTCTTTCCCAACTGTGAGAAATCTGACTCTCTTCTGTTTTCCATAAATGCAGTTCTCACAGAAGTCCAAATCAACATTCTTCAAACCTGGCAACAAATTCCTTGAGTGAAGAATCTTCATCCCCTTTTCACTCATGTGTCTGAGCCTATGATGCCATAATGTTGCATCTTCTCCTTTGAAAGTTAAAGCATTAACAGAGTTAGAAATGCCATTGCATAAATACAATGTACCAACCTTTTCGCCTTTTGCTATTACCAAGGATCCTTTGGTGACCTTCCAAGCTTTATCTGTGAAAGTTGTCACACAACCTTCACCGCCTAACTGCCCTATTGAAATCAGATTTTTCTTTAGATCTGGAACATGCCTTACCTCCTTTAGGAGCCATTGGTTTCCATTCTACTGTTTTATAAGAACCTTACCCATTCCAACAATTTTACAGGGTTTATCATCACCCAAACGAACTTGTCCAAAATCTCCCTTAACATAGTCATGAAAGTATTTCTTATCAGGTGTGGCATGGAATGAGGCCCCTGAATCTACACCGGAATCAGTAATATTTTTCGAAAGAAAGAATCAAAGCATCCTGTAACACCTCACCTGTCACATTTGCTTCGTGATTGTTTTCTTGCTGTGCATCTCCTTCTTTTCCCTTCTGAGATCTACAGTCTTTCTTTAGGTGTCCTTTCTTTCCACATTTCTAGCACACTATCCCCGATCTACACTTGGATCTGCCTTTCCTTGATTTACTGCGATATCCTGAGCTCTTTCCTCTTTCCATTTTTCTTCCCCTTGTCTCTGCACTCAAAGAATTTCACGATGTCTCACCAGAGATTTTCTGTCGCATTTCCTCGCTAAGGATAGCACTGACAACATCATCAAAATTTAAAGTAGTAGATCCAGACACAGAGTTACTAATGGCCATTACTAAACCATTCCAACTTTCTAGAAATGAGCACAAGAATAACAAAGCTATAACTTCATCTTCAAAATTTACCCATATAGAACTTAACTGACTTGTAACTGTATTAAATTCATTTAATTGGTCTGCAACAGATCCACCTTCCGACATCTTCATATTAAATAACTGTTTCATAAGAAATACCTTGTTTGAGGCCGATGGTTTTTCATATAGTTTCGACAACGCCTAAATCAAACCCTCTGTCATTGTTTCCTTCGAAATGTTGAAGGTGGCTGATGCAGCGAGGCACAACCGTATTGTTCCGAGTGCCTTTCTATCCAGAAGGTTCCATTCTTCATCTGTCATAGCTATCAGCTTCTTTTTTTTTCCTCTCAATGGTAGGTACAAATCTTTCTGATACAGATAATCTTCCATTTGCATCTTCCATAGCGAGAAGTTTTGGCCATTAAATTTCTCGACCCTAAACTTACCATCTTCCGCCATTGCTCCCACTCGAACCAGGAACCCTTCTTTCCTGCGAGTTTATCGCCAAATAGACCTTTGGCTCTGATACCGGTTGTTAGAAAATTATATATTATGGAGCAATGGAACACATAAAATATTGCAGAAACGTAAACACAGAAAACGCATAAAACAAGAGAGACACAGATATACGTGGTTCACCCAGTTTGGGCTACGTCCACCCCGAACAGCTGGTCCTTCTTTTCTATTATCCAGCAAAATGAAGAGACACAACCTACAACAGATCCAATGTAATATCCTCTGTTTTCTCTCACAGTCTCACCTCTCTGTTTCTCTCTCACACACCGAATACACATATATTACACAACCTCAAATACAATACCCTCATACAAAGAGAGGGGTTGCCTTCTAGGGCAAAAAGCCCTAAACTAAACATAATTTCTACCGTCAGATCATCTGCCTAATGAACGGCCCAGATTGACTAGAAATTACTATACTTTTACAAGGCAATTTTACAACTGTTTTTAGCTTCGGGGGCGCTGCCCCTAAAACCCCCCTCCAGGGGGGGCTCCCAAAGATCGCAGCCGGCCCCCCTAGACCCCCCCTGTAACGAATATTTTACGGGCAACATTGCCACCCCCATTTCGAACTGGGGTCCAATGTGGCAATACCTTTGAATATAGAAGATAATCATGCTCCACACCCAACAATACAAGCATATGGAGGAAAACTCAAATAGATTTATTGATAGAAGTAGTAGAAGAGAGGATTACAACCAAGCTGTCTGATCCAACATCATCCTCCCAGCATGAAGGCCCTCTTCACCTCATACAAAGCAAGATCACCCAACAATGTCTTTAAAGAGAAACCAACAGCACTTCCTTGCAAATTACAAAATTCCAGCCCCTGGATCTCTAGGATGAGGGATACATATATAAACATTTATAGGAGAGTGAGTTAGCTTCTGGAATTTTGATTAGTTTCATTTCACTGATAGTTCTTGGTTCCACTTGGAGATTTCATATCTCTTACTCATCCTTGGGTGAATTCAGAGAGGCAAGTGTCATATGAGCAGTTTCTAGAAGATTCTCTGGGTTTCCACCTAGCAAACTACAGCTACCATTTATCTGTTCTTGCTCATTGCACCCTACAGAAGGGCTTTCCAGTATGCATCGCACCCCCCTTGTGTAATAGGTGAGATGCATCACACCCTATGCATGGAGCAGTCTGTATGGTCCTATTTTGACTAATTTTAAGTAGTTTTTCATGGAGAAATTCTGGGAGATGATGTAATCAGCTGACCTTGTTCCTTTAGGGTATGAAACAACACTTTTAGGGGTTTAGAAGCCCTTGGTTTATGGACATATGTGCTTGGGGTTGCAGTGCCCAAATATGTCTATAACACACATCCATCTGTTCTACCTCAAAATCAAAAGCAACAACAACAGATACAAGTAATCTAATAGAAGCTACCTTGGTAATAGGAGAAAAAATATCACCAAAATCAATTCACGACACTTGGTAATAACCTTTTTCTACCAACCAAGCTTTGTGTTTATCCACTTTGTCTTCTTCATTCATATTCTTCTTAAACACCCATTTTCTTCCAATGGGTTTACTTCCAGCTGACAAATCCACCAGATACCAAGCCTAATTTTTGTCTAAAGATGCTATTTCATCAACCATAGCCTCTTTCCAGAGTTTTCCATCCTCTGAATCTACCACCTCCCTCATAGTTCTGGGATCATTATCACTAATAGATAAAGAAAAAATTGAATAGAAATTGAATGGAATATACCTTTCTGATTGCCTTCTTTCTTGAACTGATCTTCTCACAACTAGAGTTTGTGGCTCTTCATCCTCTGAATCTTGTTCTGTTGTAGAGTCTAAATCTTCCTCCTTTAGCTCAAAATCTATCTTCTTACATTCCTTTGGTAAGACTTCATGTTTAATAACATATTTCACCTCTCTAAGCACAACACCTGAATTGTACATAACCTTCCTTATTTCTGGGTTCCAAATCTTATAACCTTTTAAACCATCCTTATACCCAATAAAGATGCACCTTTAGATTTACTATCCAACTTGTTTATTTTCTCCTTTGGAACATGTACATATGCATCACAACCAAAACACCCTCAGATGTGAAAGAAAGGGTTTCTTACCAGTGCATACCTCATGTGGATTCTTATCCTCCAACGTTGATGAAGGTGATCTATTAACCAGGTAACATGTAGTCTCCACCGCCTCTTCCCAGAATTCTTGTCCTAACCCAGACCTTTATCTTTTTCTCTGCCTCGTTTTCCACCAGAGCCTTAAATTCTTTAAACCTGTCAAAGACTTCAATTTTATTCTTAAGGAAATATATCCATGTATTCCTTCAGAAGTCATCTATAAATGATACATAGTACACATACTTACACAATGATGGAACCAACACAAGTCCAAACACATCACTGTGCACAAGCTCTAATATCCCTTTCGCCCTCTTAGCACTAGAGGGGAAACCCACCTGATTCTACTTCCCATATACACAATGTTCATAGAGATTGAAATCCACAGAGAAATTAGAGATACCTTCTACCATACCATCACCATGAAGTGTTTAATGACCCTTCTCTCCAATATGTCCAATCCTATGATGCCATAGCATGGTGCTTTCTCCACAGATCACTAGACTTTCTGCTCCACTTTCAGGAACCACATAACTATGAAACCCATCAATAATAACAGTGCTACCTAGAAGCTTGTACGTAGTTCCAATCGAAAGTCCCCACATCAATACCAGTGCTCCCCAAACCATCTTGCAAATATCTTTCTCGAACACTGTTTTTACACTTGCATTATCCATCTTGCTTACAGAAATCAGATTTCTAACCCACTTTGCAACTTCAGCTTGAAATTTTCACATCCAATTATTTTGGCCTTCCTATCATCCCCTAAGAAGACATCACCACCATCATATTTCTCATACTTGCAGAACCACTCCCTGTGGGCAGTGAAGTGAAAGGATGCACCTGAGTCAATCAACCATGCCTCATGATATACATGTGTGCTTGAAGATGAATCCAAGTACACATCCCCACCTTCATCTGAGGTGGTTTTCTCCTCTACAGAAAGAGCATCATCAAATCCCTTTCCTTTCTCAAGAGATTTAGATCTATAGTCCTTTTTGAAGTGCCCTTCCTTTCCGCATTTCCAACACACCTTTATAGGTTTTCTTGCAGATTTAGATTTCCCTCTAGATTTAGATCTCCCACTCGATAACTTATTTTATTTTCTTTTATAGGACTATCCTCGTATAGACAAGGTATCTCCATTCTGTCTCTCCATATTTTTCCATCTCATCTCTTCCGACAGAAAGGATGAGACTATTTCATCAAACTTCAAGGTAGTTATATTGCTACATATTGCAACAACCAGACTATCAAACGAATCTAGTAGAGAACACAGTAAATTAATGCACTTATCTTCATCTAAAATTTATATATCAAAAGATAACAACTAGCTTACCAAAGTATTAAAGAAATTTAGATGCTCTGTCACCGAGTCTCCACCCTTCATCCTCAGGTTATACAACTTTTTCCAAAAGAACAATTTGATCACTAGAGACTTAGATTGGTACAAAGTCCCTAACTTGACCCACAAATCCATTAGGAGAATTTTGAGGTCTAAAATGGGCCTCCTCAAAAAAATGTACAATGAAAATAAAATTTATAAGAACCAATAGGATTCAAGATGATGATGTCAACCATGGGGGATGATTCACCATTTTTGGAGTAAAAAAGTAAAAAGATTAAAAAATAACAAAATAATAAAACTACATTTTCAACTTGTATTTTCAACTTATCTCCCAAAGGTTTTACTCAAATTTTGAGCAAGAGTACTCGTTGGATGCAAAATTTAATTCTTCATCCAAAGAGTACACATGTTGCATACTTTCAATGGATCTCGCTAAAATAAAAATGAGAAATACATTAAACAATGTCATTGCAATCACGTTTTTCATGTATTTCTCATTTTTCGTATAGTAGGGTCCATCAAAAGTATCCAATATGGGTACTCCTTGGATGAGGAATCAAATTTTTCGTCCAACAAGTGTTTCCACTCGAAATTTAAGTAAACCCATAAGGAGATAAGTTGAAAATACGAGTTAAAAAAATAGTTTTTCTTTTTTTCCCTCTAAAATTTGATGACGTAATCTAATTTTATTTTATTATTTCCACTATTATTTTATAATTTCCTTAGGAGGCCCATTTTAGACATAAAAACTCTCTTAATGCCTTCGCCATAACTTTCCCTGATACAATAAACAATATTGAATCTGAGATACATAACCGTATTGTGATCTTTTCTTTTCGATCAAACATCGCCCAATCTTTTGCATACATTATCATTGTTTTATGAACTAGATCTACTATGATCCACTGATCTTTATCCACTAGCAGATCCTCCATATTGAGATTCCACAACTCAAAACTCTGACCATTAAATTTCCCGATCTCTATCGTTCCACTGCCTGCCATCTTCTTTTACCACAAGAATCTATCCCACAGATCACCCACTGAATAAGATCTCCATAGGCCTGAGAAAAACCCCTCGGCAGCAAAGGCATCCCCTTGAAGGCGAAACAAATATAATACCAAATGTAGGTTTTAACCCTATATAGAAATTAACTGTAAATGAATTCTTAAAAATAGAAAACGTACAATGTGAAACAAACAAAAAAGAAATGCATAAGGCTTTTCCCCTAGGTCCCAAAATTAGGACTACCAGATTGATTTTTCATTATATTCCTTTCAATGTTACAACGCATATATATACATGTCAAAGAATTCATAAACCCCAATCCGTTAACCTTGGATTAGAACAAAATTGTAGTTCCCTTCACCGGATCTACAAAATACCATGGGAAGAAAACCATCATGCCCAAAACCATGTGAAAAACACATGCACAAAACCATAGGTAGGTCCACCCACCTAATATAGTGTCCAAAGAAAAAATCCTAGAGGCTGCTCTAGACCCCGTATAGCGGGACACATGTGACTATTCATGGAAAGAATATAACACACACCCAACACCATCCTGCTCTTCTAGGGACTAATAACTCAACCCACAAGGCTCTAGAGCATTTGTCCCAACCTGTAGGCTCCAAGAACTAGCAGCTCAACCCAAGTTGTTCTAGCTCTCTAGAGTGTTTTTTCCAACCCACATCGATAGGGAACCCGAGAACCAATCCCCTTCACAACACATACACATACACATTGTACAACATAACACATAAACCTACACTCGGTGTACAACACCACACATACACATACACTCTGTGTACAACACAACACATATATGTACACACAATATCATAAAATGAATACAAATGTCATGATAAAACAACTACATAATACTTATGACACACTACCACATGTCCACAACACAACATGTACATCATATACACAACAATAGTATTTCACATCTAGAGACCACACTACATCTACCAGGAAAACTTGTCTCTAGTGTATTTTCCACGCCTTACTGCGTGCATCCACAAACCAAGTCTTGGGTCTATGGCTCTTTCCACTATCCATGCTTGTCCCATGATGCCACAGATCACACTGCTTTCATTCTTTTGATGTATCCTTCAACATTTTTTACCATAGCATAAACATAGGCATAGTTATAAGCACATAATATCATTTCATGTCCACATGATACTAACCTCCTAGATATATTAGGGCTACTCTTTCAACTTGACTCTTCATAAATCAAGAACCTATTCATGTTATTCATTTACATAGAGCAATCATTCTTCCATAACAATGATCCCTGACAATCCTATCAGACAATGGAATATATATATATATATATATATATATAATCATGATCACAACATAGTTACTAGCTCTCATAAGTTCAAGGTTAACATTACTTTGTTTATCCATGCAACACATGCACAACACTGAGAACAAAAGTTACCAACAAAACCGAGTTATCTGATACCTCAGATCTATTTAATTTACCATTTCTGATTACCTTTCTCATGACTATCCTACCACTATCCATTTACCCCAATGGACCTAACCAACCCAGCTGGTTGTCATATTCTTGCCTTTTGAGTTTCCCTTTACTCATGCACTAGGCTTTATTTGGATCTTACATTACCTGTTGGGTTTCATTAACTTCCCCTTGAGCTCCATTAACTTCCATCTTTCCCTAACAAATTTCCAATTCCCTCAAAACATAAAAGGAAAGAACAGGAAGAAAACAAGAAAACTGAAACAAAAAAATGGCACCACAAATAAATTGGCATGGCAATGCACCCAACGAAATAAAAATCGCAAATTAGGCGCAAAAAAATCGCAAAATACTGAAATAAAAAAACTAGAAACAAACACCATAAGTCAACTCCACGGTTCCAATTTCTTCCAAGGGAAATCTCAACGTGAGCCTCCTTCAATATTTCATAGCAATCTCTTTTACTATACAATTCTCTGCATCATACTTCCATAAACACACAACTGTTAGTGCATAATAAATATAATAATATACCATATACCTCAATTTTTGTACCCAACATGTTTCTGTGCAACTAAACACATCCATACCATCTCTCAAGGGACTCCAATTCCCTTGACAATTCCAATAATAACTTGGAACCAATTATTATGCCTACATTTGATCAACCATATACCTTGTAGCTTCATTGACCCCAAAGTTCTTCCATGAACTTTAACTTGCTATATCACCCAGCCTCAGAGCATGAGATCCTTCTGCTACAAGATGCATTCAAGCTTTAACTTGAAATCTCCCTCTAGTTCCACCTTCCATCTCGAGAATGGATGCATGATGATCTTCCTACCTATTATCAACTGTTTCATAGATCCATGGATTCTCTAACCTACATCCCCATCTTTTCATGCCTCTTATGAACTGGATATTTGAGGCCTACCATGCATCCACTATGCACTTTGATACTAAGGGAAATCCTTCCTACGATGATCTCCATTACAAGTTTAACACTATAATGGTTCTACATCTTCTAATGTCAAACTCATCCCAAATCAACTCCTCATCTCTGATGCCTCTGACATGCTTAACACCTTCCCACCAGATGTTTGTTTTTCCTTTGAGACTAAAGGTGGCTATCTTATATATCTTAAACTCTTCTGGCAATTACTACTCCTCACTCCTCCTATAAGGATGTTGGTGGTAATGGTGATGATGTCTCTTAGAACCGAAGCTAGAAAGAAATCCACAAGAATTACCCCTCCTACCAGATGTATCCCAATATATTCCACCTATGACTATATCATCACTGTCCAACTTGTATCTTCTAGGAGACCCATTTCCATATACCCCATTGTTCTTCTCCTCCTATCCATGTCTAATCCCCATTTGTTCCTACTTCTGAAAATTTGAAAGACTTTGAAGGATGAATGCATTAAATTCTTCTTACTTTCCTTGAGCTCTTTCAAGTCTTTCTTGTGTCTCAACTTGTCATTTTATGCCGTGCAACTTCTAATCTCTTACATCAGAATCCTCATTGTATCATCCAGATCAAGAGAATGCCCTTCTCCTTGCTTCTTAGCTAGCCTTTCCCATTCCATTGAATTCACATCAGGCCTGTAAAGGGGATTCATGTGAACTGTAGTTCACTACTCTACTCTTCATCCCTGATCTTCTATTTCCCACAAAAATAACATGTTAGATAAACCAAATAGATGACATAATCAAACTCATACCTCAATGTATCTCAGGGGAGGCTATCACATCTGCACAGTTCAATCTAGATTAGTATGACACAATATCACAAGTATATTGATTCATACATGAATATCATAGCCATAACCGTCTGCATTGGCCAATATAGATTAGCATGATACATATAATATCAAGATCGTAGCCACAATGACCATAATCATCATGCATATGACCACAATTCATATAACAACAAGTTAAATATCATGCATGACTAATCAACACACATGCATATGACTGCACTCATCAACTAACATCTATCATCCATATAACCACAACAACAATAGAATGATATGCATACATATAACCAAAATGCATATAAAAAACACTAACCATCATACCTGTATGCCAAACATACAAACCGGTATGATGATCTATTTTTTTACCAAGACCCAGTGCTACAACCTCATTTAGATACCACTCTATAATGCACCCTCCCATATTTACCCACTTTTACAATCTCTCTAGGGTAAATGTGAGTTGAGTGTCACTATGATATGACCTGAGCTCCATGTTCCAGTTATGGAAGTGGGGCCAAAAAACTAAAAACTTATTAATACCCCTCGGGAGGACTAGATCACCCTGAATTCATTCCAAAACCTTTGATGACCAGATCCTAATTTGGAACTACTTTTACACAATCCTAACTCCCAACTCCACCTACAACTCAATATGAATGCGGTTATGAACCTCCAACTACACTCGTAAGCCTGTCTCCATGCGGTTATGAACCAAATCTTCTAGTTTTTTGCATGTGGTTCCAGGATCTATGCCACCTTTTGAAGCTAGCTGCCATACCATTGCCCATAATTTCCTACGAATTTCCAAAATCATGATCAAGGTGATAACAGTGTCAAGCATTCAAACTTGAACAAGATCTTGACCTAGACATTCTTAGTACACAATAGACATTTCGTCAAACATATGGTAAACTTGTAAGCTATAGGTCATGAATGCATATCTGATCATAAACCTCTGAACTTCATCTGAGAGTCACTAAGAAGGTCTAATTCCATCTCAAATAGTTGCAACAACACTATTATTCCATGCATTCATCAACCATTCAAATAATGGACAAGATCCATAGCTAGATCACATCATAAAACCATGCTTATAACCATCATATAACTATAATATCAAACATGAAAATATGCCATAAAATCATCATAGTAACAAGTACATGTGCTCATTAATGACATTAGAAGAATAATTGATATTAACTTATGAAAAATCCAGCCAAGTTAGGGACTTCCATGTAACGCCCGACCAGAGATTGGGCTGAACCAAATCTTTCTTTCATCTAATCACCCTCATGCCATATTCCAAGAATGAATGTGGGATCTCATAGGATAAACCAAGACATAATCAACTAGGGACTCCAGAGGTTAAACCACCTCCACCCTCAACCTACCGTGATCTCACCTAAACTAGTCTCGATGTCATAAAACCAAATAAAGCTTGGATGCATCAGGATTTCTTCACCATAACTTGATGAATTTTCCTATCTCCTCCCACTTGTCAAGGGATTCTCAGAGAAGACCATCTCCACCCCCAACCCTTGGGAAATTTCCTAATACCACCTCACCTAGTTCCAAAACCTTCTGACAATCGAAAGCTCAACCGAGAATGAATCCCATCGCACCATGGGTATCTAGGAAATGGAAAGATAAGGCTAAAACTACTTTTAAACAAGGAAAAAATAATGCCAATGACAACAAATGAACCAAATAAACAAATTCATGTACCATGCATCCACATCCTAGCTCAGAAATCACACATGCAACCTAATACCTACAGGATCTTCCTCTTGAACTGCTCATCCAACCTTCTTCTTTCTTTCCTTCACTTTCCTTTGCTTGTCCCTTTCCTTCCTTGCATGCTTGTCCAAATGCTTGTTCTCTCTCCTTTGCTAAACATGTTCCAAAGATGGGAAAACAATTTCAATTAATTCTTAGGTTCCCTTTTATCATCGATGTCTCCTTTTTCTTCATTTTCCTTCATTTTTCCTCTAATTTCCCTTGCATGCAATTTTTTGTCTCTTCACCTCCATTTTCTCATATTTTCCTTTATTTTCATAAATAAATGCAATTATTGCCTCTTTTCCTTTGCCAATTCCTTTTCCAATTTCCTTAGCCATAAATAAACCAAAAGTGATGCCCACAATAGTGCTTTCCCCACTATTCAGATTGCAATACGTGTCCCGTGACATTGCTCTTACTTTTCCTTTATTATCCTTTATGACATGAAATTTAACCCAAGGTTGTTACATCTTGTTCATGATTTGATAAGTGACTAAATGGTTGATGAATGAATAGGCTAACAGGTGTTGTTGCAGCTACCTTGAGAGGGCATTGGGCCTTCTTGATAATTCCCTAATGAAGTTCACAAGTTTATGATCAGATATGCATTCATGACCTATAGTGTCTATGTTTACTATCTGTTTGACGAAATGTGTATCATGTGTTAGGAATATATTAGTCATGATATTGATTAATTATTGGTTGTTCAGATTTTCTATCACCTAACCCTTGACTCTGGAAAGTTTTTGGGAAATACTGGAAAGTCGCATGTAGGCCAATCTTGAAAAAATGGCGTAGATCTCGCCACTGCATGCACAAAACTAGAATATTTCAGTCATAACCGCATGAGGTAAGGCTTGTGGGTGTGGTTGGAGCCTTCCAAAATAATGCATAGTGTGTCAATGATGTGGTTGGGATGTAAATATTGTGAAACAAAGTTTTGTCTCAGGGACTTATCACTAGGATTGGTTTTTAGACTCTCGAGTGATTTTGTGTTCTTGACGGGTGGTAGTAATTGTTCCGGTTAGTTGGCCCCACTTCCACAACTGGAACTTGGAGGTTGGGTCATATCATAGTAATAATAAACTTATGTTTACACTGGAGAGCTTGTAAAAATAGGTAATTGTGGGGTGGGGTGGTTATAGGGTGGTATGAGAGAAATTTTGTTCCCTGCAACATTTCCTCTAATAACGATGTAACGTAGTGGTACTAGAGTGAGGTTGTAGCACTTGACCTTAGAGTACATGTAGATGGTTATGGTTATCATGTGTGTAGTTATTGTTGCAATTGGTATTATTATTATGTATGCATCATGGTGTTGATATGTGTGGTTAGATGTATGTATGTATATATATATATATATATATATATATATATATATATATATATATATATATATATATATATATATATATATATATATATATATATATATATATATATATATATATATATAGATAGATAGATAGATAGATAGATAGATAGATAGATAGATAGATAGATATAGATATAGATATTGATTGTGTTAATATGGACTAATTTGTGTAGATGTGATAGCCTCCCTTGAGATACACTGAGTTATGATTTTGATCACGTCTTGTATTTGGTTTATCGAACATGCTATATTTGCAGGAAATAGAATATCAGAGATGAACAACATAGTAGTGGACTAAAGTTCACATGACTCCCCTTACAGGCCTGATGTGAAATCAGTGGAATGGAAAAGGTTAATCGAGTAGCAAGGAGAAGAGTAATCTCATGACGTAGTAGATACATAGAGGAGTCTAAGGGTAGAGATCAAAAGTTGCAAGGCAGATAATGATAGGTTGATTGAGGCACAGGAAAGACTTGTTAGAGCTTAAGAAAAGCAAGAAGGAGTCGATGCAATGATTCTTCAAAGCCTTACAGATTTGCAGAAGCAAGGGCAACTAAGGAAAAATCAAGGAGATAGACATAATATGAAGACCAATGGAGAATACAGTAGAAAGTCTCAAAGTGGACACATGATGGACATAGATGATACAGTCAGGGGTGGAAAATCTTTGGATACACCTAACAGGTGCGATAACGCTCGTGGATGTTATTCTAGATCCAGTTTTGAGAGACATCATCATCATTACCTCCAGCATCCTTATAGGAAGATTGAGAAGGGGTACTTTCCAGATGAGTTCAAGAAATCCAAGCCTCCTACATTTGATGGGGAGGTGAAGAAATCAGAAGATGTAGAAGCATGGTGACTTAGGATGAAGAAGTTTTTTAGATTGCATGATTATTCAAAGAACATGAAAGCCAATATAGTTATCTTCAATATCAAGGGAAAATCATAAATTTGGTGGGAAGATGTTAAGTGTGTCAGAGGCATTAAGGAAGAGGATCTAAGTTGGAATGAGTTTAAAATACTCTTCAGGAAGAAATACTTGTGATGAGCCCCAAAAATGGGTAACTATATGGGCTCATTCTGCCTACTATTCTCATTTAATCCACCATTCTCCATATTTTTATGCATGCTTTTGGATATATTTATGTTAATTGAGTGAATGGGAATAGTCACTTTACCAAAAAGTCTAATACGTGTTTATTGCAGATTTTTGGACATTTTTGGACCAAGACGAGTCATTTATGAGCAGATTGGTAGCAAAACTCGAAGAACAAGGCTGAGGATTTATAGGAGGGGTTTCTCCTGCACTAAATGACCCCTTCCTTGAGTTCTCCATTAACAGCTCGGATTTCAACAACCCACCAAAGATGATTTCAAGGGGCAGCCAAGCAAGTCTAGTGAAGTGGCTGTTATCTACAGTTCTGGGCAGTCGAGTTCCTAAAGTTTAGGAGGACTGTTGGGAGTCCTCACTTGAATAAATAGAAAGGCTTCAAGCCTTAGTATATTAGCCATTTGATAGTCTATTTTTGTACTTTAGTGCAGCCTTGTACTCAAGTCATTTTTGAGCTCCTTTTGCAGACAGTTTTGTGATGTAACTATTTTTTTTTTTATCAACGAAGATGAATCTAGCTTTGAACCAGCACTGATCTTTCCTATGTGGCTGTAGCTCTTGGGGTTGGGCCCAACCCAAGTGCCCAGTACCTCATTTGTGTACTTCTATGTGTTTTTATTGCATTCATAGAATAATTTATGTTATTTAGGTTAAATCTTGCTTTGTTACTTAGGTTGTTTTCGATGATTAAGATAGTTGTTCTTACTTTAGGTTGATTTGATGGTTTGATAACATAGAAGATCCACAAAAAGGCTACCAAGCAGGCCTTGATCTCCTTTCTCCCTCATTGGGACAATGAATTGACCAAGGCACTCTTGCTGCCACAAAAACATTGTTTTTGCCTGCCAATGCAATTGCTAGTGTTAGATTTTGAGTTGGAACAGTTGATATCAGTTGTGTTTTCATGCTTAGATCTATTCTTTCTCAGTTTCCATAGATTTCTTGCATAAATTCCTGTCTATAAAGTTCTTTTCATCACTTTTCTGGTTTTTAGGTTAGAATTAGGTCAAAATAGGTAAAACTTTGTTTTTTTAGTTTTTGCTTGGGTCAATTTTGGAAAGAAGTGTGTAGAACACCTGTAAGACACTCCAGCCTGTCTTTCCTCCATTATACAACCTTCTCTAACCCATCTCTCAAGATTTCCTTCACTCATTCGCCATACTTTCCCAAACTGTCCTAATTTCTACATTTTTGTGCAACATTGCTTCCTTCACCTTTGAATAAATCCAACCATCTTCTTCACTCCTGAGCTTCATTTACCAAGTCCTAGACCCCTTAACATCTCTATACATCCTTAATTTCCACTTTCCCACCATTTTTCCACCTCCAACCCTCTGAAAACCACTTTCGGCCTCTTCCCGTAGAACTTCTTGTAGATCCCCACAACCTCCTATAGAAGTTCATGCGAGAATTTTTTCGAAATCCGATCACAGTGGAAATCTCTAGAAGGGTGATAGGGAATCCTTGGGTCCTCTCCACACCTTCCCCACCTCCTGAAAATGCCCACTCCATTTCCTTTCACCTATAAACCTATGTACAGTCACAAATAATTAAAACACAAGCATAATAATTCTACATAAAATTGCTGAAAAATACAAAAAGATGATTTTTCCATGTTTTCCTTCAGAAGTAGCTTAAACACATGCATTTTACCTTCTCAATAGTCAATGGCATCCATTTCAGTAGTTTACATCTCTTTTCTTGCACAAGTAGGGTTAGTCGGTAAAACTAGTGTTTGCTAGGGTTTGCGTTTCCTTTTAGCTTTCATCTTCTTTTTGCAAGTAGACTAGCCTCTTTTGAGTTAGATTTCTTCCATCACAGTTAAAAGATTCTTCTGAGAACTCGTAGAAGTTGGCTTGAGCTCCTAGAAAACTTGTGCCACTTGATCAAGTGACAGCCTACAGTAAGAGCTCGTACTTGTGCATATAGCATCATCGCTTCCAAGTTTGTTACGAACTACAGGGTTGATAAAAGTAAAGTAGGGAGTCCCAGGAGTTGTAGCATCATTGCTACAATACTAGAGCTCACCATATTTTTGGCTTCATTGCCAGGGAAGCGGCAGAGTATTCTGTGATTACTTCTTTTCTTCTATTTTCTACTACAACCTTATGCTAAAGTAGTTTATTTCAGCAAGAGTAGAGTAGTTGTTTCATTTCAATTCTGCAAAGGTAGATTATACGATTTCCTGCTTTCATTTCAATTCCGTAATTTCATTTCAACAAGTGTAGATTAGCATTTCTTGCTTTCATTTCAATTCCACAATTTCATTTCAGCAAGTGTAGATTAGCATTTCCTACTTTCATTTCAATTCTGCAATTTCATTTCAACAAAATAGATTAGTCCTTTCATGCTTTCATTTAAATTCTACATTTTCATTTCAGCAAGATAGATTTTAGTTAGTTGCAGTTCAATCAATTTCACTTTTTGCAGGTACATGCAGAAAAAAGAAAAAAAAATCACCCAAAAAAAAGAGATTTCCTTTCATGCCTCGTAGGAACAGAGACATTTTAGGAAAATTCTTACCCAACACCCCCACCACATCACTAAGTCACCCTTCTCTCTTATTTGGTGACAGTGATCCAGAAGAACCTATAGGTGAACCTTCAGAGATATACGAAGATCCTATAATAGAAGAAGAGCAAGAAACCATTCCTCCCGAGACCATGGATGAAAACAAAAATGGTAGGGGAAATGGGGAGAGAATAGAAGATGCCTTTCCCATCTGAGAGACCAATGGGGACAGAAAAATGAAAAACATAAGTCCCTCAGCCTTACCTCACTTCTGTGGATTGACTACTGAATACCCTGATACATTCTTGTTTGAGTTTGTTGTCCTTTATCAAACTTATGACTATGCAGAAGACGAGCAAAAGTTGAAGCTCTTTCCCTCTACCCTCAAGAATGCAGCACTACGTTGGTTCATGGGGCTGCTTGGAAACAGTATCAAAACTTGGGCTCAGATGCAACAAGCCTTTAACAACAAATACCAGGACTACTATAGGTCAAAGGATACAAAGGAAGAAATATTTTGAATGACCATGGGAAGTGATGAATCTTTTGAGGACTATGAAGAGAGGTTTCAACTCAGTTATAAAAGGGCCAGGTGCACACTTGACCCCAAGTCTCTGAAGTTGATTCTGCTCAGAGGAGTCCCTGAAGGCCTTCTAGATACCCTCCATTTGCTGGCCAGGGGAGACATCTACAAGGTACCTTATGATGACATAAAGACTGTGTTTAGAAACCATTCTAGGGCAGCCAAAAAGAGAGGTAGGGGAAGTCAACTCTTAGCTAGTACCCCCTTATCTATTTCATTCCTTAAAAACGAATTTGCAAATCAAATGGAAGATTTCAAAAGTGAGATGAGACAGACTATTGCCATGCAAATGGATACCTTGCGAATCCAAAAGAAGCAAGAGGAAGCCAAAAGGGCTTTGGCCATCTTTTGTCCCAGGTGCACTAGAAGGCATCCTAGGAACGAATATCCATTGCACTCTGTAGAAGTGTGTTTTGTCTGTGAAGAAGACTATCCTACAAATCAGTGCCCTTCCCTGCCTGAATTTAAAACTATGTACCAAGGGGCTAAAGGAGCCACTGAACCACTCTACTTCATGAACCATAGGAGGCCACATGGACCCAAACCTTACCAACAGGGAATGCAACGGACATCCCAGAATTATTACAACCCCAATCAAGCCACTTCCATCCCTTCTTGGGTTCCCCCTGCCCATCCTTCCTGGTACACACCCCCTCCTTGGTTGTATCCATCTCAATACCATACTCAACTAGCTACTCACTCATTTCATTCTCACGCTGCCACAACCTCAGTGGAATGCACCTCATCAGGGGTGGAGGCCCCAATACAACTATCCTCTCGTTCTTTCACCGCCACCACCTGCTCAACCACAACCATTACCTCCTGCTCCTCTAAGACAACCTCAGCTACCTGCTCAACTGAACCTGAACCCCAATAATAGACAGGCCCAACAGGTATATACTGAAGAAACAACATACCCTACCTATGTTGTGGAGATTCAGGAGATCAACCTACGATATTGGAAGGTCCTCCCAGATAGCCAACCACCTCCTAAGGAGGATGAGGAAGAGAAATAAGAAATTGAACCCAAAGCCATTCCACCCTTTCCGGAGAGACTAACTGGAACCACGCAACCAAACCCTGAAGAAAATGAATTTCTAGGAGAGCTTAAACAGTTATGTGTGAAAATACCGCTTCTCCAGGCCATAAAAGATGTACCAATCTACAACAAGTTAATCAAAGAGAAGTGTTTTAGGCACCAGGAAGGCACAAGAGAGATGCCCTAACTATCAATGTCATAGGACAACTGTCTGACCTGCTGTTGAGAGAGTTATTCTGTCCAAAATATCTGGACCCTGGGAGTCCTGTAGCTGATGTCCACATGAATGGCACCATAATCCCCCACGCCTTGATTGATCTAGGGGCTTCCATTAACATAATGACCAGGGACACTATGCTCAAACTGAACCTTCAATGTTCCCTAAGAAATACCTCAACAATAATGCAGTTGGAAGACTGCTCCACTGTGACTCCTGAGGGGATTGTGGAAGATGTCATGGTCTCCATTGATTCCTGGGAGTACCTTGTTGAATTCTTGGTTCTTCAGCCAAAGGAAAAGCTCACTGGGTATCCCCTCATCTTGGGGAGGCTTTGGTTAGCTACTGCAGATGCTTACATCAGTTTTTGAGCTGGGAGCATGACCATCAAGAATGGGCATATGTCCAAACAGCTAGTCCTATATCCTCCTGCCCAACCTCTGCTAGAACATGAATTACCTCTCTGGTTGGAGGAGGAAGATGAGGATGAAGTCTACTCTGCACCATTGTGCACAGTGGAAGCCACCAGGGGAGGTCCTCAAACCGAGGATGATCTTGTTGAGAATTTGATTCAAAATCCATCCCCCAATGTGTTGTCATTAGAAGAGCTGGTGGAAGAAACACAAGTTAATGCTTTAGTTGATCTCAGTGTGGCTGATCCATCCTCTCTCTGAGTTAAGAATGTGGAATTTGGCCCTCAAAGAACCTTGAAGGTCAACTCATCCCTATCCACCTCTAAGGAGAAAGAGCTATGTAGTTTATTGAACAGCCATTTGGATGCTTTTGCTTGGAGATATAAGGAGATGAAAGGAGTCCACCCTTCAGTCTGTACTCATCACATTTACATTAAAGAGGATTGTAAACCAATTAGGCAGCCTCAAAGGAGGATGAATCTAGCCCTTAAGGACATTGTCAAAGAAGAACTGCAAAAGTTGTTGGATGAAGGATTCATCTACCCCATCTCTTATAGTGAATGGGTTTCTCCTTTGGTGCTTGTGCCCAAGAAAAATGAGAAGTGGATAATCTGTTTAGATTATCGAGAACTTAACAAAGCCACCAAGAAGGACCATTTCCCTTTGGCTTTCATAGATCAAGTGTTAGATGGCCTGGCAGGGAAGAATTTCTTTTCCTTCCTAGATGGGTTTAGCGGGTACAGTCAGATCCAAATCAGCCCGAAAGACCAAGATAAGACCACTTTCACTTGCCCATGGGGTTTCTTTGCCTACCGGGTCCTTCCCTTTGGGTTGTGCAACGCTCCTACCACTTTCCAAAGAGCAGTACTGAGTATATTTGCTGAGCTGGTTCATGATTTAGTGGAAATCTATATGGATGACTTTACCCCTTATGGTTCTAACTTCCAAGAAGCTTTGACTACCCTGAGGAAAGTTTTAGCCAAGGTATTGAAATGAACATGTCCCTCAGTCCTGATAAATGTGATTTCCTAATGACTGAAGGGACATGCTAGGTCATACAATTTCTCAGCAAGGTTTACAGGTGGATCCCAACAAGATTGCTATCATCCAAAGGGTCCTGCCTCCTCAAAAGGTAAGAGATGTTCAGAGTTTTCTAGGCTTCGTAGGATATTATAGAAGATTCATTAAAGATTTTAGTAAGCTAGCCTCTCCATTGTCTGGTCTTTTGGGAAAAGATGTTGAGTTAATATGGACTGACAATTTTCAAGATGCTCTGGATGCTTTGAAAGGTAAGCTGATAACTGCCCCAATCTTGAGAGGTCCAAACTGGGCCCTACCTTTCCACATCCACACATATGCCTTGAACAAAGCTATCGAAGCAGCCTTAGGACAAGTTGAAGAGAAGCTACCATATGCCATATATTTTGTCAGTAAAAACCTGTCCAAGGTAGAGTTAAACTACACTGTAACTGAAAAAGAGCTCTTGGCTGTAGTCCATTCCCTAAACAAGTTCAGACACTACATCACTGGCTATCAAACATTCGTGCATACTGATCATGCTGCAATTAGGTATTTGATGAATAAACCTGATGTAAATGCTTGTATCATTAGATGGTTACTTTTATTGCAGCAATTTGATTTGACCATTGTTGATAAGCTAGGTAAGGAAAATGTTGTTGCTGATTTTCTATCTAGACTAGATCTGCCTACAGGTGAAGAAGGGATGGTGGATGATCAAATGCCAGATGAACACCTATTTTCTATTTCAGTACTCTCTCCATGGTTTGCTGATATAGCAAATTATTTGGTTTCAACATAGTTTCCGCCATACCTGTCCTCAAAAGAGAAGAGCAAGATCATGAGGAAAAGTGCCCCATTCACTTGGATTGGGGGCAATCTTTTTAAACTTGGCCCAGACCAGATGTTGAGGTGATGTGTTAGGGAGGAGGAAGTTTTTGACATCCTCCTAACCTATCATGATGGGCCCTGTGGGGGCTACTTTGTAGCAAAAAGAACTGCCTTCAAAATTCTGCAGGCAAGGTACTATTGGCCCACTCTTCATCAAGATGTCAGGAGATACATCAGCCAGTGTGACCAATGTCAAAGGATGGGGAAAACTACTCCAAAGGATGAGATGCCCTTGCAGCCTCAAGTGACTTTCGAGCCATTTGAGAAGTGGGGCATGGACCTTGTGGGCCCTATCAACCCTCCTTCAAAACAGAAGTCATACATCATTGTGTGCACAGATTACCTGACAAAATGGGTGGAAACAAAAGAAATCAAAGCAGCAACAGAAGAAAAAGTAGCTAAGTTTTTGAGGGAAAATATCTTCTACAAGTTTGGTTACCCAAGAAAATTAGTCACAGATCAAGGAAGTCAGTTTACCTCTAACCTGATTGAAGACCTGCTCACCCATCACACGATTAAGCATAGAACTTCCACCCCTTATCATCCACAAGCAAATGGACAGGTGGAAGTTACTAACAGAGCTTTGGAAGGGATTTTGACTAAGGTAGTGAGCAACAGCAGAAAATATTGGGCAGATCGCTTGGTTGAGGCCACCTAGGCCTATAACACTACTTGGAAAACTACAACAGGTTTCACACCCTATGAGCTGGTCTATGGGAATAAGGCTTTGTTGTCCATAGAATTTGAATATAACACATTGAGGATGGCAGCTCAGTTGGACCTAGATCTCAGCCATGCACAACAGGAAAGATTGCTTCAGCTGAATGGATTAGATGAACAAAGAATGCATGCCCTTCTCCACTCAGAGGTAGTCCAAGTTCAAAGAAAGATATGGCATGACCGACACCTCAAAGAAAAACAATTTCAGCCAGGAGATTGGGCACTGCTGTATGATCAAGATATTAGGATTTTAAGGGCAAGATGAGGATAAGATGGCTCGGACCATATACAGTGGAAACATGCAATGACAATGGTTCAGTGCTTATTCAGACCATTGATGAATAATTCATCCCCATGCTCGTTAATGGGCATAGATTGAAGATATACAGGAAGCCCCTTTCCAACCAGGAGTTCATTGAGACTCTGGGTAAATGAATATTGGTAGTGGAGCAGGTCCTTGTCTCCACTCCACCTACACCATGAGCAAAACACACAAAAAAAGGAAACAAAACAAGAAAAAAAACACAGAAAAAGGAAAATGGAATAAAAGATCCCTGGGTGAAAACCTCTTGGAGGCTCCCAGGGCATATAGTGAGGGTAAAAACCTCCTAGAGGTGCCCCATCTATCTCAGACCAAAAAGGAAGAAAAAAAAAAAAAAGTTAAACCTAACTTCTTTTGAATAAATTGCAGGTTGCAGGAAGGTCATTGCATATTGTAGGAAGATTGCACAAGAAAAAAACAAAGGACATGACCAGGCTGCATGCATCCCTCATAGTCCATTCCTCCATCACCAGTACCATTTCCCAAGTATTGGTCTCATTTGGTTTGAAATTTCGCATCCTACAGGAAACTCTGTATCTTCTATAGGAGGATCCTGTAGAAACTACAGAAAGGCCAAAATCAATCTTAGAGGAGGACCCGAACGTTGAAAATCTGTCTATGAGGCCTATGAACCTCCCTGCCACCATCCGTCACCCTATGTTTCCATTCCATCAGTGTACACCTTCATTTCACTCGTTTTTATGTCCCTGCATAGTCACACATAGAAATCCTTTTTCCTTCATGTTGAAAACAAGAAAAAATAATGATAAATAAAAGTAGCAGCCTTTTCACTCACCCCTACCTGATAGCTTCCATTTGTGATTCCTTTTCAACCGAGACCTTCTTCAGCGGTTGTATCCCTACTCAGATATTAGCTTGAATTTCAAAAGGAGAAGCAGCTACAGGAAATCCTACAGGATTCTTGTAGCAGTTGATCCCTCTGAAAAGCATACTTCAGAGATAGGGTCAGCAAAGTAGGGTGTATGAAACATTCAAGGAGCTCTGTCTGAATGTGAGATCATCAACAAAAGCCTAAGGCTGAGCATGCAGAGTGCAAGCAGCAACGACAGTGACGAAATGGATTCCAAAATCCAAAATATGCATAACACGACCATGACTGAGTAGGTAAGTGCCTAAACCTATTCCTCGATTGCATGAATCACATTTCAAAGCTTCATGAACTGTGGGAATGGTTACGATTGAATGGAATCGATGGCCAACTAACTCACCACCCTCATTTAGTTACACACCCTCATGGAATTCAAATGAGCTCCATCAAATTCAAAACTGTTAATCAGATACACAGCCAGCACGTGTGGTATGTCCATTCAGGAAAAACATTCGGGACTGGTAGTGGTGGCGGCGGATAATGGAAGTAAGGGAGGTGATGGCAGTTAGATGGCATGTAGAACCATTATGACCGTGATGTAGGACCAACAGTCCAGATGGGGATAACGTACCCATCCGGCCACCTCATCTCCTCACCACAGATTACGCCAATAGTTAAAAGAAAGCTCTGTTGAAGCCCTCGCCACCCTTTGTTCATTTTCCATTCACAACATTCTCAACTGCAGTATGCATCTACCACTTCCAGAGTAGCAAACCAGTCATCCTCTGCCAATTTTTTAAAAATCCTCTCACCTATCGGGCTCTACAGGAGCACTATTACATTCTATAGGAGCCAGAATATCTCTACAGGAAAGGTAGAGAATAGCTCTGCAGAAGGAAAACTCGGTATTTTCATTGAAATTCAAGCTCAAAATGAGGTAAGGTGGTGGATTAAACACGAGATTAGATTGAAAAAAATAGAGTGAAAGTTTGCCTGCATATTTTCCCTGAGTTCTACACAGTTTTGTGTTCTCTTCTTTACATCCGAAATCTGCCTCCTCCTTTTTCAAATTCTACTATAAGGAAAATACATGCAACCATAGAGGCCAGCCTATGTGTGTGTGAAAAAAATGAATTTGGATATCTATCTACTTGCTGAAAAGAACCGGTGTCCTTATCCTTTGTTCTGTCAAAAAAAAAATTCTTTTCAAAAACAGAAAGTCAAATTCAGGATAATAGCAGTTTAAAACAGGGGAATTATTGCAATTTGATGTTGTAAGGAGAAGCACAAGGGAAATCCCTTATTTGGTTATAGAAAAATATAGAATTCAGCTATCTTGTTTTAGTTTTGCATGCTTTTCTCACCTGAGCATTTTTTTTTTCTGGTTAAAATACAAAAAGAATCACTCAACACCATTCTAGGAGGATTCATGAGAAAAGAACCTTTAAATTCTAGCAAATTGCATGAGCACCCTGAGGTGGTGGCCCTCTTCACCAGGGAAAACTGGATATCCTTCTTTGAAAATATTTAGGGATATGATGAGGAGGTGACTGAAGAAATTTTGATGTCCCTAAGACTACATTCGAAGACACATGCCACAGTTAGTTTTAGGGGTTTAACCCTAGAGCTCACACCTGATTTCATCAATAGAATTGCCGGTCTTCCACTAGGGCTCCCTTGGAGCAAGGAGGAGAAATCATTGGGACAAGTTGCTAAGAAGACATTTTTTCAGGTTGAGGAGCACCCTGTAGAAGATAAAAACGGGGTTAGAGGGACAAGCTTGCCTCCTCTCTATAGTGAGGTTTTCCAAATAATGAAGTATATCACATGTGAAGGGAGGTTCAACATAATTTATGGTTATCATTTCAGGTTGTTGCATGAATTGAGATATGGGATGGACTTACCTCCAACTAGAAAACTGAGTCTCCCATATTTCCTCCTCCAATCTTTGATTGAATGTGGCACAAAGCTAAATGTAGGGGCCCTAGATCAGTTGACCCACCATGGGCTCATCAAACTATTGGGTAGAAGATGCCTTACACACCTATACTATCCCCATAGCTTGGGAAATTTTCAGAATTATGTCCAGGGATGATGACATCAAAACTTTGATTGAGGACATCAGCCCATGTAGCAGTGATGAGGAGGAGAAAACTGAAGAAATTGAGAATAACAGTATTGAGGAAGCACAGGACATTCAACCAGAAGGGAAAATAGAGCAGAAAAAAGAAGAAAAAGAGGAATTTGACAAGACTACTGAGCCTGAGGTAGAAAAGGAGACAACATCAAAAACAGAGGTGAGAAAAAGGACAAAGGTTGGGAAGAAAAAGGCCAAGAAATCCCAAAATAAGATTTCCACAGCCAAGGCAGGGACCCAGCAAGAAAAAGAAAAGACACACCCTGAGATATCAGTGACACAAGCAGAAACAGTGGACATAGGCAAGACTGCAAGAAATAAAAAGCAGGAAGTAACAGTGCCTAAAACATTGGCAAGGGAAGCAACAACTATGCTTGCTGCATTAAGCACACCTACAAAAGAAAAGGGAAAAATAAAAGACAAACCTCCATGTATTTTAAAGCCAGAAGAAGCACAAGGATCAAAGTGGGCAAACCCCAGCCACCATCAAAGGAACCAATTGTCATTGAGGATACACCCACTGAAGTGGCTGTATCTACAGTTTTGGGCAGCCGAGTTCCTAAAGTTTAGGAGGACTATTGGGAGTCCTCACTTGAATAAATAGAAAGGCTTCAAGCCTTAGTAGGTTAGCCATTTGATAGTCTATTTTCGCACTTTAGTGCAACCTTGTACTCAACTCATTTTTGAGCTCCCTTTGCAGACAGTTTTGTGATGTAACTATTATTTTTTTGATCAATGAAGATCAGTCCAGCTTTGAACCAGCACTGATCTTTCCTAGGTGGCTATAGCTCTTGGGCTTGGGCCCAACCCATGTTCCCAGTACCTCCTTTGTGTACTTCTATGTGTTTTTATTGCATTCATAGAATAATTTCTGTTATTTAGGTTAAATCTTGCTTTGTTACTTAGGTTGTTTTTGATGATTAAGATAGTTGTTCTTGCTTTAGGTTGATTTGATGGTTTGATAACAGAAGATATCCACAAAAAGGCTACCAAGTAGGCCTTGATCTCCTTTCTCCTTCCTTGGGACCATGAATTGAGACCAAGGCACTTTTGCTGCCACAAAAACACTGTTTTTGCCTTCCAATGCAATTTCTAGTGTTAGATTTTGAGTTGGAAAAGTTGATATCAGTTGTGTTTTCATGCTTAGATATATTCTTGCTTAGTTTCCATAGCTTTCTTGCATAACTTCCTATCTATAAAGTTTTGTTCATCACTTTTCTAGTTTTTAGGTCAGAATTAGGTCAAAATAGGTAAAACTCTGTTTTCTTAGTTTTTGCTTGGGTTAGTTTTGGAAAGAAGTGTGTAGAACACCTGTAAGACACTCCAGCCTATCCTTCCTCCATCATACAACCTTCTCCAACCCCTCTCTCAAGATTTCCTTCACTCATTCACCATACTTTCGCAACTGCCCTAATTTCTACATTTTTTTGCAACATTGCTTCCTTCACCTTTGAACAAATCCAACCATCTTCTTCACTCCTGAGATTCATTTACCAGGTCCTAGACCCCTTAACATCTCTATCCATCCTTTATTTCCACTTTCCCACCATTTTTCCACCTTAAACCCTCTAAAAACCACTTTCGACCTCTTCCTGTAGAACTTCCTATAGATCCCCTGCAGCCTCCTGTAGAAGTTCATGCGAGCGATTTTTCGAAATCCGATCACGGTGTAAATCTCCATAATGGTGCTAGGGACTCCTTATATCCTCCCCACACCTTCCCAACCTCCTGCAAACACCCACTCCATTTCCTTTCGCGTCTAAACCTCTGCACAGTCACAAATAGTTAAAACACAAGCATAATAATTCTGCATAAAATTGCTGAAAAATACAAAAATATGATTTTTCCATGGTTTCCTTTAGAATTAACTTAAACACATGCATTTACCTTCTCAATTGTCAATGGCATCCATTTTAGTAGTTTACATCTCTTTTCTTGCACAAGTAGGGTTAGTCGGTAAAAGTAGGGTTTGCTAGGGTTTGCGTTTCCTTTGAGCTTTCATCTTCTTTCTGCAAGTAGACTAGCATCTTTTGAGTTAGCTTTCTTCCATCATAGTTAAAAGCTTCTTCTGAGAACTCATAGAAGTTGGCTTGAGATCCTAGCAAACTTGTGTCAGCTAATCAAGTGACAGCCTGCAGTAAGAGCTAGTACTTGTGCATATAGCACTGTCGCTTCCAAGTTTGTTACGAACTACTTGGTTGATAAAAGTAAAGTAGGGAGTCCCAGGAGTTGCAGCATCATTGCTGCAATACTGAAGCTCACCAACTTGTTTGAGAGATATTATGATGGGACAGCCAAGGAATTCTATGATCTCAAGATGGGTTCCATTAGAGATGAAGTGTACACGACCAAGTTTCTAGAGCTATTGAGGTATGTGCCCTACCTCAAGGATGAGAAGGAAAAGGTCCAAAGGTTCATCAGTGGATTTCTTCTAGAATTCAAATATTGGATTGAGTATGGTGAGCCTCGGTCATTAGAGGAAATCATTGAGAGGCTAAATCATTGTTATGAGCAATCTGAGTGCAATTCTAAGTTTAAGCGAGACTAGAAAGGTAATGAGAACACTAAAGGAAAATGGCCTAAGAAGTAAGGAAGATCTTAGGGTGCATGTGACAAGGAGAAGGTGGGACCTAATAATAATTTTAATGCAACTGAGATAGGACATGGGTCTCGACCTAAGAAACAACAAAATAAATTTGATGGCAAGAAACCCTTGAGGTGTTTGACTTGTGGTGGAGAGCATCGCAGGAGGGACTTTCCATCACATCAGGGTGGAAGGCCTCTGATTTAGAGTGCTAAGGGGCTGGAGACAATTGGGGATGTAGGCTAGAGCATTCCCTGGATCTATGCACCAGTGGATAATAGGTAGACAGATCATCAGGCATCCATTATCAAGATGGAAGGTAAGCTTTGTGATCAAAATGTTTGTATTTTGATTGATCATGGATCTAATTATAGCTATATTAGTCATGACCTGGTGGATTCATTAGAGAAATTTTGAGGTCTAAAATGGGCCTCCTAAGAAAAATGTACAAAAAAAATAAACTTTATAAGAACTAATAGGATTCAAGTTGATGATGTCAACCATGGGGGATGATTCACCATATTTGGGGTAAAAAAGTAAAAATATTAAAATATAATAAAATAGTAAAACTACTTGTCAACTTGTATTTTCAACTTATCTCCCTAATGTTTTACTCAAATTTTGAGTGGTAATACTCATTGGATGCAAAATTCAATTCCTCATCCGAGTACCCCTGTTGCATACTTTTGATGGACCCTGCTACACGAAAAATGAGAAATACACAAAAAAAATAGGATTGCAATCACATTTTTCATGTATTTCTCATTTTTTGTGTAGCAAAGTCCATTGAAAGTATGTAACATGGGTACTCCTTGGTTGAGGAATGAAATTATGCATCCAATGAGTGTTCCTGCTAAAAATTTGAGTAAACCCATAGGGAGATAAGTTGAAAATATGAGTTGAAAAAATAGTTTATTTTTTTGTCTAAAATTTGATGATTTAATCTAATATTATTTTATTAATTCCACTATTATTTTATAATTTCCATAGGAGGCCCATTTTAGACCTCAAAATTCCCCTAATGAGTGTCGCTTGTTAAAAAATAAATGCAGAATCTTGGTTGGTGTAGTTGGCGATTATTAGGTCTCACAATTATCGTAATTCCCTCATCCCATTTCTTAGTTTTAATATTTCTTTCTTATATTTTTCTTATATTAACCATATATTAAATTACATAATATATATTTTATAAAGGATTTATTTTCTTTTGTTATTTCACCTCATTGATGAACTAATTCAGTTGTAAAAGCTCTACTTTCTTGTGATTGAATCGTTATTGTGAATAGTGGTTTTGTGAAGGCAAGAATTCGTTGTTGTTTTATGAACTATTCTTGGTAGAATCAGATAACATGATGTTTTCTCAGCTAATGATAAAAAAAAAAGAGGCCAATTCCTATATGAGAAATACTGTTTGGGGAAAAGCTCTTGATTCTCTCATCTGGGCAATATTAAGACCCTTTTGTAAGTAAAAAAAAGCATCCTGATAATCTTTATATTCTTAGGATTTCTCTCTGTTAAGATACTTTCTGCTTTTATCATTTGTGACTCTGGTATAAATATGGGGAATTGTCTCCCAAATAAGAGCATTTGGATGTAATATTTTTGTACAAGTTTTGATAACTTGTTGAAGTGTTGTAATCATTATTTCATAATATAATGCAAGTTTATTTTCTTGAGAGTTGAATTACTATTATGATTTCTTCTTCGAAATGGTTTGATTCTAGTGGTTTGGGCCCACTCCTAGAAGAGGCACTATCTTCATCTGTATCACTAGCTTCGTATTTTATTGTTTCATGTTAATCATCTACTTGTTAGATTAATTACAAAATTGGGTGCTATATTTGGTAGTCGTAACAATGGTTTATAGGGATTAATCTTTAGATAAGTTGATTTACAATTGTTGTTGCTTTTTTGTTGTTCCCTAAAGGTTATCTCTAGATCATTGATGTTTCTATATGTTTAGTTTGTTTTTTTGTTACCTATTATTTTCTATTTCATAGAATATAATTTCTTAGTGTTGTTTATTCAATTATGAGATTTTTGTTTCTTAGGTAACAACTTAGCACCTGATGGATTTCCATGCTATTTCCTAGTAAGGGTAATTAGAATTCAACATTTTTAGATGATTTCTAGAATATATCATTTACTTGAGAGTTAGATCTTTCAAATGTGTGCTTGAGGTTAGGATTTGATTCCTTCATTGTTGTTATCTTGGTTATTGTTCAAGTTAGTTTTCACACTATCTCTTACATATACTTTGCAAACAACCTTGAAATAACCAGATGAAACCTTGGGTTGCAAAAATAATATGTGGTAGTTAGTTACTCCCTTTAGAAAAATTAATTATCCCAACATTTTGGCTTCGTTGTCAGGGTGGTTGCCGAAAGAAAGTTCCATTATATCTAGTCGCATATCTTCTTTTCTGAGGGTTGGATATTGAAGATGAAAGGTAAGAACCTATGCATGCACACTGGTAAACAAAAACTTGTGGTGGTTTCTGCCATCAATTGATATATTTAGGCTCTTTAGTATGTATGACTAGGAAGAATACCAAAGGTAGGAATGAAGTAGAAATTAACTGAAAACCCACTTCAAAATGTACTAAAATCCAAGGTCAAATTGGCCTTGGGTGAGTGACCTTAATAGACGAAATCATTCAAAGGGAGGAATCTTATGCCTCGGTAGGCCCTAGAGTGGTATCAAGGAAGGGATCTACTATTATTGCACCTCGAGTAGAAAAATATTCTGTTACGGCTAATGTTGATATTCATGATAAAATCATACGGTTGGAGCAAAGCTTTCAAGATCTACTAAGCAGGCATATTGATCCTTTTAGCAAGAGTGAATCTCACTCTTGCAATATAAAGGAAGGGGGAGGTGAGACAATCAATCCATATATTCTACCCCCTTAGCATGAATTTCCTATGACACCCATTGCGAAAGAAGGAATTGCAATTCCTAGTTCGAGTAGTGTTGTAAGGCTTAGACCAGGTCTAGGGTCTCATCACCATATCAGTCTCTTCCAATTAGTACCTCATGATTTTGGAATTCATAAAGGATACTGGCATATTTTTAACCAAATGGAAAGGAAGGTATCAGGCACACAAACCTCGACCATAGAACACCCTATTGTCAATTTGCAAGCTAATTCGCCTATGAAGGCTATTCCACTTCAAAATCTTTCAAATTTTCATGGGATGGCCTCTGAAGACCCATACACATTTATGTTTGAAATTAACATTTTATGTTGGGGATATGATTATACTACTAACCCCTAGAAACTAAAATTATTCCTTTCCACTCTAAAGGGAGTAGCATTGTGTTGGTTCATGGGAATAGGTGATGGTACTATAAACTCATGAGACCAGATAAAACAAGCCTTCCTTACTAAATATTAGGATTAATTCCAATCCCGAGACTTAAAGGAAGAAATATTCAAAATTTCATTTAAGGAATATGAAACCTTAGAGGAACATATCGATAGGTTCTAATGTAACTTGCAAATATCACCATACACAAATCTACCTAAAGTTGTACCGAAAAATGCTATAATTAAGGGATTGAAGGATGAATGGATAGAAACACTTAGCCTAATCGGATAGGATGATATATCTAAAGAAGAGTATGATGATATTCTGAAATTGTTAATGAAGTGTTTGCATGGAAGCACACAAAATAAGAAATGGATTCATGATCCGCTTAGTAGAACCAGTAGAACTACAAGCAGAGGAGTCACATGTGTAGAAGTTGGTAATTTATTAGAAATTTTAAAATTGATATATTAGGCACACTGACTACACAATTGGATGTCTTGAAAGTAGAAGAAACTTGAAGAAAAATAAGCATTAGCAATCTTTTTTCCTCGTTTTCGACGAAAGCATGGCCATAAGGAATTCCCACTGGATACAATCAAAATTTGTGCTATCCACACCAAAGATCACTCGACCAATCATTGTCCCTCTCCCCCTAGATTTAAGGTTGTATTTAAAGAAGCCGAGGAAGAGCTAGAAAATGTATTTTCATGGTGCAATGGTGACAAATGGAAAAAGCATACTAAAGGTATGGTTCAAGGCTGCTCCATGTTTTTTTACAGACAATATAATCAACATAAGTTTCCTGTACTTACTTGGGAGGGTCAACAACATTTTAATGTTTCCTGGAAACCCCATCCATATCCCCCGTCACCTTGGTCAAATCATCCATTTATTGGACCTACTTGGTCGAACGAAAAATACTTTGCACCTCCATGGCATAATTCAAAGAGTAACATATATCCTCCATAATGGTTGAACAAACCCATTCAAGGACCAATGAGGTCCCAAAACTATTAGTGCCCGTTCGGACCTATTAATCAATTAGCAAGAACATTTCCTCAATCACGGTCGTCGCTACAGCTATTACAACCACCATTGTAGTTACCCCCAAATGCCCCACCTTTATTATCCTCCATCCTTAGAATGTAATGAACTCTTCTTGAGATTTGGGTGGACTGTTTTTCCAGAGGACCCTCCAAGGGACTTAGAGCCACCAGAAGATGAAAATTTTGGTAAAGAGAAACATTAGTCAGAAAAATCCCCTTCACTGTAATTATCACTAAGACAAAATCAT
Source organism: Pinus tabuliformis (assembly GCA_031772625.1). Classification (NCBI taxonomy): domain Eukaryota; kingdom Viridiplantae; phylum Streptophyta; class Pinopsida; order Pinales; family Pinaceae; genus Pinus; species Pinus tabuliformis. The sequence continues at coordinate 1,426,010,007 of CM062804.1, forward strand.
CTAGTAGATTGACTAAGAATAAAGAATTTGGTAAATTTTTGGATGATGCTCCTCTTTTTCCAAAAATACTGGACATAGTAAGGCCACCCACATATCCCAAATTCAAACTTATAGAGGAACTACAAAATATGTGTATTAGAATCCCCCTTCTTCAAGTTATTAGAGTTATACCAATCTATATTAAGACCATCAAAGAACTTTGTTAAGAGACATGGAAGAAAATCAAAAGACCCTCCTATAGTTCATGTCATTGGGAAAGCTTATGATCTTGTTTTAGGAAAACAGATACCCAACAAATACCATGATCCTAGAAACCTAGTGGTCACTGTTCAGATTCAAGGACTTAGCTTTCCAAATTCTTTAGTGAACTTAAGAGTTGTTATAATATCCTAATAATTGAGACTTGTGCCCTCCTTGGAATAACCATGTTAAAACCAACCCCTACCATGTTGCAGTTAGCTGACAGATGTGTGGTAAAACCAAAAGGAACCCTGGATGATATTATTTTCTTTGTTGATTCTTGGGAGTACCTAGTAGATTTTTTGGTTCTCAACCCTAGAAATAAGTTGGAAGGACACCCTCTCATGTTGGTAAGACCGTGGCTCACCATTGCCAATGCATACATTGGGTGTCGGACTAGAAATATGACTATTGCTAAAGGAACTACTATCAAGAACCTTATCCTATATCTCCTTGCCAAACTCAACATGCCATTTCATAATCTTAAGTAGCTTCCTCCTGAGTATGAAGAATCTAGGCTACGTTCTCCCCTTACAATTGGAAAATCCCTTATATTTAATATACAGATGGAGGATGATACAATCAATGGTTTCATTAGTCAACTCTCTACTGTAGGATATCCAACATGTCAGATCTTGAAATTCGTGCTCAATAATGAAGCCTAGGGTGATCCACTAGAGGCGTTAAATAATGACCACATACTTACAATCATGGTCCATAACAGTATTCATGTTGAGATTGAACCAAAAGGAACATTGAATATTAATGTTAACCTTAAATGACCTCGAGCATGAGATGTTTGTTGGGATGGGGTCCCTTGGGTTAGTTTTGGGGTTAAAATAGCGCAAGTTTTGATGTATTTTTTGTAAATAATGTAAATTCTCTACGATTTGTGGATGTGGACCACAATGATGATTGGGAGTGAAAGGGGTTTTAGCCCCTATTTTATGTAAAAGATGAGTCATCTTTGAGATCTGCCCATGGTCTGCAAAGCATGGGATTGTATAAATAGGTCTGTCTTAGAGAGTCTAAGGAAAAGATCTTGGGAAATCATGGATGTGATGGGTCAATAGAGGAAATTGTTGTCACAAAGAAGTGGGTCATATAGCAGAAAAAGGCTTTGCAACTGAGAACGCAGAGGCCTAGTTAGGGTCTGCAGCTGAGTGCGCAGGACACTACAACTGAGTGTGCAGGGTAGTTTTGAGTCTATAAAAGTTGATTTGAAGATAAATCAAGAAGTTTACTGAATAAATATTGTGTATCTCTATTTACCTCTATTTACTTTTGTTTATGATATATGTTGTGGATGAATAACGTGTTTATGAAATATCAATATAATGATGTGTGAATCTCTTGAATAACTCTTAATAGATATACATAATGCATGTTAAGTACTTTTGCAAAGACTGTGATGAATTCTGTTATGTTTTCTAATTAACCTAAGTAGATCTGCACGAAGGCTAATCTAAGATTGTTCTCTGATATGCGTAAGTGGATAAATCAACTGATAAGGGTCCTCAAAATCCAATTGTAGACCTTCGAAAAGGTTTGAAGGTTGTTTTAATAGAGTTGCAGTACTAAGCCCTAAGGGCTTATCGATTTGTGTGAAGGTAGACCTGAGGCACTAAAAGAAATCACACTCATCTCTGGATGCAGAAACTTGTTTCTTGCATCCCCCCATACTACTTTGGTTGAGACTACAGGCCACACTACGCGGGTTGTTGCCGAAAGGGTCATTAGTGTATGGATTTGTTGGTTGGCACAACTAACTCTGAACTTGGGTCAAGACCCCCTAAGCCAACAAATGGTTCCATTGTTGGAACCGGGATCGACTTGAAGGAGATGTGTGATGTCACATCACTGGAACCCTACGAAGAAAGAAATTGAAAAGTGGTTGGATAGAAAAATTAAAGAATTAGTGGCGCAAGAAAACATGAATCTGTGCCTATCAAAGGAGCAGTAGTTGGATAGGTATTTGTATATGGAGGTACACGAAATTTTCTTCTGCACCTTCCCGATCAAATTATACGAGTGGTTAGCTAATTTGGCAGATAGCTAAGGGAGGTGGATGTTTGATGGACCAATAGTATGGACTCCAGAACTGGTACGATGATTAGAAGACTCTAAAGACAAGATCACGTGGGTTTTCAATCACTGTATCGATTCAATTACAGGAGGATTTGTTACAGAATTCACATTTGATACCTCAGTTAGCTACAGTGAAGTGGATAGGTGATTTTTCAAGGGACCGCAAGGTAAGTATTTAAGATCTTTCAATACTTGGATTAAAATGTTGTTATGTGAAGAATGGGTTATGCCATTACCTTAATGTTTGGAGCTACACAAAGTGGACCTCCTATAAGTGACGACGAAGGGGCAGAATGGACTCCACCGTGAAGTGTTGTCCAACTGATAACACAGGTTTTTCTGTGGACATGTCATCCATCTACCCCACCTCCACCACATCACTTTCGCCCACACCTCCACCACCACCACCACCATTCAACATGTCAAACACAATGAAGTTGTCGATTTCAAGGGTATAGGGAGCGAAGATACAGAGTAGTTTTGGTTTGTTGTGAATTTTGTGTGGACAACACAACAGATAACTAATGAAAATATAAGGAAGGCACAGTTGGTTACCACTCTGTGAGATCACGCACTGACTTGGTATATTAAGTATTGTTCTGATAATCCTCTGGCAACGCTAGCAGAGACTAAGGCTGCTTTAAGAAAAGAATTTTGTAAGCTTAATTCTGACTCTCAATCAGTAGTTGGATTTAAGGAAATCATGATGAGGGTTGATGAGAAGACTTGGGAACTATATCAAAGGTTGAAATGTGTGATTCGATAAGCTAACATGCAACTCACAGATGGTCAGCATTGCGAGCGGTTTATAGCTTCGCTTCTACCCCACCTGAGGATTTCTCTATTGTAACAAAAGATAGGAACTCAGGCAAAATCCCTAGAAATCGAGATGAGGTTGCATGAAACACCTATTTAGGATGCGACCTTGGGAGTGCAACAGATTCACTCTCAGTTACAGAGCCTCTCCTTAGAATTGTAGAGCTTGAAGAAAGACAAGGATACTAAACGAGAGGTGCACGTGGAATTCTGGTGTCTAAAGTGTAAGGGCTAGGGAACGATAAAGACCGCTTTCCTATATTTGTGAACTATATCACAAGAGGGGGACCAATTCCCCTGAGGCCAAAAGCTCTAGTAGGGCTAAGCATAGGGGTTGCGCTATGGTGCGCTATTTATTATGTTGTTGGACAAAATGCAATGGATAATTGTCATTTTCTTCGAAATTTCATCCAGACACCTCAGAAGTTGTTTTGTAACTTCTCCAAATAAGTGGGCCATGATGAACGCCAGTATTGCAGCTATGAGCTGATGATGGAAAGAGTGCCTACATATCGAATGCAACCATAAACTCAGCCTCTAAAGCAAGGCGTCGGAGGAGCGCGCAAAGGTTATCAGGGACAAGGACGAGGCTAAGGGGGAGGAGGGCCTAGTAGAGGTCGGGGACAGGTTATTTGCTACAACTTTGGGACACAAGGGAACTACACATGGGAGTTTCAGAATCAGACTCACCCATCATGTTAATACTACAGTGAGTTTGATCACAGTATAGAATAATACCTAGTTCTAATAGCTAAGATGTAGGAGAAAAAGGCGTAGCCTCAACAACCTACGTTGAACTTACAAATGATGAGAGTTGAGCCCCGTGAAGAGGATCAAAGCATGAATATAGTGCTAAGAAGCAGAATAACAACTAGTGACGATAAAGGATAAAAACCTGAAGAGGACAGATGGGTCCGCAAGGCCCAGAGAAGGAATTTGGTTTTTATCTGGAGCATGCTAAGGGAACTTTTATGGAAGCCAAGAAGAGCTTCGCTAAGGCCTCCACCTCAGGAAGCTATAATAAAGTGCAAGAAACCAACATGCCTGCAGAGTTTGATCCATCTGTTCTTACCATGTTCTTGGAAACCTGAATGAAACTGCTGCACGATAACAAAGTTGTGAAAGGCCAACAATAGTTAATAAACAAGTGTGTCGGCAAAGAGAACGCCCTTGATGGAAACTGCATAGTTAGAAAAATTGGCAAACATAAGGCTAGAATGGGGCAAGAGATGAGGCTCACTGTGCAGATAGAGGATTATGAGATGGGCCGGGCCATCTTGGATCTGGGTTCCGATGCGAACATTTGGCCAAAAAAAACATGCGAAAGAATGGGGAGCCATGCATTGCAGTGGTCTCTGATCCAGCTTAGAATGAAAAACCAACAAGAGATCATTCCTATGGGATGACTATATGGAGTAACAATTGATATAGAAGGTGCAAGCATGATGGTTGACTTTGAAGTGATAAAGGTCATTGATGACATTAATCCATGCCCAACGCTCCTCAGAATTGACTGGGTCATTGACATGAATAGGGTCATCAATTTAAAGAATAGGATGATGTCGTTTGAGAGGAAATCGCTTCGAGTTTTAGTGCCATTGGACCCTGTAGAAGGGGCGCACTACACTGAATAGTCTGCGAAGTATCCATGCTATGATGTAATATGGTGACAAAATCGTTGCGCTGTGTTTTGTCGGAGGTGAGGAACTTACCTTATTGTGATGGTTTAATTGACATGAATAAGTTTTTGGATGCGTTTGAGCGTGAAGGCCCTGAGCATCACCACTTCAAAGCACTAGATTTGGCACCGTGCACTACGCATGCACGATGGTGGGGTATGCACACATATAGCTTTGATGGATGGAGAGATTATAGAAGGATGATGAGGTTGCGATTTGGACATCCTAACACTCGATTCATTGAGAAATATGATGGGAGGGATGATTCGTGAGATCACCTAGAAAAATGGACTAAACATTATGGAATGGATCTACAGTCGAAGTGGGTACACTTATTTTTTCATACTTTGGATACAATTCCCATGAATTGGTATTTGGAGACGGGGCTCCACCATGGCACCACAGAGTGGTATATATTAAGGGAAGGATTATTATTAACCTTTAGTTTTGAAGATGGCTTTACAAGCATCGATGAAGCCTTACAGGAGATTAAGGCCGTTATCTTCAGAACACTGCAAGAAACTCTAGAGTGGGTCCAAGCAAATTGGAGCACCCAGTTGTGCCATGCGCTAGAATGTTATAATGTGACCACCAAGGAGAAGGATGAAGATCCAATAAATATTAATACTCTAGAGGTGGAAGGGCATCACAAGGTCAAGGGTCGTAAATAGACAACCCGGACATCACTGCGCCACTGAAAACAAGGTAAGTAAACATTGGAACTGAAGCAAAACCGAAGTTTGCAAAGATTGGCAATTATTGGGATGACACTACTTTGTATAAAGTTGCTAAGTTACTCCGCAAATATCAGGACATGTTTCCTACCAAGTTTTCAGATTTGAAGGGCACAGTAGAAGACTTGGGAATTATGAAAATCACTTTGAAGCTGGACGCGAAGCATATTAAATAGAGGGCATATCGCCTTAATCCTAAATAAAAGGAAAAGGTTCACTTAGAGTTGGATAAGATGCTAGAAGTAGTCATCATAGAACCGGTTGAAGAATCTTATTGGTTGAGCCCAATTGTGGTTCAAGAGAAGAAGCAGACGGGTGAGATAAGGTTTTGCGTAGATTTGCGGAAGCTTAATGATGCTTGTATCCCTGATCCATTCTCGACGTCATTCACCGATGAAGTATTATAAAATGTTGGAGGGAACGAGGCCTACTCATTCACTAATGAGTTTTCAGGGTATCATCAGATTAAGATCACACTTGAGGATAGAATAAAAATGACATTCGTGATGAAATGGGGATGTTTTCAATACACTGTAATTCCATTTAGACTCAGAAATGTGCCTGCGATATTTTCTCATGTAGTCATCACAACATTCAAGGAGTTCATTCATAAGTTCTTGGAAGTATACTTTGATGACTCGACAATGTTTGGGTTAGTAAAGGACCATGTAGTAGGTCTGGGCCTGTTGTTGGATATGTGTCACAGATACTAGATTGTGTAGAACTTGATGAAATGCATCTTTTGTATTCCCTTTCGAATATTGTTGGGTCACGTGGTGTGCAAGGAAGGGCTGATGGTGAACCCTGCCAAGATTGGGGTGATAGTGAATCTAGAGGCCTCGCAAAATGTTAAGTAGCTACACGCAACACTGGGACATACAAGATATTATAGAAAATTTGCCAAAGCATATGCTCAAATTACCGTGCCTATGGAGAAGCTACTGAAGAAGGATGCAACATTTTGTTGGGACGAAGAATGTTAGCACATCTTAGATGTTTTGAAAGGAAAGATGGTCACCACACCGATCTTGGTATTCCTAGATTGGAAGAAGGAATTTCACGTACATGTGGATGCCTCTTGCATTGTGTTGAGTGTAGTGTTAATGCAATCTCGTGAAGGAGAGATGGATCACCCTATAGCATTTGCGAGTATGAAATTATCGAAGGATGAGAAGAATTACTCAACGACTGAGCATGAAGGTTTGGCCATGGTATACGCCCTGCAGAAGTTCAGGCACTATTTGTTGGGAGGGAATTTCAAGATGTACACAGATCATTCCACCTTGAAATACTTGGTCAATAATCCTGTGTTGTGGGGGAAGATTTGCAGATGGTTCCTACTATTCCAAGAGTATGATTTTGAAGTAATTGTGAATCCAGGGAGGTTAAATGCAAGACCTATCCATCTTTCGCAGATCGAAACAAGGGAGGAGCATAATAATTTGGAGGAAGGGTTTATGAATGTGAAACTCTTCACAGTGCATGTAGTGGATAACCATTTTGCAGATATCATTCATTTCTTGAATACGGGAATGTCACTGGAAGGGTATAAAAGTCAGCAAAAGAAGGATATAGTAGTTCACGCAACAAACTTTTCAGTTATTGCATGACATCTATATAAGATGGGTGCAGATGAAATATTGCGTAGATATGTGCCCGATTTTGAGAGAAATAGTATTCTCGTTGAAGCTCATGGAGGGGTTGCAGGAGGACATTATGCAGGAAAGGCGATTGCGTAGAATAGTTTGCACGCAAGTATCTGGTGGCCAACGCTACATAAGAATTCAAAAGTGTATTATAAGGCATGCGATGCATGTTAGAGAATAGGAAGACCATCACGAAGGGATGAATTTCAATTACAACCTCAAGTATCATTACATCGATTTGAAAAATTGCCAATTGGTTTCTTAGGCCAATTCAACCCCCAGGGAAGAAAATTGGTTCATGCTACATCATCACCATGACGTAATATCTAACTAGATGGGTAGAAGCATAGCTAGTTAAGGATTGTACAGGGGCTATGGCAACAAAGTTTTTTTGTGAGTATGTCTTAACTAGATTTGGCTGCCCGAAAGTGTTTATGAGAGACCGAGGTATGCACTTTTTGAATGAAACAATTAGTGCGTTAACAAAGGAATTCCAGGTCTACCATTAGAAGAGTACACCATATCACCCACAGGAAAATGGAATTGTTGAAGCATTTAACAAGATTTTAGAGCACACGCTAACAAATATTTGCAACACGCAACGAAATAATTGGGATATGGGCATACCTATAGTCCTATTAGCGTATAGGAATACTTGCAAGATGTTGATGGAGAGAACATCGTTTAGGTTGGTCTATGGGGTAGAAGTTGTAATTTCAATGGAGTATATTGTGCCCAGTCTGCGCATAACAACTCTCACAGTTATGGCAGATCGCGATGCCTTGGAGGAATGGCTCATGTAGCTGAGGGAGCTTGAGGAGGACCAATTCTTGGCTGGATTCAATTAGCAAGTATAGAAGGAACGCAAAAAAGCATGGCATGATTGACACATCAAGGTTTGCACGTTCAAGGTAAACGATTTGGTCTTGTTATATGATAGTAAGTTCACTAAATTTCCAGGTAAATTTTAGATTCATTGGTTGGGGCCATATATTATCAAAGAGATTACAAATGGAGGCGCAATTCATCTCACAAAGCTAAATGGAGAACCTTTTCTAAGAAGAGTGAACGGAAGACGATTGAAGCTGTATATAGGGGATCCTACACAATGACTATATGGTGGCAGGATAGTCTTAGTACTCCAGGTAGTTGTAAGGGGGTGCGAGACTATAAACTACACTACTAGGGTTGGAGGACTATGCAGCAGGTAGGCTGCACAAAAGATGGTGAAGATACAACCTATGAAGTTGTGTGTAGGAAGTTGCGCTATGGAGGGAGGTGCCACACAGCATAGCAGAAAAGTGACCGTTGGAGTTATTGTTCATGACTTGATAGCCAGAAGACGGTTAAGAGGTTTAGGCTGGCGACCTTTAAGGGAAAAATATTTTAAGATCTGCTGCCAAAGCAACATTAATTGTCAGAATTTGGGGGGAACGGCCAGATTCATATTCAAAACCCCCTATAAATTATGCATGCCGATCCAACAGAGAACACTTTGCGCCCTTAGAGTTTTTGTTGAGATTTTATGTCTATCGCCTATGAACCGATCGTATTGGGAGGATATAGTTATGAGCCTTGCATTTGTTAAGCTATCTGAGTTGAATCAGAAGTTCATTCTTGAAAGATGCTTGGACCAAGCCTTGAAAAAACTATGAGTACTGGTGGTGATGTTGTCGCTGAGGGAGACGCCCCAGAAGTGGTGAGTATGGAAGATTTGACTCATATGCCAACGGCATCAAGGTTGCCTAGGTCGAAGCCTACTCCTACAAGAGAAACCCAAATAGTTAAACCAAATAAGGATAAGTAGAAAAAGCCAGTACCAGTGCGTGAGTCCCCCTAGAAGCATTCTGCAGCACAAAAACAAAAGAAAGACAAACAACCTGAGAAGGTAGTTGACCTGGAGGTGGAGGAAGGCCAGGGTACAGAAGACATAGATGCTGAGGGAGTGGAGCTCATCACAAAGCTACCTGACTGTATCCCTCCGTGCAAGGGGAAGGCGAAGATCCCAAAGGACCTAGATTCATAGAATTTTTCCATTTTTACACCCCTACTACCTAAACAGGTTCCCTCTGAAGGTCTACAGATTGCATGGATCCCATTGCTGAAGATGGAATATTGGGACCTTGCAGATCATGCTAGGTTTCCTCAATTAGAAATAGATAAATATATGAAGTGCATCTACTACGTGGAGTCGGGTGTTACTGCACTAGAGACATTATAATGTATCCACGGTGTGGAGAATTCAGGATTTCTTAATCTTTTTTGGGTGCCCCATTATCATTGCACCGCTATCAATACAATTTGTGTGCGCAAATTTCTCACTTTGGTGGATGATGGATGCCTATGGCTAGGAGGGTCTATCCCCATCACTTACATGCTTATCCATAGAATCACACGTCTTCCATATGAGGGATTGAATCTGGGCAAGGAGTTTGGTGGAAAGACAGGGGAAAAGGATCTAGAAGAAGGAATGAAGAAATAATTCAACCTCCTAAAGAAGGCATGAGGATATTCCATCACCTCAATAAATGACCCCGCAGCTCAAATTTCCACCCATATTTTAGTAGTGAAGGTGATGATAAAGTGCCACGTGGATGAAGTTTTGGCACCCATAGTTCCCTAGATGCACAATGTGCGAAGGGTGTGCAGTTCAACTGGTCTAGGCATCTCTGTCAGGATTTCGTAACAAAATTCCACGAGGCCCAAGATGAAACCAATCTGTTTCATTATGCTTGGTTGTTTTTGTCTATTGTGTTGGTTGTGTGGGAACTGCCAGAGGATAGACATTTTTCTCCACTGGAAAAGGATTACTAGAGGCAGAACAGTTCACCTCCTTGTGGGCTAAAAAGGGCCCCGCACGAATCATAGAGACAAAGATCCTTTGGGTCTTGATGGAATCAAGCCTCCACATGGCCATTAACCAGAGCCCAAGGTTGTCCCCAACCTTGTACATGCAGCTTTCAGCCTATGTAGCATTCAAGGCTGACTTCTACCGAGTTTACATTCAAGTGCAGAAGGATCCACAGCAGAAATGGCATGACTTTCTATATTTGGTGGTGGAGACAGATGTGCAAGAGGTGATCGTGCGATGGCCAACAGAGTGGTGCCACCCCTCAGACTAAGATGTTTGAACAAGTGAGGGGTGCGTGAATTTCAGCAGCGCAGAAGAGAAAGGAAGCAGCTAAGCAAGTTGCGTAGAACCTGGCCGAACAAAGAAATAAGGAATCTGTAGAGAAGGCTCAAATGGATAAAGAGCATGCTGCCAAGGAGCAGGCAGAACAAGAGCAGTGTGAGTCAAAAAGAAGTGGAAGATCTCCTTCCCTAGAGACACAAGAGGAAGAACTGTCGGAACAAGGTGGCGAAGGAGATGAGGGGCAGAGCACCCCCTTCATTCTGAAGAAGTGCAGAAAGGGGCAACAGGAAGGTCCTTGGAAAAATAAAAAATCGGACAAGTCACAGGGTGATTCCATGGTCTTGATTGAGGGCGATCTCGATGAGATTAGGGAGAAATTAAGTGACACTATGACCGAAGTGTTGCAACAGTTTGAGCAACAATATATGTAGACATTGGGGAGTGTCCAAAAGGATTCGCGAGAGCTGTAGATCCAGGAAAATAGGATACAGATGGTCATTGGTCAAGCGAGCACAGAACAAGCAAGCCTGGGACTTGGGAAAAGTCAAGCAACCGAGAGATAAGGACCCTTGACCTTAGAACTATTGCATTACTAGAGGGGTCCCTTCAAGCAGAGACAGTCAATGATTGCATCATCCCGAGCACAATCAAGAACATCGGGTTGAACATAGCAGCACTCCCTAAGGAGATTCTTCATGTGTTCCATGTAGGGGTGATAGAGGAATTGAGAACTTGGGAGCAGGGAAATCTCAACCTTATCAGCGAATACAGAGTGAACATCGAGTAGATGTTCACCGAGAAGATGTATGCCTTGAATATGAGTTGAATATAGGTCCCTTTTTTATTCTCCATTTTTGCTGTGATTGTCCTCTTGTTGACCTACAAACAATATTTTCATAATTTTCCTTTTCTCATTTTTTTTTGAAAAGAACTAGTCTGCCTCCAATAGGTTTTCATCTTAGTTTCTTTCCCTAGGTGCCTCAAGAGAGGTTTTCACCCAAAGATCTTTTTATTTCTATTTTTTTTTTGACACCATTGAGCTGCCTCAAGAGGTTTTCAACCCAACAGTGGGAATCAGGCACCTCAAGAAGGTTTTCACGTGAATCTCCTTATTTTTTTGTTTCTTTCTCTTAGTGACTTGATGAGGTAAGAGTTGAGACTTGCTCCACCACCATCACTGTTTTGTTGATACCACCAATGAACTCTTGCTTTAACAATGGTATTTTGTAAACTTTCAATCTGTTCCCATTAACAAGTAAAGGAATGGCTTCTGCATCTATGGTTCTAATATGCATTAACCATTATCATGACATTTCTCTATGACATAAGGCCCTAACCATGTAGTCCTTAACTTTCCCTTGAAGTCTTTATATCTAGAATCATATAACAAAGCCTAGTCACCTTCTTGATATTTCTTTTCCTTGATGTTCTTGTCATGCCAGATCTTCCTCTGAATTTGAGTTACCTCTGTGTGTAGGAGGACCTGCATTTTGAACTCATCTAACCCATTCAACTGAAGCAGTATCTCTTTTTGTGCACTGTTGAGATCTATATTTAGTTGAGCTGCCATCCTCAATTTATTGAACTCAAATTCAATGGAAAATAGGGCATTTTTCCCATAGACCTACTCATAGGGTGTGAATCTAGTGGTGGTCTTCCAGGTGGTATTATAGGCCCAAGTGGCCTCAACTAGTATATATGCCCAATCTTTTCTACTGCCGCTAACCACTTTGGTTAGGATGCCCTCCAGTGCTTTGTTGGTCACCCCCACTTGCCCATTAGCTTGTGGGTGATAGGGAGTGGAGGTCCTATGATTGACCTTATGCTAGCTTAACAAGTCTTCAATCATGTCGTATGTAAACTGGTTGTCTTGATCAGTGACCAGTTCTCTAAGGTACCCAAACTTGTAAAAGACATTTTCCCTTAAGAACTCAGCCACCTTCTCCTTTGTTGCTGCCTTGATTGCATTGGTTTCAGCCCACTTAGCCAGATAGTCAGTGCACACATTGATGTACTGCTTTTTCTTGGAAGAAGGGTCAATAGGTACAATTAAATCCATGCCCCACTTGTCACATGGCTCGAAAGTCACTTGAGGTTGCAGAGGAATTTCATCCTTTGTAGTAAGCTTTCCCATCCTTTGGCACCAATCACACTGACTAGTATATCTTTTCACATCTTGATGAAGAGTGGGCCAATAATAACCAACTTGTAACACCTTGAATGATGTCCTCTTCGCTGCAAATTGACCTCCACAAGGCCCATCATGACAGGTCAGAAGGATGTCAAAGACCTCCTCCTCCATGACACATCTTCTTGAAATTTGATACGGGCCTAGTTTGAACAGGTTTCCGTCCAAGTGAATGGGGTGCTCTTCCTTAAAATCTTGCTTTTCTCTTTAGAGGACGAAATCAGTGGGAACTGTGCAGATACCAAATAGTTTTCTATGTCAGCAAACCATGGAGAGAGAACTGAAATGGGGAATAAGTGTTCATCTGGTAATTGATTATCAACCATTCCTTCCTCACATGCAGGCAAAGTTAGTCTGGACAAAAAATATACAACAACATTTTCCTTGCCAGGCTTATCAATAATGGTGAGATCAACCTATTGTAATAAAAGTAACAATCTAATAATCCGAGCATTCACATCAGGTTTATTCATTAAATATTTGATTGCAGTATGGTCAGTATGTACAAATGTTTAATAACCTGTAATGCAATGCCTAAATTTTTTCAATGAATGTGCAACAACCAAGAGCTCGTTTTCGGTCACTGTGTAGTTCAGTTTAGCCTTTGACAGATTATTACTGATAAAGTAAATAGCATAAGGAAAATTTTCATCTATCTGGCCTAGAGCTACTCCTATGGCTTTGTGTGATGCACCAGCATGTATATGAAAAGGAAGGGCCCAATTTGGGCCTCGGAGAATCAGTGTAGTGGTTAACTTGTCCTTCACGGTGTCCAGGGCCTCTTGACAACTCTTTGACCATACAAACTCAAAGTCTTTGGCCAACAACCCAAATAAAGGAGAAGTTAACTTGCTGAAGTCTTTTATAAACCTTTGATAGTATCCAGCTAACCCTAGGAAACTTATGACATCTCTCTGCTTTTACGGAATTGGAACCTTTTGGATGATAGATATTTTGTTTGTGTCCACCCACAATCCTTGCTAGGATATTGAATGACCTAGCACAGTCCCTTCAGTCATCAAGAACTCAATTTTTTCGAGACTGAGGGATAGATTCATTTCAATGCTTTTGTTCAGCACCTTACCTAAGTTGGAGAGAGCCTCCAGGAAATCACATCCATAAGCTGTAAAATCTTCCATATAAAGCTCTACTACATCATGGACTAACTCAACAAAGATACTTAGAATTGCTCTCTAGAAAGTGGCAGGAGCATTGCATAGGCCAAAAGGAAGGACCCTATTGGTGAAAGTAACCCAGGGACAAGTGAAGGTGGTTTTATCCTGGTCTTTCGGGCTGATACAGATTTTATTGTACCTGCTAAATCCATCTAGGAAAGAGAAAAACTTTTTCCCTTCTAGGCCATCTAACACTTAGTCGATGAAAGGTAGAGGGAAATGGTCCTTCTTTGTGGCTTTGTTTAACTTTCTGTAATCAACACAAATCCTCCACTTACCATTTTTCTTTGGAACCAACACCAAAGGAGAGACCCATTCACTTTCGAAGATAGGGTAAATAAATCATGCATCTAGTAGCTTTTGTAGTTCTTCTTTGACTATATCTTTGAGATCTGGATTCATCCTCCTTAGGGGTTGCCGGGCTGGTTTGCAGCCTTCTTTGATATAAATGTGGTGAGTACACACCGAGGGGTGCACTCCCTTCATTTCTTTGTAACTCCAAGCAAAGGCATACAGGTGTTCCTTTAGCATGTTGCACAACTTTTCTTCTTGGTGAACATAAAGAGATGGGTTGATTTTCAAAGTTCTCTTAGGGCTGAATTTTATGGTTTTGACACAGATAGGGTTGGAATCAGCTAAGCATAAATCAATTTGATGGTTGTTCTGGGTTTACTTTACTACTTCTTCTAAGGAAAATGTACTGGGAGTTGGACTTTGGAGTATTGGTTTTGACACGGATAAGGTCGGAATCAGCTAAGCATAGATCAATTTGATGGTTGTTCTGGGTTTACTTTACTACTTCTTCTAAGGAAAATGTACTGGGAGTTGGACTTTGGAGTATGTGTTCAATAAAATCATATTCATCTAGTTGGCCTCCTCCCATGGTTGTTTCTAAGGTATAGAGTTGGGCAGAACAAAATTCATCTTCTTCCTCCTCTTCCAGCCATAAAGGTAAGTCATGTTCTAGAGATGGTTGGGTAGGAGGATATAGGACTAACAGCTTGGACATATGCCCATTCTTGATAGTGATATTTCCAATCATGTAGCTAACGTAGCCATCAGAAATGGCTAGCCAGGGCCTCCCAAGGATGAGAGAGTAACCAATAAGCTTGGCCTTAGGCTCGAGAACTAGGAAAACTGCAAGGTATTTCCAAGAGTCAATGGAGACCATCACATCCTCTACAATCCCCTCATGGGTCACTATGGAGTGGTCTGCAAGTTGCAGGACCATTGTGGTCTTGCTCAATGAACCTTGGAGGTTGAGCTTGAGCATGGTGTCCTTGCTAAACACATTAATGGTAGCCCCAAGATCAATCAAAGTGTGTGGGATGGTGCCATTAATGTGCACATCTACTATAGGGCTTCTAGTGTCCAAATACATTGGACAGATTACCTTCCCCAACATTAAGTTAGACAATTATCCAATGACATTAATGGTAGGGGCATCTCTTCTTCGCCTCCCTGGATGCTTGAAGCATTTCTCCTTGATTAAATTGTTGTAACTAGGCACATCTTTTATAGCTTGCAAAAGTGGAATTTTGACACAGATTTTTCAATTCTCCCAGAAGTTCAATCTCTTCTGGGGTAGGCTCGAGTGGTTGGGTTAATCTCTCAAGAAAGTGTGGCAGATTTACTTTAGGCATGCTTTCCTCTCTTTCTTCATCAACCCCCCTAGGTGGAGGTAGAGGTTGGTTGTCCGAGAGCACTATCCTAGATCTCAGGTTGATTTCCTAAATTTCCATAGCATGACCCTTGCATGCCCTACTAGTATGGCCTAGGCCCATGGGGTATCCTCTGGTTTATGTAGCAGATCTATTCAATTAACCCTTCAAATCCTTGATATACAACTTTTAGTCTAGGTAGAGAAGGGAACTTTTCTGTGGAGTGGATATCTTCATAGACTGAGTAGATTTCAATCGAATTCAATGGCCATTCATTCCTAGGGTGCCTCCTAGTGCATCTAGGGTACAAACGTGCTAATGCTCTCTCTGCTTCCTCCTATTTTCTCTTAATGTGCATAGTGTCCATATGTAGGGCAAGAGTTTGCAACATCTCACTCTTGAAATCCTCCAAAATGTTTCCAATTTCACCCTTGATGGATGAATTGGAAGAGGATGGACTGACCATAGGTTGACTACCCCTACCCTTTCTCCTACCTACCATAGAATGGTTTCTAAAGACAATTTTGATATCCTCATAGGGTAACTAGTAGATTTCCCCTCCTACTAGCAAGTTTAGGGTATCCAGAAGATCTTCCCTTACTCCTCTAAGTAGGACTAGCTTTAGTGACTCAGGGCCAAGTGTGCACCTGGCCCTTTTGTTGCTAAGCTGGAATATTTCTTCATAGTCTTATAGGGATTCATCATGCCCTAAGGTCATCCTAAAAATTTCCTCTTTAGTGTCTTTAGACCTACAGTAGTCTCTATACATGCTGTTTAAGGCTTGTTGCATATGAGCCCAAGTGGTGATGTTATCCCCAAGTAAACCCATGAACCAACGCAAAGCTGCATCCTTGAGAGTGGATGGGAATAGTTTCAACTTCTTCTCATCATTGGTGTAGTCATAGGTTTGGCATATGACAAAAAATTCAAATAAGAAAGTGTTTGGATCTTCTGTGGTTAGGCCATATAAATGAGGAAGGGAAAAGGGGCTTATATTCTTCATCTTAGTATCCCCATTGGTTTCCCTGATGGGGAAGGCACCCTCAACTCTTTCTCTATTTCCTTTGTTATTTCTATTTTCAACCATTGGATAAGTAGGAATGGGTTCTTCTTCTTCTTCTTCCGCTGTAGGTTCTTCAAATATTTCAGGTTGCTCACCTAAGGGTTCCTCCAATTCATGGCCACTGAAGAAGAGGGAAGGTTGGCTATTTGAAGAAGTGGGGGTATTTGGCAAAAAATTTCCTATTCCTACAAGGCATGAAAAAAAATATTTTTGTTTTGTTTTGAGTTTTTTTTGTCCCAAACTTTGAAAGTGATTTCATAATTGAAATTGCAGACTGAATAAAAACTAAAGGACTGAATGAAAGCTAACTATTTGAATGAAATCTTACTTGCAGAATGGAAAGGAAAGCAAAGAATGCAAAATGGCAAAGAAAGAAACTAAATTACTCTTGCAAAAATGAAACTAGTAGCAGAATATCAAAAACAAGAAATGTAAGAAAGAAAGCAATAACCACATATTACTCAGACACCTCCCCGACAACAACACCAAAAAGTGACGAGCACCAGTATTGCGGCAATAATTTCGGAACTCCTAGGGCTACCAGCTTTACTTTATCAACCTGGGGTTCGTACAAACTTGGAGGTGATAGTGTTGTATACACAAGTAAAAGTGATGGTTCTGCCTTTTGTCATTGTTTAGCTGGCAAGAGACCACTAGGGTTTTTCAAGACAAACTTCTATGGATTCATAAGAAGCTTGATTACTGATGAGGGGAAGAGAAATCTACTCTAAGAGAAAGCTTGTCTACTGCAGTAAGGAAAAAGACTGAAATCCAATGATAAAACACACCGGTTCCTACCTATTTGCTAAGAGACTATGTTTCAGAAAGAATGCTAGATTAACATGTATGAAATTCTACTATCTTAAGCATATAAATTCAAAACATCAACATTCTACTACTATGCATGTAAATGGCTAAAATAAATATGTTTTTTTTCTTTTTGTCTATTTTTCCCTTTTTATGGAGAAGTGTGAAAGATAATCTCTCTTGGTGATATGGTAGGTGTCTTAGGGATGTTGATGGAAAGTTGGGAGGTTTGGGAGACCTTGAGGTGACCTTGCCTAGCTTCCTACAGGTTTTCCATCAATTTGGCCTCAAAACAGGCCAATACAAGAAAACCTACATGATGTCCTAAAAACCTACAGGATTCCCTATATTTTTACAGGATAGAGCCGAGAGAAAAATGATGGGTGCTGAAGGTGATGGAATGCTTAGGGAAGGTGGTTGGTGGATGGAAAGAAGCAAGAAAATTCCTAGGATAACTCAGAACTCAAAACCAAGGTTGGGAGATGGTTGGATTTGCTCAACATGCTTGGAGAAGTTTCCTTGTAAAATGATGAAATTGGTGAGGATCTTAGTGAAAGCAAGGAATGATCATGGATGGATGAAGTTTGAAGGAGGTTGTTGGCTATGAGATCTCTCTTTACTTATGAAACACCTACACTACATCAAACATTGATATTTGCCCAAAAATCATGTAAATAAGGAGAATTTCAATAAGCTAGAAAAATAGAGTTTTTAATGAGCTAGTTGTCTACTCCATGCATGAGGAAAATTTGTAGAATAAGATGGAATCATTGATGAGATATATTGTAAACCTGAAGATGGAAGAAATGATGACTGGGTCCTACTCTTACAACTTGATCAAATGCTAGCTTAGGTGCAGAAAACTCTAAATTCTATGAGAAAGTAGAATTTTGTCTGTTTGGGGCTGCATAGGAGTCCTTTCCTCAAATCATGATCCCTAAAGGGAGAAGTGAGGCAAAAACACATATTGAAAGATTTTTGATAGTTCTTTATCTCTTTTATACTACTGCAAAAGTAAAGCACAAATGGAAGCAAACTAATAGACAAACTAATCAAATCTACACTACTTGCAATGAAATACTTGTAAGGACAACTTAATCATGAACCTATGAAATCAATATAAGCATACAAATACAAGAAGAGGAGCCTTTGCTGCTAGGTTTGGGCCCTAACCCAACAGTTTCATCGCTCTGATTTAACTCAGTATCGGATCAATAAGAAGCTCATTCTCGTTATCAAAACAAAAAATTACATAGTAATGTCTTCCACAAAATTGGAGCTCAAAAATAACTCATGTTTTTACAACAAAAATTCGAATCCTATTGAGGATCTAGGCCTCTTTATATACAACTGAAGTCCCCAACAACTTCCTTAAATCTAGGGAGGATCGGCTTCCAAACTCAAGATAAACTAACTCTTCGATTATCACTTTCTCAGCTGCCTTTTGATCTTCATGACTTGGTTGCTTGTACTCCGAGATAGTGTGATTGATGGAGGAATATTCGAATGGGGGAGGAGTAAATGAGGAGGATTTACCTCCTACAATCTCTCTTCCTTATCCCATTTGAGTTTCAGCCTTTAATCTTGCCAAAATTCCTTGATTTTCTCTCACAAACTTACATTCAATTCACATTAGTCCACTAGGCATGATATCTCACTTTGACTCATCTCATTAAACAAAATATAATCCAAAAATGTAACAAATTGTGAGAAGAGTTGATTTTACTAAGCTAGGAGGTGAATTAAGGTCCATATAGTTACCCAATGATGAGGCTTATCAACAGCCAAAAGCGAAGATTAGGAAGTTAGATTCTGGTGTGCACGAAGCCAAGGCAGAGGTTGGACAAGTTCAATTTGAATTCAATATGAAAATTACCAAGCTGAAGTTAAAGTTGCAGCCCACGAATCTGCCTGAGGTCTAGCAGAAGCCCAAAGCCACCATAAAAGAAGGAATGGACACCATGGATTCCACAGTCAATGATTGTTCAACGTTATTCGAGCATGCCATGGAGTTTGTAACAAATATCCAGGAGGATCTGAACCTGCAAACACTAAATGCAGAGATCAGGGAGCTGCAGTGGGAGTATGACAAGGTTAGGTAAATGGTATGCTCCATTGCACCAGCGTAGTTCCTAGCCAAACTACACAAGGGGAAGTAGCTCCTCACATAGGTAGAGGTAACTTAGAAGAAGGAGGCCTTGCTAAAGGCCATGCTGCAGCCATGGTTGGAAGCAGCTTATCAGATCATGACAACCATCTAGGATATGCTGAAGGGCTTGTAGTAGACACAAAAAACAATGAAACTAGATGGAGAAGGCCCTGCTACAGAGAAATTAGTCGAAGAGGTTAAGCAAGCAGCCACACAGAGCATTGTCGAGGTTGTAGTAGTTTAGGTGGAGCTAGGGGATCTTCGCACAAAGATCGCAGTGCCAACAGAGTGACTCGAGGGCGAGTCACAATATTTTTGTTGGGGGGTTGTTGGGATGGGGTCCCCTGGGTCAATTTTGGAGTTAAAATAACCCAAGTTTTGATGTATTTTTTGTAAATAGTGTAACTTCTCTGTGATTTGTGGATGCAAAGTGCGTAGATGATTAGGAGTCAAAGGGGTTTTAGCCCCTTATTTATGTAAAGTATGAGTCGGCTTTGAGATCCGCCCATGGTTTGCAAACCATGGGATTGTATAAATAGCTGTGTCTTAGAGAGTCTAAGGTAGAGATATTTGGAAATCATGGATGTAATGGGTCAATAGAGGAAATTGTTAGTGTGGAGAAGTGGTTCAGATAGGAGAAAAAGGCTTTGCAGTTGAGTGCATAAAGGCCTAGGTAGAGTCTGTAGTTGAGTGTGTGGACTCCTGCAACTGAGTGCAGAGGGTAGTTTTGAGCCTGTAAAAGCTGAATTGAAGGTAAATCAAGAAGATTACCGAAGAAATATTGTGTATATTTGTTTACCTCTGTTTACTTCTATTTACAATATATGTTGTTTATGAATAATGTGATTATGAAATATGAAACTAATGATGAGTGGATATCTTGAATAACTCTTAATAGATATATGCATTGCATGTTAAGTACCTTCACGAAGAATGTGATGAATTTTTTTATGTTTTCTAATTAACCTAACTTGATCTGTGTGAAAACTAGTCTAGGATTATTCTATCATGCACGTAAGTGGATATATCAACTGATAAGGGTCCGCAAAAGCCTATCGTAGGCCTTCGCGAGGGTCTGAATGTTGTTTTAACAGAGTTGCAGTACCAAGCCCTAAGGGATTATTGATCTACACGAAGGGATATTTGAGGTGCTAAAAGACATCAAACTCATCTCTCAATGTAGAAACTTGGTTCTTGCATCCCCCCATACTACTTCGGGTGAGACTACAGCCTGCGCTACATGGGTTGTTGCCAAAAGGGCTAGTAGTGTAGGGATTTGTTTGTTGGCGCAGTTAACTCTGAACCTGGGTCAGGACCCCTAAGGGAAATGACATTCTCCATTAGACTAACATAGCACCTAACTGAACTATAGGAGGGGAAGCAATGCATCACACACGTAGAGGCAACACAGAAGAAGGAGGCCTTGCTAAAGGTCAGGCTATGGCCATGGTTGGAAGAAGCTTATCAGATCATGACAACCATCCAGGATAAGCTGAAGGGCTCGCAGCAGATGCATCAGATAATGAAGTTGTCCACAGAAGGCCCAGCTACAGAGAAATTAGTTCAAGGGGTCAAGCAGACAGCCACGTAGAGCGTTGCTGAGGTTGCTGTAGTTTAGGTGGAGCTAGGGGATCTTCGCACCAAGATTGCAGTGCCAGCTGAGTGACTCGAGGGTGAGTCATGATATTTGTGTTGGGGGCTTGTTGGGTTGGGATCCCTGGGTCAGTTTTGGGGCTAAAATAACCCAAGTTTTGATGTATTTTTTGTAAATAATCTAAATTCTCTGTGATTTGTGGATGCAGAGTGTGTAGATGATTAGGAGTCAAAGGCCTTTTATCCCCTTGTTTATGTAAAGGATGAGTCAGCTTTAAGATCTGCCCATGGTCCGCAAACCATGGGATTGTATAAATAGGTGTGTCTTAGAGAGTTTAAGGCAAAGATATTAGGAAATCATGGATGTAATGGGTCAATAGAGGAAATTTTTAGTGCAAAGAAGTTGGTCATATAACAGAAAAGGGCTCTGCAACTGAGTGCGCAGACCCCTGCAACTGAGTGCATGGGGTAGTTTTGAGTCTGTAAAAGTTGAATTGAAGATAAATCAAGATGATTACCGAAGAAATATTGTGTATTTATGTTTATCTCTGTTTACTTATGTTTACGATATATGTTGGGGATGAATAATGTGTTTATGAAATATCAATCTAATGATGCATGAATATCTTGAATAACTCTTAATAGATATATGCAGTGCATGTTAAGTACTTTCGCGAATACTGTAATGAATTCTGTTATGTATTCTAATTAACCTAAGTAGATCTTCATGAGCGCTAATCTAGGATTTTTCTCTAATGCATGTAAGTGGATGAATCAACTCATAAGGGTTCGCAAAAGCCGATCGTAGACCTTCCTGAAGGTTTGAAGTCTATTTTAACAAAGTTGCAGTACTGAGCCCTAAGGGCTTATCGATCTACGTGAAGGCAAATCTGAGGTGCTAAAAGACATCACACTCATCTCTAGATGCAGGAACTTGGTTCTTGCATCCCCCCATACTGCTTCGGGTGAGACTGCAGCCCGCGCTATGTGGGTTGTTTCTAGAAAGGTCATTATTGTAGGGATTTGTTGGTTGGCATAACTAACACTGAACCTAGGTTGGGACCCCCTAAGCCAACAATGTTGATCCAAGTTCTTCAAAAATACAAACAAGCCTTTTCCTGGGATTATGCAAATATGAAAGGCATTGACCCACAATTGTGTATGTAGCACATCTATATTGAAAAATATGCCTGAGAAATTCTTCAACCAAAAAGGAGATTGAATCCACATCTTAGGGACATAATGAAGAAAAAATATAGAAACTACTAGATGCTAACTTTATATACCCTATATCTAACATCCAATGGGTTTCACAATTGGTGATAATCTCTAAAAGGAATGTAAAAATGGAGGATTTTCATAGATTACTAAGAACGAAGTAAGGCCACACAAAAATATCATTTTCCTCTCCCATTTGTAGACAAAGTCCTTGATACACTTGTTGGAAGGAATAATTTTCCTTTCTATATGGTTTTAGTGGATACAATAAAATTCAGATTGCTCCTGATGATCAAGACAAAACTATGTTCACCTTTCCATGGGCGATGTTTGCATACAAAATTTTACCACTTGGGCTGTGCAATGCACCAACCACTTTTCAGAGGGAAATTTTGAGTATATTTTCTAATTTAATTAATGTTGGACTTGAGCTTTATATGGATTATTTCACTCCTTATGGTAATGAATGTGATGAAGCTTTGGTCAATTTGGAAAAGGTTCTTGTAATATGTATAGCTACCAAACTATGCCTCAACAATGAGAAATTCCATGTGCTAATGACAAAGGGTGTATTCTTAGGACATTTTATTTTTGTTGCAGCCATTCAAGTAGATCCATCTAAAAAAGAGGTAAAGCTTAAATAACTTATTCCTTGTACACCAATAGAGGTATGTAGTTTCCTTGGTTATGCCAGGTACTATCATTGTTTGATAGGAAATTTTTCAAGATTTTCAAAGCCATTGTATGCATTAACTAAGTGTGTGGAATTCGAGTGGACTGATAAGTGTGATATTGCTTTTTCAGTATTCAAGAAATTAGTCTCAACAATGCCTATGCTGAGGGGACTAGATTGGATTTTTCTATTCCACATATCCTAAGATGCATCTGATACAAAAATAGGAATAGTTTTGGGACATGAAGAACTGCAGAATTAAAATACACTATCATAAAAAGGATTTTTGGTTGTCGTCTATGCTGTAAAACAAAATTGTCATTATATAACAGGCTATCTATTTTTTTTATATAATGATCATTTTACTATTCAATATTTAGCCAATAAATATGTTACCAGTGGTAGAGTAACTGGTTGGTTATTATTTTTACATGAATTTGATATCATAATAAAGGATCGGCCAGGAAAGGAGAGCTATGTTACAGATTTATTATCAATAATTTCACCAGCATATGATTCTTCACCATTGGAAGATCTATTCTTAGATGAACATCTATTTTTTGTGACTGTTAAAACATCGTGGTATGTTGACGTTGAAAACTATTTGCCGGCTGGAAAACTACCATCACATTTGTCACCCCGGGAAAGAAGCATATTATTTATCAGAGTGCTTGATTCTCATGGATAAATGGTTAACCCTTCCATAGAGGGGCAGATATTCAAGTCCACAGTTGCATTAGAGAGGATGATATTTATGATATCCTCAGGGTATTCCACGATGAACCCTGTGGAGGACATTTTTTCGACCACAAAACTAGGTACAAGGTATTGCAGATGGGTTATTTTTGGCCTATCATATTCAAATATGCCAAGAAATATGTCCAGAGCTATGATAGTTTTCAAAATACGGGTAAGCCCATTCAGGCTGATGAAATGCCTCTCTAGCCATAGCTTGATTGGAACCATTCAAGTGATGGGTGATGGACTTTGTAGGTCCCATCAGTTTTCCTTCAAAAACAAAAATCATACATTCTAGTCTCAACAGGCTATGTAACAAAATGAGTGGAGGCAGTAGCAGCTACAAGAGCCACAAAAGAGGTAGTCATCAACTTCCTATTTGAATTGCTTGTTTGATATGGATTTCCACAAGAACTTGTAATTGATGAGGGATCACAATATATGACCCATAAAATATCTGCCACCTTGCAAAAATATTATATCGAGCATAGAATCACTTTCCCTTACCATCAAAAAGAAAATGGTCAAGTTGTTGTCGGGAAAAGTATCCGATTCGGATGACCCTATCCCACTCTAAGGGTGATAGTACCTCAGCAACAACTGTAAATAAAACTACTTAAGATTTACTTCTTTATGAAAGCAAGAGAGAATGAAGAAATGCACTAACCGTTGCCTTGCGCTTAATATTTGCTCCAATCTCTTCTTTTTGCTGCTTGCTCCTAGCTCTTTGCTCTTTTGCTGGCCCAACTACAATGAGATCCTGCAAAATAACAAAGAAGGAAACTACAAGAAGCATGCATTCATAACTGATTCAAGGATTAGCATAAATCAAATATACAATCATCACAATACATCATTGAAACAAATGCATATAGAAGAACCTCAATAGCTTTTATTAATGGAAGAAGTAAAGTTCTGAGAAGGTTACAACCATTGAAGGCCCCAATCCAGCAACACCTTCCAGCAGAAAGAATTTCTCCTCTTCACCTCCTTCAAGCAATCACCCAATAGTTCTATAGTGAAACCAACAGCATATCATTACTTTGCACAAAATTCCAGCCTCTTGAGCTCATAGGAGAGAGCTCAATATATAGATGAATTGAGAAAGGATGAGTCAGATTGCAACTGATGTGTAGCTGCCTTGTGTCCTCTCTCTCTTCAGTTGATCTTCAGTTCTTGAGTCCACTTGAAGAACCTTGCTTCCACTTGGAGAAACAGAGCCTCTGACTCATCACAAGGCGAAATCCCTGATCCAAGTGTCATTTTTGGAAGATTCTAGAGCAATGACTCAGTGTGCCACTTGTCCCATCTTGCTCAGCGCAGGTGGCCCTTGTTCTACCTGCTTTGCAACGCAGGTACACCATGGAGGAGTTGAGTTTCAGCGCAGAAGCCTAGTGGAGCACCTGCTTTGATTTCAGGATTGCTTGTTTTTGAGTGTTTTCAGGTGGAGAACTGATCTGATAGCTGTTGGTTTGCTGACCTTGTTCCTCTAGGGGTAGGAACATCATGTTTAGGGACTTTGGATCCCTTGGATTATTGACAATTCATGCCTGATGCTGTAAGGCACAAAATTGTCTATAACAGATGCCCCCTAAAGTATGAGGTCGTTTATCAGGTGAAATGCTTTATTAGGAGGATCCGAAGTTCATTCAATCTGCTGAGAAGTGTCCTGTAATAAGATACAATACAATACATTATTTTTCATTTTTTTTTTTTTTTTTTCATGATCTAGCTGAGGCGGGCATTCCCATGCTCAGCTTTATAAATTCATTTCGGTACATAGCACAGACGATTGTCTGATGATATACTAATAATTCTCTGCTGAAATTATCATCCTTTGAGAAGGATGATCATCTACTGCAATGATGTACATATCAAATGTCTTTATATCCTGAATATATATCGCAGCCCGGATGGATGAAACTAGATCCGGGGTCTTCAATCTCTTCCGATCTTCACTCGATGTACAAGTCGATCCATGTGAGAATTTCTTGAAGTCGAACATGGAAAGACATCGCTTGATTACCGGTCAATGATGTAAACCGTTAACAAGCGAGAGAGGAATCACCGATAAGGATGATGACCCTCAAGGTACGGCAATACAATTCACATGGTGGGAATAAAGGACTTGGCGTCGACCACCATGCAAAATCTTCTGGTCGAAGGTCATTGATGTATACCTGTCGCCGGAAGTGAGAAACTTGCCATTGAGGCCTGCAAGCTTCAAAGTACTGAAGGGGTTGTTCCTAGATCAACTCCTTGGATAATGAGCTGATGTCGACAAGGAGCGATCCGTCAAAGGAGGGCCTTAATGAATCCCACATCAGTGACACGGAACGGAGCTAGTGATTGTGATGAGGTGAAAACAAACTGTGATGTATGATTCAGGGTGGCGGTCATGAAATGGATGAAGGACAATGTATGGCAGTGGATGGGACACAGTTGACTCTTTGCAGAACAACATCTCTTGAACATATAACGACACTGATGTGATGGATCGGTAGCATTACCCCAAATGTGGATGGTGTGGCGAGGACCATGGTGATGAGACCGGTGAATGAAACAACCCAACCCGATGTGATACGGAGGACAAAGTGTCATGTTCAAGAGCGACTTGCTACCATTAAAGCTGTGAGGTTCTCCCAATTTTTCCCCAGTCATTGCTGACCAGTACCTCTTTATTTTTGTCAAGCTTGAGGAGGATAACATATGCTTGTTCTATAACCTGCCCTTCGGGCAAGCCCATCGCTATGTTTTAACGAGCCTAGCGATAGGGAAACTTGTTCTCGTCTAAAGACAAGTTTGTCGCTATTTTAATGAATTTAACGAGTCTAACGACAAGGATAACTCGGTCCTTTTCATTTTTAGAGAGTCTAAAAAGGTACATAAAGTCAACTCCAGAATTCCTTTTTCGTAATCTAATCCCTTAAGTCCGAAAAAGTATAAAACAATACAGAAGGGATGAATTTTCGATTGCTTTAACGAGCCGAACAAAACAAGCGCTCGATCTTTTTGTGCAATAATCCCTCAGGTCCAAAAAGATTAAAATCTAGAGGAGGGATAGCTCTTCCGGTCGTTTAACGAGCTGGAAGGCCAAAACTCGGCAAACTTTTCATATTTTACGAGTCAGGAGAAAAGAGCTCAAAGAAGACTCGTCTTTTGAGGAACGAGTGATAAACAGGGATAGCAGCAGATTCCAGGTACAGGTTGGAATATTCCAATCACGGCAGTGTCACAAGGATGGCTAAGTGAAATCACTCTTCGCAGCTGTTCCTCAAAATGGGTAAACAAACATATGGAGATGAACGATTGGCCAAATGAACGGATGGAGGTGAGACTGCAAGAACACGACCAAGGGCTTTAATATGGCTGTCAAAGGTTACATTTACCAAGGTTATTTACTGGTTCATTTTTTCTGGGTGAGCTTGAACTCTAGGGGAAGATTGCTCACAACTTATGTTTATTTTTTAACGAGCATGAACTATGTGCTAAAACTGCTCGGATCTTGCGTTTATTTTTTAACGAGCATGAACTGTGTGCTAAAACTGCTCGATTGATAAGTTTGCATGCCCCCAGCATAATAATGCAAATCGAGGTGCATGCCCCCCCCCCCCCAAGCTTCATTGCATTCAACTTGTTGGTTGGAATGAAGGTTCACCTCGGGGATTTGTTTCATTTTTTAACGATGTTGACGCAAGATAGGAACTATCCTCGAAGCCCACTGTATTTACAGTATTAGGGCGATGATCCATGCCGACAAAATATTTAGGAATCTTCCGAATCCAACCAGAAGATTGGATTAGATTTCATTTTGTAGGTTTCCACCGTGGCCACTCCCGCCAGATTACTTGGAGGCGGTAGGGCGAAAGTACCCATTAAGGCAGGGTCTTTTAGGAGACCTACTCCGATATTTTGGAGCAAATGATTCCTTCCATGGATCATTGGAATGCTTCCTGTAACTTGTGAACTGTTGGGGAGAAAAGTTTGTTGGTCGACGATTGTAATTCCTTCTTGGAAGGGAAATGCAATCTTCCTGAAGTAGGTCGACACAATCGCGGCCATGGCATAGATCCAGGGCCTTCCTAGTAGGATGTTGTAATCGAGGTTTCCATCAATTACTTCAACATCAATTCCTACTGTTTTGCCCCCCAGTTCAACTTGCAAGTTACTTAAAATCCCGAATGGAGTGTATGATCGTCCATCAAATGCTTTTAACGTCGTTGACGATTTCGACAAGAGTGGTGAGCCTAAATCTTTCCAGCAACTCATCGACATAAGACATGTAGATGCCCCCTCATCAATAATTGTTCGATGAACAGTTTTGTTGAGGGCTTTCACTTGAATAAGGAAAGCTAGTTGAGCTGGTAACTGAGGGTCATATCCTTTATGATCAAAAGCCACAAGATTGGAATCCATTGGGCCAATCCCACCTATTGCTGATAATAAAGCTTGCTCTTGGGAGGGGCAATCTGGTGGTACCTCAAGTGTCGACATAGTGGACGGCGATTGGGCTAGGTCCTTTACTATATTATAATTCTGTGCTCCTTTGGCACGAGGATTAAATGTCGATTTGTGTGCTACTCCCTTTGGCGACTTTATCATTGGCTCAGGAACGATGGGTGGCACAACTTCGGTCAAAGTTGTTGTTGAACTACTAGGTCGTTCATTAACCTTGTTGTTCGACAGCTTTGGATTCCCGTAATCTTTACTCCTTGTCAAAGCATTATTCTGTTGCTTTGAGGTAGACAACATAAGCACTTGGGATCCGGAAGCATTTTGATTAGCAACCAGATTTTGACCCGGATTAGGAAACGGATCAGTCAATACTGCTGGGGTTTTTGAACTCTTGAAGAGTTTCTTAACTTCAGCTATATGTGGACAATATTTCATCCAATGATCCTCATCGCATATATGACACCCTGCCGGGGGTTTCCTTTTTCTCCCTGTCTTTTTCTTCTTGCCCCCTGGTTGCTTCAGTTGTTTGCCCTTGTCGGTCGACATGGCATTTACTTCTGAGGCAAGAAGTTCTTCATTTGCATTTTGACTAGAAATTTTGTGCTTTCCAATCATGCCATCACTGGCGCGAGTGTCATTGTTTGATTTAGGAGGAGGAGGAATTGAGAATTCCCGTCTAGGGGCGTCAGGTATTTTGTCGTAGAGCGTGCCAGACTGAGTATAGACCAAGTCTAGATATTGCGCACGAGCGATAACTTGCTCTTCCATTATGACTCCTCCCTTTGCCACATCTTCCGTTATAGCGGGAAGTAACAACTTGATAAACCATTCAGCTAATAGCTGATCAGGAACGTACGTTTTTACCATCCTACGACGACGTCGCCACTCATGTATATGATCAGATATGTGGGTGGCAGTCGTCTGTTTGAAATTGGTAAGGAGTTCTGTTCCCGTTTCATACCTTATCCGTAATTGAAAATGGGTTAAAAAGGTTGTGGCTAAGGTACTGAAGTTGTCGAACGAAGCTCTAGGCAATTCAATGTACCATTTTGCCGCTGGACCCGTTAACGTCCTCTGAAAGAGGCGAAGTCTTATCGAATCATCATTCAGGGTGTTTGATGAACACCATAGATGGAATGTCATCACATGATTTGACGGATCTTCACTCGGATTTCCATTAAATTTAGGAATGTGTGATGGAAGCTTATGCGGAATCGCTGGCCACCAAGGGGCATAAGCAATTGGATCATTCGTCAGCCGGTTTAGATCTGGTAATTCTAGAGTTGCTACAAAGGGCAAATGTTGATTCAGGTTAGGCGAAGCATATCCAGGATAAGATGGAATCGCCTGAACAGTGGGTCTTTGCATACCAGCATAATGTTGGAAACTTTGACAAGGTTGATGGGCATAACCATTATAGTATGGTTGCCCATTAGTTACAAAGACTTGTTGCTCAGGTCCTTGACATGATTGCTGGAATGGCGGTTGTTTAGTTCGAACCAGCTCTGGTTGTTGGACCATTTGCTGATGCCCAATACTAGATGATTGACCAAGATGAGGAGTCACAGTACTTGTTTGATCCTGAGTCGCTCCAGATAAGGAGGCACTGACCTGAGGTTGCGATTGAGATGTCGAGACAAGAGGCTGTTGTATGGCAACCTGAGAAACTTGGGGTTGACATACAGTAGGCAGCGCTTGTACTTGCGACGCAATCACCATACCAGGTATAGTGGCAACATTCGACACAGGGTGGACTGGTTGCATTGAATATGCAACTCTTGGTTGCTGAGGCAGTATTGGTACCCATCCGCTGGATGTAATTCCAGTTTGACCTGAATTTTGTTGTAAACTCCCATATGGTTGTTCTCCAGGGGGGAATAATGAAAAAGCATACTGTCCTCCATATGGTGGCAATCCAGTACTTAAAGGGTAGATTGGCCTTTGAAGACACGTTGGATTGATTTGTTGAGTTTCAACATAAGAAATACCAGATGATAATCCGGACGAAGAAATAGGAACTAACCATGTCATCGTCCCTGATGGGACTCCGGCTTGTTGTTGACAATTTGCCGGGACAGATGGTATACCAGCGAACATCGTTGGAGTAGCAGCAGGAGGCTCTGCTGCTGCTGTGTCGGACGACACAGTCCTAGATGTTGACGGTTGTTCAGACATATCTAGTCTATCCAAAAGATTTCTTAGCGATTCTACAGGAACTTCCACTTGTGGTGGACTAACTTCGAAGATCAACGAGGGAAGGGTGATGATTATTCCACTTAAAATAAATTTTATAACGACGCTTTAGACACAACTTGCTTTTTCAGTTTTAAAGAGTCGAGAAAAAGCTAAAGATGACTCTAGTCTCCTTCGATGTTTTAACGAGCCCGAAGTGACAAATGCTCGGATGGACTTTTTCAGTTATAGAGTTTGAAAAAGGCCAAAAGAAACTACTCTGGAGTTCTAGGCAGAGGGTGTGCCAAACTTTTCGCGAAACCACAGAATACGTTTTACGGTACGGGTGGTCGATCTTCGTGAATGCTGTGTTCACTGCATCGCGATCGGTAGGGCGGCCGACACGGCTTCCTATGGATAAAGGCTTTGTTCCTATAGGGGTCTCCCAATATATACTCGACGGTACGTGGGAGCACAAGTCTGTATTAATGCCACCGACTCTCAGGAGGAATCACCCACCTTCGTAGAGATCGACAGTCACTACGTTTAACGACGCCGGAACACGTCTCTACCTAGACCTCTACTGTGAGCGTTATGTTACAAAGCGTTGTTATGTAAATTGAATTTATTTTAATATTGATCTTGTTTAGCAGTTTGCCTTTAAGGATCACCACGAGATGTATGTAACAAATTCCTGAATGCAGTCTAAGATGAGAAGCAAGCTTTTTCAATCTTTTCGACTTATGAAAATCTTAACTACTGAGGGAAAAGAAAGGCATATCTTTTCACACAGTTCATACAGCACAAACTAATGCACTTTCTCCTAAATCATCATGCAAACTTTTTCAAATGCAAAATGCACAATGCATGTATTTTCTTTTCCCTTTCTTAATGTTGATGTATTACAAAAAGAAAGTTGTTATATAACTTTGATTTCGATTTAAAGCGAAAACAAACAAGCTTGTCCAAAATCAAAAGACACCTTAAGATTTACTTGTTTAATCACTGGAAATACATGAAATCAAACCATAATGACGAAAGTAAAGAGACTAATCAGCTATGGACAGTAAACAAGCTAACTCTTTAGACCAGCAAAATGCCTAACACAGGTTCAGATCTAAGAGGCCAAAGTAAGACTAGTTCACTTTCGTTATGGGAAATTGTAAATGATGTAAGAAATACAAAAGAACAAGTACAATTTCGTTATATAACAGAGGCGGAATGATGGCAAGTAAGGTTGGTTTCAGAATAGGTACAAGACTGGTAACTGGCTGCAAAATCTATAGTGAAAACACGCAAGAAAAAGGGAGGAAACCCCAACTGCACAAGGCAAAATTGGGCCAACGCAGGTGCTGCACAGCCAGTCTGGCTCTCAGCGCAGGTAGCCCCTTCAGGACCTGCATTGCAAAGCAGGTAGCCTGTGTACTACCTGCTTTGGAAAACAAAAGTTGCGTTTTCTCAGTTTCCGGGTCACAATTTTCTCAAAAATTCACAGTTTTTGCTCAAATCAGAAGCTATCAGTCAAGTACACACTAAGGGATGACAAGGAGGATGAAAAGCTATCACTAAGAGCTTACAAGGATCCTTGTAGATCAGCTCTTCAAATCATGAACCTGCTCAGAAATGAGCTAGAGTAGCTGCCCTTTACTTCGCTTTTGATATAGTCAAAAGCTTTTCGATTTGGTACTCTTTTGTTCAGGAAATGAATAGCAAAATACTACAAACAATAAAACAGATACGATCCCCAGCGGAGTCGCCAGTTTGTTGTCGGGAAAAGTATCCGATTCGGATGACCCTATCCCACTCTAAGGGTGATAGTACCTCAGCAACAACTGTAAATAAAACTACTTAAGATTTACTTCTTTATGAAAGCAAGAGAGAATGAAGAAATGCACTAACCGTTGCCTTGCGCTTAATATTTGCTCCAATCTCTTCTTTTTGCTGCTTGCTCCTAGCTCTTTGCTCTTTTGCTGGCCCAACTACAATGAGATCCTGCAAAATAACAAAGAAGGAAACTACAAGAAGCATGCATTCATAACTGATTCAAGGATTAGCATAAATCAAATATACAATCATCACAATACATCATTGAAACAAATGCATATAGAAGAACCTCAATAGCTTTTATTAATGGAAGAAGTAAAGTTCTGAGAAGGTTACAACCATTGAAGGCCCCAATCCAGCAACACCTCCCAACAGAAAGAATTTCTCCTCTTCACCTCCTTCAAGCAATCACCCAATAGTTCTATAGTGAAACCAACAGCATATCATTACTTTGCACAAAATTCCAGCCTCTTGAGCTCATAGGAGAGAGCTCAATATATAGATGAATTGAGAAAGGATGAGTCAGCTTGCAACTGATGTGTAGCTGCCTTGTGTCCTCTCTCTCTTCAGTTGATCTCCAGTTCTTGAGTCCACTTGGAGAACCTTGCTTCCACTTGGAGAAACAGAGCCTCTGACTCATCACAAGGCGAAATCCCTGATCCAAGTGTCATTTTTGGAAGATTCCAGAGCAATGACTCAGTGTGCCACTTGTCCCATCTCGCTCAGCGCAGGTGGCCCTTGTTCTACCTGCTTTGCAACGCAGGTACACCATGGAGGAGTTGAGTTTCAGCACAGAAGCCTAGTGGAGCACCTGCTTTGATTTCAGGATTGCTTGTTTTTGAGTGTTTTCAGGTGGAGAACTGATCTGAGAGCTGTTGGTTTGCTGACCTTGTTCCTCTAGGGGTAGGAACATCATGTTTAGGGACTTTGGATCCCTTGGATTATTGACAATTCATGCCTGATGCTGTAAGGCACAAAATTGTCTATAACACAAGTGGAAAGGACAAATAATGTCTTGGAAGGGATCCTAACCAAGGCAGTATCCACAGCATCAAGATTGGGCCTCCAAACTCTTTGAAGCCTCGTGGGATTATTGGATGACTTGGCACAATACTACTAGTTTTTCACCTTATCAACTTCTCTTTGATAAGGAGCCTATTTTTCCAATCAAATTTGATGTTAAGACTCTTAGGACCGTTCAGGAATTCAGTATTGACCTTTCAGAAGCATAGAATTGGTGCGTCCAATTGCTCAATAAAATGAATGAAATGTGCCTTGTTTCTCTTCAATGCACAACTATAGTTCAAAAACACAGAGCTAAATGGCATGAACGTTTGATTAAAAATAAGCCATTTCGAAAGGGGGATTGGGTGTTGTTATACAATTCTAGATTCCAGGACTTCCCAGGTAAGATTCAAATGATATGGTTGGGCCCTTATGAAGTTAGCGAAGTCTATGATATTGGGACAATAGGAATTAGTATGATTGATGGCTCTGGAATTTCCTTCCTCGTCAATGGTCATAAACTTCATTTGCATCACCAACTGCTTACACGAGAGTTATTTCTCCATGAATTTGATAATGATGCAAACTTGTAGGTTGTAGCTGATCATGGGAATATCCACGCAGTGACGATCAGGTGAAATTTTTCTAGAAACCCCTTATTACCATGTACATAATGTAAATCATTTTTATTTCCTTAAGGTGTGCATATTTTTTAATTTTTATTTTGGGGAAACATCATGAACATTTTCTTATAAAAATGTTGCTACTATGATGCTTATTGCAATTGTTGTGTCTAATTTATAATGTTGTTTCTTCATTTGTTGTTTCCTTAGTTACAATGTTATCATTACAGTTGTTGTTTCCTTAGTCACAACACTATGATCATAGTTGTTGTTTCCTTAGTCATAACACCATTATCACAATTGTTGTTTCCTTGGTTAGAACATCATTATCACAGCTGTTGTCTCCTTAGCCACAACTGTAGTTTTCTTACATGCAATTAATTTTTCCCTAGATGTGGCTTTTATTGATTATTTGTTTTTCAATATATTTGGTTTTTGCGATAAGGAACACTTCAAGCGCCTTTCAATACAATGGTTGGATAACTAGTTTGTATGATTTTATCACATGAGAATTTACTTTGAAAAGGGAGAAATTTTTTTAGGGTGATTTTATTATATGGATTCTTGAATCTCCTAAAATATTTAACTTCCCGATCTTTTAAGAAATTCATAGAAGTATATATTATTCATTTATTCTATCACCACCTAAGCATCTATTTTTCACTCCAATTTTTCAAATAATTCCACAATTCCCTTAAAGAAATTAATTTCTAGGGACAAAATTAGCCAGCCAAAAAGTAGTTATCATAAAAATTTGTATGCCAACCCTATCTCTTAAGGACTTGATATGCCACCCCACTAAATCTATAACCGCCACCAAGCTTGGCAGACTTAACTGGCAATTCTCCAGATTCAAAAGAGGTTTTCTAAGAAAAAATGTTTGAGTCATAAATTACTCAATACTCAACCAAATTTCGAAAATGAATAGTCATTTTTGGCTAATTGGTAGGCTAGGAATTCATTGGAGTAGGTTTTAGAAGCAGAAGAGGTCATCTACAGGTGCTTTTTTTCACTTGAAGATTTTTGAAGCCCAAGGCCACCAGGTGTTGGAGGTCATTCCCAGAGCAGCTGATAACCAAATTCAGTAAAAAAAATAGTCATTTATGATAGATTTGATTGTTTTAAACTCATTGGAATAGGCTCCAAGAGAATTGGATGCATGTAACAACAATTTGAGAACTATTGAAGCTAATACGAAGGCCTACACTATGAAGCTGGCCCAAGGAGATGTAGCCTAGGCGGGGTGAACTCCTTAAAAAAAAATTTGTGTATTGAGCTCTATTATTTGTACTTATTGTGTCTTTATATGTTGTTATTCAACCATTTAAATTCATTCTTTTAAGTTCATGCAAAACACTAAATTTCACTAAGTTAGATGAATTAAGAATCACATGCTCATGGATAAACTCTCTATGGATAAGCAAACCAAAGAAAAGAAAATTTCATATTTGGAAATGATACTAGCATAGCATTAACTAGCAATCAATTATAGATCACAAAAGGTAGGTATGAACCTTCCCTATTTTCTACATTCGTTGTTGCATGGAATTGTTGTGTTGTAGTGGCTACAACCACCCTCCAAACTTTTTCCTTAGCTTCATTTTGGAGCCTCCCTACCAACATTTCCCATCAGCATGTCTTGCCTTGTCAAGCACACAAGCTTCAATGATTTACTTGCAAAATGAAAGCTTGTCCATCAAATCTTGTTGCATCCCCCTCACAGGTTGTTTCACCAGACTTCGTCCAATTGCAAGCTGAGAAGATCCCTCAAAAAATTGCACAATTCTATAGGGGAACCAGCCTTCCCTCTAGAAATTGCGTAATTCTATCTAGCAGCCTGCTAGGCTCCAGAATTGCCCAAATCTACCTGTCACTTTTCACTGGAAAAATTACACAATTCCTCCCAATAGGATTGCTCAGCCCAAAAATTGCGCAATCTTGGGTAGAAGTTAGCTGCTCTGCCCAGAAATTGCACAATCCCCCTGGGCAACCAGCCCAACTCCCTCCCAAAAATGTGAATTTTCTCCTCCCAGCTGAGCAGACTATTGCATGTGCAGTTGAGTTGACAGGTTCCCTCTAGGACTAAGCAAAACTAATTTTCATGCACGGGCTGCTCCTCCTGAGGTAGCATGCAAAGGCATCTCTTGTTTCAGGAATCTATTTTTAGCAGCTAGAGGTTACATGTAAGGATCATTTCAGAAACCTCCCACCAAGTGTTGTTTTCCCTAGATTTGTGGCATGCACGTCACAACCTCTATTTTATCGAAACTCATCAACCGAACATTGCAGATCTCATTCCTCACATTGATCTTGCAGCTCTGACATTCCACATTGCATCTAGGAGTCATCGACACATTTAACTTAGTTGTTTCGGGGTAGGCCCGCTTGTCATGTCTCGCACTTCATTTCTGGTGCTTTTTGCATTTCACTTCATATGAATGTTGTTTGCTTGATTTCAGTGAGAGCTTGCTGTCATTTTGATACATACTAGCTTGTACTTGCACTGTTTCAGTTTTCGTTAACATCTCACTGTTGTCGCATGTATGACACTGTTTTGCACGGGCTGTTTCCATTCGGTGACTCACTTCACACACATGCATGCTTTCCCGTTTCCTGAATCCTTCACTTGTTATTTGCATGAATGATTATTCACTCTTGTTTGCACTCATCTCATCATGCTTTCACACTTCTAATGTTTTCAGTCACACATCGGCCAGACTGGGCTGCCTTGGCCTGGACCATGCCTTGCCTGGCTAGTACTCCGCATTTCTGGAAGTGAAGGCTCTGCCTTCCCTCCAGAAATTGTGCAAGTCTAACCAGGCACTAACCTCTAGGCTTGCATTTTGCAATTCTTGGAGGTAGTATCCTGTTGGCCCCAGAAACTGTGCAATGTAGTTTACTGGTTGAATGTCACTACTAACTGAAATTGCACATTGCATAGTTTCAGTCCTCAGTAGGCTAGGCTGGACTATGCATTATATAGTTCCAATAGTCAGTCTCCCTCTACAAATCTACCTCTAAGACCATGTAGAAAATCTGACTGTAGATTAACCCGATAATGCAATATACCAAAAAAAAATACTATAATCTACTTCTACTATCAATTTACGAAAGCTTAAAGATCGAGCTGAACACATATAACTAGAAGAAGAAAAAATCACAATACACATGAAAATACATTGGGGAAAGCCTCAGCTAAAAACCCCACTATCTGTATTATCATACAAGGTGGAAATACATCATAATTATACAAAGCCTTACCTCTCACAGCTAGCCAGCTCTTAGTACAATAGATGCTCACAGGAAGTCAAAGCTTCTCACAAGCCTTCTGCTCTGCCCTCCAAGCTCCTATTTCCTTGCGATGATTCTATTGGGTGATCCTCTTGTTACCAAGTGGAAAACTCTCAACCAAGTGGAACACTGATCTCTCACACTAATCTCACACCCTGTCAGAACTGTGCAATCCTCAAGGAACCTTACCTTGACTTCATGCAAGAGTTTCCTTTATAGAAAAACACGTGCAACTAATAGTACACTATCCTTTAAATTTAGCTCAATTGGGTCTTTCTCATAATAGACATGCATGAGTTTCTGATGAGGGAATCTTCAGTTATCTAGATTACACTGGTTGAGTGTATGCATGCATCAACTGACTGATAACTCACAATTAGTTCCTCAAAAAGATTGGAACTAATTTAACTAGACTTAACTCAGTAAACTGAGCTAACTAATTACAACTCAAATATAACTCAATCTTATCTCCTTAATTAAGGGATAATCTCCTTATTTTAAGGGATAAATCTTGCATGAATTCAGAAAGACTTCTAACTTGAATTTCTTCAACTAATTAATCCATAATTAATTAATTAATTAATTCCAAGTAGATGGTGAGACTAAATTCGATTTTAATTCACAATTTTAATTCAGGGACAAAGTAAAATTAGAACATTTGGATTCTATTTTTATCATTTCTTGTTGCTATTTTCAACACTCCCTCTCAACAAGAAAGGAATTCAACTTGATCCTGATTGTGAACCTTTGGAATGTTATGCATGCAACACTTCTCTCTAGTGTTGTTGCTCCAGCAACTCCATAAACAAAAAAACATCCAACCTGAATCAGTATGATGCATCTGTCATCAAAGTCTTTAATTCTTATTGCCTTTGTCAACTGAAAACTTTGCGCTTCTGCTGACTCTACCTTAATGCACTGTTGTCAATCCTTCTCTGCACTCTTCAGTATTTGACTACTCTAGCCTCTGTCACTTTGATCTCTGACTGCATCAATCCCATAGATTCCTCCCGCTACTATTTACTTTGGACTCCCATAGCAAGGTACGATCCATGAGATAAAACCTCTCAATGGACCCTGCCCAATTTCAACCTTCTTGGGACTATCACTTCACATCGCCCCACCTCACACCTGGAGGTATGGCTACATGTGATCCCTCTGCCCACTTCGATCGAAATTCCCCCCTAATGGAGGTATCTGCATGAGTGGATCTCCACTCGGTCTCCTCTCTGCTTCTCCAATTGTGGCTCCTCCACAATTATCTGAGACTTATCTTGGGGCTGCATGTTGAGAGGTAATTTACTCTCCCTCTCAACCACCAAGTCTCTAACATTTTCCTTGCTCCTCAAGGCTTTGCATGCATCTTGAACCTCAAGAGGATCCAGGTTCTTAATTCATGAACCAATCTGTTTCACCTATCTCGTGGTGATGTGTCTAAGGAAAACCTTTCCCTTACTGATGACAACATCGTAGTCTTTATCCTCCAACATCGCGACTGATATCAAGTTCTTCTTCAATCCAAGCACATACTTCACATCTATCAAGGTGATAGGAGGTCCATGCTCCCTCTTAAAAGCAACTGTGCCCACTCCTGAAAGACTATACCTTCCGTCGTCA
Organism: Pinus tabuliformis; assembly: GCA_031772625.1. Taxonomy (NCBI): domain Eukaryota; kingdom Viridiplantae; phylum Streptophyta; class Pinopsida; order Pinales; family Pinaceae; genus Pinus; species Pinus tabuliformis. The sequence goes on from CM062804.1 coordinate 1,426,048,595, forward strand.
CCCATCTCTATGCACATCTTGAGGTCTTTCTCCTCCAAGGCACTGAACAAACTTTTATCACCGGCCATGTGGAATGAGGCTCCATTATCAAGATACCTGACACAACCCATCATCAATGACACCATTCATGTGATGAGGGTAAATTCCATTTTGAACAGAGAGGTTAATGCCTCACCTTCTGATCCTTCCAGGGATCCCTTCTTGGACTTCTTTGATGGGCAATTAGTCACATAATGTCCCATATCGTGACAATTAATGCATCTCACATTAGACTTTTTACCCTCCTTCCCTCCATGATAAGAATTCGATTTGGAATGGGACACCTTCCCCTTCCCTTTCCTTTCCTTACTTGCTAAGGCCATATTTTCTTTATCATCATCCTTGGATGAAGAACCATCTCGTGTGCTCCTCCTAATCTCCTCCTGCATCAGATCTGACCATAGTCGTTCCCAATCCGGTAGTTTCTCCCTTCCATTCACAGAGTCCTGGTAGCTATTCCAACTCTTTGTAAGGCCAAGGAGAGCAAGGCTCACCATATCATCATCGGCAGTAGTTATTCCCAAACTTCCAAGCTCATCTCTACAGGTGATGAGCTTGTTCAGATATATGGAAATAGTATCTTCGTTCTCCATCTTGATTCTTTGAAGCTTATCCTTGAGCGCTAATTTCCTTTGGTCGCTACTGTTCTGGTAGAGGTCCTTCAATGTCTTCCACCTTGAAAATGGAGTATCTTTCCCATGCAGACTCGAGACAATGTGGTCTTGATATCCCTAAAGGATGATCTGTCTCATCTTTGCCCCACACTTCTTCCACTTAGTCAACTCTTGTGCATTAGTTGAAGTTGGCTTTTGGATTTCTTGATCAATGAATCCCTTCAAGACGTTGTCTTCTATTACAGCCTCCATTCTACCTTTCCACGCTATGTAATTCGAGCGGCCTTCCAAGGCATACTCGAGTCTCAAGCCATAGAACGCCATTGGTCAACCTTGAAGTATGATAAGAATTCAATTTTCACCTGCAACCCCGAACTTCAAACTTCAAATTCTCTTCTTCGTATGCTATTCACAACTCTAATAAACTAGGCTCTGATGCCATGTAGAAATTCTGCAAATTCTCTACAAATCTACCTCTAAGACCATGTAGAAAATATGACTGTAGATTAACCCGATAATGCAATATACCAAAGAAAAATACTATAATATACTTATACTATCATTTTGTGGAAGCTTAAAGATTGAGCTGAATTAGAGTTGAACACAGATAACCAGAAGAAGAATAAATCACAATACACATGAAAATACTTTAGGGGAAGCCTCAACTAAAAACCCCACTATTTGTATTATCATACAAGGTGGAAATACATCAGAATTATACAAAGCCTTAGCTCTCACAGCTAGCCAGCTCTCAGTATAATCCTCACAAATGCTCATAGGCAACCAAAGCTTCTCACAATCCACAGGGGCTTCACTTGGGAGCAATACCATACCACGTGAGTTCATATTGGGGGAAATTTATTGAGGAAAAAAGGACATAATATATTGGGGGATATATAGCGAGTAGAGGGTTTTTGTAGTGGCAAGTATAAAAAATGTAGCCCAATGTTAATGAAAAAACATAAAGGGGTGTAAAAAATGTTAATGAAAAAATGGATACCTACAATATCTAGTGTAAGTAGGGGTTTTTAAATTGGGAAGGTGCATTGGGTTTGTATTGGTAAGGGGTTAAATAATGTGATTTTTAGAGGTATTTTCCAATATATAGTCAAATTAAGGTTATTGTTTAATATGACATGAACATATGTGATATATCATAGGTTCATTGAGTGAAGCCCCCATGTCACAATCCTTCTCCTCTGCCCTCCAAGCTCCTGTTTCCTTCCGTTGTTTCTCCTGGGTGATCCTCCTATTACCAAGTGGAAAACTCTCAACCAAGTGGAACACTGATCTCTCACACTGATCTCACACCCTGTCAAAATTGCGCAATCCTCAAGGAACCTTACCTTGACTGCATGCAAGAGTTTCCTTTATAGGAAAACACATACAACTAATAGTACACTGTCCTTGACATTTAGTTCAACTGGGTATTTCTCAGAATAGACATGCATGAGTTTCTGATGAGGGAATCTTCAGTTATCTAGAGTACATTGGTTGAGTGCATGCATGCATCAACTGACTGATAACTCATAATTAGTTCCTCAAACAATTTTGAACTAATTTAACTGGACCTAACTTAGTAAACTAAGATAACTAATTACAACTCAAATATAACACAATCTTATCTCCTTAATTAAGGGATAATATTCTTAATTTAAGGGATAACTCTTGCATGCATTCAGAAAGACTTCTAAGTTGAATTTCTCCAACTAATTAATCCATAATGAATTAATTAATTATTTCCAAGCAACTAGTGAGACTAAATATTTTCACAATTTTAATTCAAGGACAAAGTAAAATTGGAATATCTGGATTCTATTTTTATCATTTCTTGTTTCTATTTTCAACAGTTTCCAGGAGAGCAGAGTCGAAGACACCATTTAGAGCACACTGCTGGATGCAGTCGATCAAGTGTCCATGAACTTGCCTACCCCTGAAGACATCAACTTGTTCGTAGACAAGGACATCAAGAAATGATGGCAGGAGCATTACAGTGAGCAGCACCATCAATAGCAGTTGAAGGCAACATACTAGATGCAACGAATGCAAGCGAAAGGTTGTTAACAAGACAAAGGTGGAACAAACTTGCAAGCTCAGGAAGATCCACTTGTGATAAAAGAAACTTTGGAGACTTAGGCTATGAGGTGACGGTGCAACATGAATATCGCATGAAGACAGAGAACGGAAGAGAGAAGGAGTTGCATGTGCTAAAGCAGTAACTCAAGGAATAACAGGAGCTACATAGATGAGAGAATGAGTTGTAGCAGTAGAAGGTACAAAAGTGGGGGCAACATGCACTCATGGATGAAACTGCACCCATACAAGTTATATATCCATCCTAGCAGCTAGCATGGAGTAGACATGGTGAGAATTGTTGTTGATCGCATGAAATGGAATTCAGTGGCATGCATGTCATTGTGCGCACACATGTGATCTAACCCATTTGGCACACTCACAGAGGCAAAGACAAGAAACAAGTCTGATTGGAGCTAAACATGCAGTTGACAGTTGATGCGCATGACCACCAACACACACTAGAAGATCACCATGGACACTACGCATCAATGTGCTTTTGGTTCGGCCACACCCAAGAAGACCATGCGCATGTTAGCAAACGAGTTGGATGGAGGAGTCACACCAATGCACCAAGATGCAACGAAGGCAAGAGTTTGCTTCAACATGATGTCACCATGGAGTGCATGCACACCATCACGGATGACCAAGCTTGGCATCATCTCACCACCTTCACCATCACAAGCATGTCAAAGAGTTGGTCTCATCACCACGGACCGAGTGTCAGTGATGTCTTGCATGGCTTAATCAAACCATTTTGTCTCACATGGGAACATGTGCATTGTAATGTAACATCTTGTCAAGTGGAAGTTCAAGTGTCAACAATTGGATGTAACAGTCATAGAGTAGATGAAGAGTCACGAGGGTAGATGAAGTGTCACAAAGGGGAATGTTAAGGGTCACCCCACCCTTTTCTATAAATAAAACCTCATAACTCATTGAAAATGCTTTTGGTCCGCCAAGATTCCAATAGGAATATCTTAGAGAAAGATTGGACACTATTGTAATGAGCCTTGGCTTCTCCATTGCGCAGAGATAGAACATCTCTTCGGAGGATGAGGCATTTGTGGCTATAACGTTCCGCTGTCGGAACTAGTGGTTGGACATGGATGTATTGTATGACTAGAACTTACACTTCTTAATATAACAGAGCCAACATGTTTCATGCATATCTTGTATTGTATTTTTTGCTATCTAGTTTACTCTAAATGATATATGTATTTGTTTTCTTACACATGCATGTATGGACTATTCTGTATAAGTATGTATCAATCTTTCTGAAATGTGTTGTTGGTTCAACCATCACTTTGGATTGCTCACTAACTTTCATTCTAGCTTGTGATGCATCTTTGCTTGTGTGTCCCCTTCCAAGCCGCATACTATTATAGGTTTTCAAGGGGCTCACTCACTTCACCCTCAATGTGTTAGAACCTCTCATGCACCTTCCTTAACTTACTACAGTTGTCACACCCTTGCTACCAATAGGGACATCTTACTTGCCTCTGTGCAAAACCGTGTTCAAGGCATTACCGTATGAACCACTACTGGGACTCCTACACCAAACGATCTAAGGTATAATTGTGACTTCTTATCAGGGATATCCCCTTACATGTTGGCGAGTCCAGCACCATCAACATTTTGGTGCTATAAGGAGGGCCAAGTGACAAGATGACTCCTCACATATGTTTTGAATCTCTACATATCTATCATGACTAACTACAGAGTTTCTCTTTCGAAGTGTATGTCTTATTGAAATGACTTCATTATCTCAAAAAATCTCTTGGATAACTTGTCACATAAAACATCTGATGGTGGAGGCCACGTATCCTTGGTTAGGCATGTGGTCGGTGTTGTAGGCTCATGCGAAAGACATGGAATATTTGAAGAGTAAATGACCTACGCATTGTTCGTCTACATGCTTTGAGGGCACCCCATGCATTGGTGTGCCACACTACCCAAAAAATATATTCATTCTCCTGCTCATCTAGTCATAGAGATAGACTGTGCTTTCAATCAATTTAACCATAAAGCACTCGATCAAGAAATTCTAAAATTACAAAAAGCACCCGATGAATCCGTTGATCAGTTTTACACACGCTTTTGTAATCTTTCATACCAATTTCCCGAACATGAAATTCATTGAGAATTTCTTTATGGAAGACTTGAGTATATTCTTTGCATATCTGAAACCCTCTCAGCACACTTCAGTGATGGAGCTGCGCAATCACAGGAAGGCACAGTAGCTATCACAAGTGACTGTCTGCCTTCACCTCCTCAAATAGCTCCACCACTGTAGAGTGATGTGGGAGATCATGCACACACATTTGTTGAACTTTCACATCCTCCCACCCCACCTGGTCGTGATATCTGCACAGGTTTGTCTTACAAGCCTATTGGCTTTCACGTGGATTCATTCCTACAACCTCCGTCCCCACGTTTTTTTGATCCTCTGGATTGTACTGTCTTGTATTCTCCCATTCTGAACTCCTCACCAGTTGTGAACGAGGATCAAGTTGTTGATGGAGTTGGTGTTATGAAGCCAACCTGCGCCATCATTCATGATGAGTGTGTGCGAGAATTTAAAGAAGAACCTACAGTGAAGGATGACTCCCTTCTAGCCATGCCTCATCTGCTTTATCTTGACATTCCTTGTGATTCTTCCACTGCTGATTTCCCCTAGGAAAACCCATTTCGGGATGTTCTACTTCCAATCATTCATAGGAAACATCGTATGTTAGTCTGTCATTACAGTGCAGAGATGACACATCTTCCTCGAAAAATATGTCCAATCTGTCGTCTGTCATTTCAGAAAACACAGAGGGTGAACAATTTTGCTTCTCATCTACCCATCTGCACGATTCATCAATCATGAGGATGCCGAAAAACATCCTAAATTTTCTGATCTTGGTTGTCATGATGTCTCCACTCCAATCAGGATGTTGATTCAATCGTTGTTAATTTTTCTAAGACATTGGTCTATGATGATATATCTATCAACGAAGTCGAAACCCCACATACTGTCGAGGAACTTCAGCCTGAGCTGATGGTTATGTCAGGCCCTCATTGTCCTGAGGTTGGTTTCACTTCCAGTTAGGAAATTGTTGAAACACTAAAGGCTCCTCATCACTCTCTTCTTTGCATTGAAGATCAACCAAACACCCAGATTTTGCTTCCTCCACTCAAACTACACAATCCCATCATTCACACATTGGAGGAATATTACACAGCAAGCACACATGCACAACGTAAGCGGTCTACCTTTCTCACGTTTTCTTTCATGACACAATCAAGAGAATGCATGCACTCGACATCTACACACAGTGTAGCACAACACCATGGCAGCTCCACAGAGTGCATGTCATGTGCTTTCACTCATCTCTGTTCTTTGGTTGTGTGTAAGCTCGAAGACTATTCGTCTTCATCGTTATATATTTCAAGCTTTCTGGTTTGTGCAACAATGATGTTCACAAACCATGCCTTTACCAACATGGGTCAACCAATGCTCCGTTGGTTGCATTGGAAGTATCACTTCATGTGATATGACCCATGCACTGTTAGCTTAGGAGTAGGAGTAGTTTTTTCTTTTGAGTTGTTTGCTTGCATGCATGTTTTCTTCTTTCTTTGTGTGTTTGTTTGCTTTCTTGTTTGTTTTAATACTTTCTTTTCTTCCACATTTTCTTCTACTTATTTCTTTTATTTTTGGTTTATTTTCTTGTTACTGTCTGTAGGTTAGTTTCGCAAGGACTGTGTATGAACCTTGAAACAAGATGGGTAAAGTACAAGAGGACTTGTACAACTACAAACATTTGGTTATCTGTTGTTCGCTTTCTTATGTAAGAACTTGTTGAATTCAGTCCATGATACATCAATGGAAAATACGTATTGTTCAAAGTGAACCTTGGTGAAAACACAACGCTTGCATGCTAACTAGTATCATCTACTCTAGTCAATTGTTTTTGGGTTAATCCTTGTCAGCTTAGTCAAGTAGAGTAAGGTGAGGAGGTAAACCTTAACAAGCATGTTAGAGGTATACATAAACTAATTCTCTGAAGGAACAACCTCTTCTGCTCTCAATAATTCGGGATGCCTCTTCCACCTCTGAAATGAATAAGTGTTATGCACAGTTATGAAGATGAAAGATGAAAAACTAAAAAAGTGAAAATAAATAAATTGAAAAGCATGAAAAATGAATAAGGCGAAAGAAGAGAAAGGCTTCCTACATGGAGAGGTGATGCAAGTAACTCTACTGGGGCACTGACCAGGCTCATTGGTAGTGGATCCATGCTTGTGTTCATGCATGACTTTGCCCAAGTATTGTCTAGGCCTACTGGTAGCAAAGTAACACGAGAGATGAAACTAAGACTCTGATGACTATACTGCTTGTGCATCATATACTCCTCAACCCCAATAAAAAAAATGTGTTGGCTTGGCTTGGAATGTGTGTCGACCGACCAAGGGCTTGGCAGATGCTACATCTTACAATCAAGTAGTGTGGAAACCAAGATGGACTAAGAACTAAAAAATAGTTTCGGAGGTGTTAGACTTGATTTTCATGAAGAAGGTCCATTCAGAGAGCTAGAGTTCTACAAGTGTGTCACCAAGTATTTTAGTGGCTACAACCACCCTCCAAAATTTTTCCTTAGCTTCATTTTGGAGCCTCCCTACCAACCTTTCATAGTAGCATGTCTTGCCTTGTCAGGTACACAGGATTCAGTGATTTTCTTGTAGAATGAAAACATGTCCTTCAAATCTTGTTGCATCACCCTCATAGGGTGTTTCACCGGACATGGTCCAGTTGCAAGATAAGAAGCTCCCTCAATAAATTACACAATTCTAGAGGGGAACCAAACTTCCCTCCAGAAATTGCACAATTTTGTTTGGCAGCTTGCTGGGCTCCAGAATTGCACAAATATTCCTATCACTATTCACTGGAAAAATTGCGCAATTCCTCCCAACATGACTGCTTAGCCTAGAAATTGTGCAATCTTGGGCAACAATCAACTGCTCTACCCAGAAATTGTGTAATCCCCCTTAGCAGCCAGCCCATCTCCCTCCTAGAAATGATCATTTTTTTCTCCCAGCTGAGCAGATTGTTGCATGTGCAGCTGAGTTTACCAGTTCCCTCCGGGACCGAGCAAAATTGATTTTCATGCATGGGCTGCTCCTCTCAAGGCATCATGCAAAGACATCCCTTGTTTCAGGGATCTATTTTCAGAAGTTGGAGGTTACATGCAAGGATCATTTCAAAAACCTCCCACCAAGTGTCACTTTCCTTAGATTTGTGGCATGCACATTGCAACCTTGATTTTATCGAAACTCATCAACCAGATGTTGCATAGCTCATTCCTCACATCGATCTTGTAACCCTGACATCCCACATTGCATCTAGAAGTCATTGTCACATTCAGCTTAGTTGTTTTGGGGTAAGCCCGTGTTTCATGTCTCACGCTACATTTCTAGTGCTTTTTGTGTTTCGCTTCTTATGAATGTTGTTTTCTTGATTTCAGTGAGTGCTCACTATCATTTTGATACATACTTGCTTATACTAACATCATTTTAGTTTTCATTAACATCTCACTAATGTCACATGCATAACACTATTTTGGACGGATGGTCATCGCTACGGAGACTCACTTCACACACATGCATGCTTTCCTGTTTTCCGAATCATGCACTTGTTGTTTGTATGAATGATCATTCACTCTTATTTGCACACATTTCATCATTCTTTCACACTTCTCATATTTTCAGTCACCCATCGACTAGACTGGGTTGCTTTGGCCCAGACCATGCCTTGCCCAACTACCACTACGCATTTCCGAAATTGAAGGCTCTTCCTTCCCTCTAGAAATTGTGTAAGTCTAGCCAGGCATTGACCTCCAGGCTTGAATTGTGCAATTCTTGGAGGTAGTATCCTGTTGGCCCCAGAAACTACGCATTGTAGTTTCCTGGTTGCATGTCATTGCTGACTGAAATTGTGCATTGTGCAGTTTCAGTCCTCAGCAGGCTAGGCTGGACTGTGCATAATGCAGTTCCAGTGGTCAATCAGCCTCTTGATACCTCAGACTGTTCCTTGCACAGTTTTGGCAGTTAGTCTCCCGACCTCCCAACGGAAATTGTGCAACCTTCATGATTAGTCACATAGGCATGTTGCAAGTCAGGTCTCAAGTTCGTTTTGGTTTTCGATTGACAGATTTCTTTCCATGAGTGTTGCAGGTGTTCATCTTCCTCTCAGCAACAAAGGTACAATGGTTTCTATGAGACTAGGGTCGAAGACACCATTTAGAGCACACTTGGGGATGCAATCGATCAAGTGTCTATAAACTTTCCTACCCGTGAAGACATCAAGTTGTTCGTCAACAAGGACATCAATATATGACGCCAGCTACATTACAGAAAGAAGAACCACCAACAACAGCTAAAGGAAACATACATAATGCAATGAACACAATAGGAAGGTTGTTAACAACATAGAGGCAGAACAAAGTTGTAAGCTCAAGAAGATCCACTTGTGATAAAAGAAACTTTGGAGACTCAAGCTATAAGGTGACGATATGATATTAAGATCGCACGAAGAAAGAGAATGGAATAGAGAAGGAGTTTCATGTGCTGAAGAAACAACTCAAGGAAGAATAAGAGCTGCATAGATGAGAGAATGAGTTGCAATAGGAGTAGGTACAGCAGCGGGTGCAACATGCACTCACGGGTGAAACTGCATCTGTATAAGTTATATGTCCATCCCAGCAGCTGGGATGGAGAAAACATGGTGAGTAGTGTTGTTGATCGCATGCAAGGGAATTTAGCAACATGTATGTCATTATGCACATGCATGTGATCTAACTCATTTGGTACACTCACGGAGGCAAAGATAAGAAGGAAGTCCAACTGGAGCTAAACATGCAGTTGACAATTTATTCGCTTGACCACCAAGACACACTAGAAAAGAGAAGCACGAACACTATTCATTAGTGTGTTTCTCATTTAGTAGGACCCAAGAAGACCATGCACATGTTAGCGGACGAGTTGGATGGAGGAGCCACACCAATGCACTGAGATGCAACGAAGGTGAGAGTTCGCTTTAGCAAGATGTCACCATGGAGCACATACACACCATCACGGATGACCAAGCTTGGCATTAGTTCACCACCTTCAACATCACAAGCATGTCAAAGAGTTGGTCTCATCACAACGGACCGAGTGTCAGTGATGTCTTACATGACTTGCTCAATCCATTTTGTCTCACATGGGCACATGTACATTGTAATGTAACGTCTTGTCAAGTGGAAGTTCAAGTGTCGATAGTTGGATGTAACAATCATAGAGTAAATGAAGAGTCATGAGGGTAGATGAACTGTCACAAAGGGGATTGTCAAGGGTCACCCCACCTTTTTCTATAAATAGAACCTCATAACTCATTGAAAAGGATTTTGGTTAGCCAAGCTTCTGATAGGACTATCTTAGAGAAATATTGGACAGTATTGTAATGAGCCTTGGCTTCTCCACTGCACAAAGCTAATACATCTCTTTGGAGGAGCAAGCGATTGTGGCTATAATATTTTGCTATTGGAACTAGTGGTTAGACATGGATGTATTGTATGAATGGAACTTACACTTATTAATATAAAAGAGCCAACACGTTTGAGGCATTTGTTGTGTTGTATTGTATGCTATCTGGTTTACTGTAAATGATATATGTATTTGTTTTCTTACGCATGCATTTATGAACTATTCTGTATAAGTATGTATGAATCTTTCTAAAATTAGTTTTTGGTTTAACCATCACTTTGGATTTCTCACTAACTTGCTTTCTAGCTTGTGATGTATCTTCTCTCATGTGTTCCCTTCCAAGCCGAGTACTATTATACATTTCCAAGGGGCGCACTCACTTCACCCTTAGTGTGTTAGAACCTCTCATGCACCTTCCTTGACTTACTACAACTATCACACCCTTGCTACAAAATAGGGACATCTTACTTGCCTCTGTTCAAAATCATGATCAAGGAATTACCATATGACCCACTGTTGGGACTCCTACACCAAATGGTTTGAGGTGTAATTGGGACTTCTTATCAGGGAGATCCCCTTACATGTTGGTGGGTCCAACACCATCAACATGTTGGTAGATTAAGGAAATATAAAGAAAAATATTTAATGGTTAGCCATCATGGGCTCATTAAATTGTTAGTATTGAGGAGTTTGAATAAAATTCAATAGAGTTGGGATGGATTTTTAGGAAACCCTATGGGTGAACAAGAAATTCCCCTAGAAGGTGAAGTAATTGTAGGAACATTTGGAAATTTTGTTGATGAGAAAGTAGGAAGAGAAAATGAGACTAATCAAAATGAAACCCCAATGATAGGAGGTGCTTCACAGGAATCTGTGCAACCTAGAAGTAAAACTCCTCAAAAGCTTACTCGAGCAAAGAAGTGAATAACACCCTTTTTGGCCTATTTTCCTAAGAATAGGAGAATGTCAATAAGACTAGTTAAAATTAAGAATGGGCAGAGTTCCCCAAACCCTCTTGAGTAGTCAGTAACAAAAACTTTAGTTCAAGAATTGATTGATGAGGAAGGGACACAACAGAGAACCCCTCGAGAGAATTCATCTCAAGATTAATAAACTCTAGAGAAAACAAATGCAAGCCAGTAAGAACAGGAAATAGAGGTGGACCAAACATTAGAAGGATTGGAAAATATATTGGAAACAATAAACTTAGCAGAGCCAATGGAAGAGACTGAAACTAATTTAGGAATCCCTCCTAACTCCAATCAGAATGCATCACCTAATTCTCCAACAACATCTCTTTTTGTTGAGTCCATGGCCACCGTCATTATAGAATCTTTTTATGATTCTGAACATGTTGTTACTCAAGAAAATTATGGGGATTATTTTTCCACCATATTGGAACCCTCTTCTCTAGAAGACACAACATCACAATTTCCTTTTGGAGACCTGATTGATGAGAGTTGAGAAATCAATGATTTTCCTTCGAGCGGACAGCAAATTGACCCTCTTGTTAACAATCTCTCAGAACATGTGATTAGTAGACCCTCATTGGAAGTTTATAACTCACCCATCAACTCTCTAATGGGTGATTCTACCCAAAGGAATACTTCTAAAGGTTATGAAGTGACAACCTCTATTTCCCCTCATCTTGTTTCAACAATCCTAGATAGAGACTTTTCTCGAAGAACCAGAGGTGCCAAATCCACGAAGGATAAGGTAAAAATAAAACTTCTCAATGAATTTGATGAGGATCATTAATAGGTAAACTATAAGGGTCACAATTCCATTCTACAACTTAGTAAGTTTTCTTTTCTCACATTTACCCATAGATTTTTTTGTATTATGATTAATGTAAGGAGTAAAGATGTGTTACTATGTCGTGTGTCCTAATGTGTGTTAAATGCGGGAATTGGAGAAAGTTTGATTTGAATTGTGTGTAATAGCTCCAATAGAAAAGAAATATATATTAAAGGAGGTGGTCTCCCTACTTAACTCCTCAAATCAGTCGAATATCTCCCACTCTATCTCATCAACTCAAGTTCACTAGCAGCCAAGCAGACCAAGTTCATTGGCAGCAAAGCCAGTTCAAGTGAAGGAAGAGTTAGACCCACATATAATCGAGTTAGGCAGCCAAGTATACCACTTTTCTAGGGAGATGACAGTAGGTCCATTTTTGTATAAATAAGAAAGCTAGGGGATTCATTAGGATTCAAAGTTTTATTGTACCCAAGAAGTCATTAAGATGAAGCACATTTGACTATTATCGTTATGATGTCTTTGACAATTTTTGATTGATAATGAGAAAAATTTGTTTTGATCCAGCATTGGGTTGACTTAGAGGGTTGAAGCTCTTGGGTTAGGGCCCAACCCTACCAGTAGAAGTTCCTTTCTTGTATCTGTATTCTTAGCTTAGAATGTTGATTAAATGCTAAAGTTTTTTTATGTTTCTCTTTAGCTTAGAAAGTTTATTAAGTGTTCCTTATCCATGCTTCCATTATCTTGAAGAGTAGATTAGCATTGTAGTCTAGTGAAGGAAAATACATGGACAATACATTAAAAATCTTGTGACTGTGACCTCTCATCACCGTCATGGAATCATGATTAGAGGACCCCATCTCATAGCCCAAAAACATTGTTTGTCTTTTGTTCATTGCATAGATTATGTTCCAGACTTAGTTAGATAGTTTTTTATGATTTCTTGGAAATATCTATAGTTGTTATTTTACTTCTTAAGGTTTTTGTAGCTTAGGAGGTAGTCTATTTCATAGATCTAGTTCTTAGCAATAGTTAGATTAGATTTTCCAAATTTAGCTCATCTTTTCCACATTGACATGTAATGATATGTAAATGAAAAGAGAATCGGGTTTGATTGTGGGATTGTTGATCTGAAGGCAAGGATTCCCCCTACCAACTACATCTAGGCCTTCTCTACCTTCTGGTGATGTATGCCAACCCATATTCTAAACCTATGTTTTCCTGCCACTGAGAGTAAGTTGTCTTAAGAAAATCTGGCCTTCTTGGAGTGTTGGGCTTGACCTTGGGTGATTTTCACCTTCCTTACACCTTTCACATTTTCATACACCCTTCCATCACTTCATCTCACCATTCTTACCCTCCAAAACCTCTTAGCCAACTTCTTGTAGTAGTTTAGTGTATCATGTAGCAGTTTCGGACATCATGTAGCAAACCTGTAGCAACCTGTTTTGACATTATTTTGACCTGAAATGATAACATAGCCTAGTGTAGGAGTAGGTTAACCCAAGAGCTTGGACTCCATGACCAGAAGTGCCACATAGACCAATCCATTCACTCCTTTCCCTCCTACAATATCATATAGCATTAGCTTTTATATTTCTCCATTTAGCAATTAGAACTTTTATCTATTCTGTAAGTGTGAATGAGATAGTTAATGCATGAATGTTTGAATTATAAAATGATAGGATAACCTTCTATTTTCAAGAAAACCTGGTAGCTAGATGGTCAAGTGAAATATTAGCATAGTTTCATTTTTACAAGTGAATTGTATCATTTCATAATTAGATGATTTATGTCATTTCATAGCATTTACAAGTCGGTAGCTTTCATTTCTTGAATTGACAAGCATTTACTTTCTCTACACTAGAACTAGCCTATACATTCTCCTTTCAGTAGTTAGACTCATTTTAGTTCAATAGAAGAATGGTTTGGAACCCTAATGGTCAAGTGCCCCATTTGAGAATTGGCATGAATAGAATGATGCATCTAATGTGTATATAACACTGTCACCTCCAAGTTTGTACGAAACCCTAGGTTGATAAAGTAAAGTTGGTAGTCTTGGGAGTTGCCACGTTCTTGCTGTAATACTAGTGGTCATCACTTTTTGGTGTTTTTGGTGGGAAGGTGTCTAGGTAGATATAATTTATGCTTTTTCTTTCTATTATCCGATTGCTAGATAGATGTTAGTCTTGCTTTCCTTCCCGTCTTTCATTTTCTTTTGAAAAAACTCATAAAAGAAAAAATATATTTCTTTCATGCCTCATAGGAGTAGAGACACTTTAGGGAAATTCTTACCAAATACCCCCACACCATCAAACAGTCAACCTTCCCTCTTCTTCAGTGACAATCAACTTCCATCTTTGACTTTAGGAGAGTTAGAGGGCCCCTTAGGTGAACAACCTGAAATGTTTGAATAGCCTATTGGGAAGAAGAAGAAGAAGTGACCCTTCCAACACTTCATCTCATGCTTCTTACCCTCCAAAACCTCTAAGCCAACTTCCTGTAGTAGTTTAGGACATGTTGTAGCAGTTTCCTGTAGCAAACCTATAGCAACCTGTTTTGACATAAAATTATAGCATAGCCTAGTGAAGGAGTAGGTTAACCCCTCAGCTTGGACTCCATGACCAAAAGTGTTACCTAGACCAGTGCTTTTACTCATGTAAGATCAAATAGCTTTAGCTTTTATATTTCTACATTTAGCAATTAGAAATTTTATCTATTCTACATGTGTGAATGAGATAGTTAATGCATGCATGTTTGAATTATGAAATGATAGAGTAACCTTCTATTTTCAAGAAACCCTGGTAGCTAGATGATCAAGTGCAAGATTAGCATAGTTTCCTTTCTACAAGTGATTTGTGTCTTTTCATAGCTAGATGATTTATGTCATTTCATATCATTTACAAGTTGGCATCTTTGATTTCTTGAATTGACAAGAATTTACTTCCTCTACACTAGAACTAGCATTTACATTCTGCTTTCAGTAGACAGACTCCTTTTAGGTTTATAGAGGAATGGTTTGGAACCCTAGTGGTCAAGTGCCCTAGTTGAGAAGTGAAATGAGTAGAATGATGCATCTGTTGTGTATATAGCACTGTCACCTCAAAGTTTGTATGAAACCCCGGGTTGATAAAGTAAAGCTGGTAGCTCTAGGAGTTACAACATTATCACTCTCCTCGATATCAACACCATTAGAAAAGAGGTAAATGTGATTGGAAGTTTCCAAGCTTCCAAGTCACAACATTCTTGAAAAGTATTTTATTTGTGAAAAAAGAAAAAAGAGAAAAACAATAAGAGGCATGGATGAAAACCTCCTCAAGACACCTGAGGATAACTCTTGGGTTGAAAACCTCCCTGATGAAGCACTTGACCGTTAGGGTTCCAAACCATTACGCTATTGAACTAAAAGGAGTTTGACTACTGAAAGCAGAATGTAAAGGCTATTTCTAGTGTAGACAAAGTACATTCTTCTCAATTTAGGAAATGAAAGTTGCCAACTTGTAAATGCTATGAAATGACACAAATCACTTGTAGAAAGGAAACTATGTTAATCTTGCACTTGATCATCTAGATACTAGGGTTGCTTGAAAATAGAAGGTTATTCTATCATTTTAAAATTCAAACATGGATGCATTAACTATCTCATTCAAACTTGCAGAATAGATAAAAGTTTTGATTGCTAATGCATAAATATAAAAGCTAATGCTATTTGTTCTTGCAGGAGGGAAAGGAGTGAAACAACTGGTCTAGGTGGCACTTCTGGTCATGGAGTCCAAGATGAGTGGTTAACCTACTCCTACACTAGGCTATGCTATCATTTTGGGTCAAAAGAGGTTCAAAACAGGCTACAATAGGTTTCCTAGTGGAAACTGCTACAGGATATCCTGAACTGCTACAGGATACCCTTAACTACTGCAGGAAGTTGCCTGAGAGGTTCTCAAGTCAAAGAATGATGATATGAAGTGTTGGAAGGGCACGTGATAATGATGAAAGTGTGGGGAAGGTGACCATCACCCTTGTCCAATCCCAACATTCCAAGAAGGTTGGATTTGACTAAGACAACTTGCTATGGTAACTGAAAGATAGAGGTTTAAAATATGGGTTGGCATGCATAAACAAAAGGTAGAGAAGGCCTAGATGGAGTTGGTAGGAGGAATCAATGCCTGCAGGTCAACAAACCTGCAATCAAGCATGATTCTCTTTTCATTTACAAATCATTACATGTCAATGTGAAAAATATGAGTTGAATTTGGAAAATATGATGTAACCATTTCTAAGAACTGGATATATGAAATGGAATACCTCATAAGATACAACAATATTAAGAAGAATAATAAAAATTGTAGATATTTCCAAGAAATCATAAACAACTATCTAACTAAGATGGAAACTTAATCTATCCAATGAACAAAATACAAACTTTGTTTTTGGGTTGTGAGAGTGGGGTCCTCTAATCATGATCCCATGAGGGAGATGAGATAGGGGTCACTATCACAAGATTTTTGATATATTTCCCTTCACTGGACTGTAACACTAATATACTCTTTATGCTATTTGAAGCATGGATAAGCAATGTCTTAATCAACTTTCTAAGCTAAAAATAAACATAAATAAACTACAGCAGTTAATCAATATTCTAAGCTAAGGATACAAATAAAAGAGGGGAACTTTTGCCTCTAGGGTTGGGCCCTCACTCAAGATCTTCAGCCCTCTGAGTCAACTCAATGCTGGAACAAAATAGAATTTCTCATTATCAGTAAAAAAGTGTCAAATACATCAAAACAATAAAAGTCAAATGTGCTTTAGCTTAATGACAGCTACAATAAAACTTTAGATCCTAATGAGTCCCCTAGCTTGCTTATTTATACAAAAATGGAGCTACCAACATCTCCCTAGAAAATAGGGATACTTGGCTCCCTACTTCAAGTATAGGTGGGTCTAACTCTTCCTTCACTTGAACTGGGTTGGCTGGGAATGAGATCGGCTTGCTTGGCTTCTACTGAACTTGAGCTGATGAGATAGAGTGGGAGATCTTCCACTGATTTGAGGAGTTAAGGAGGGAGACCACCTCCTATAATCTCTCTTAATTGTCTACTCCAAGTTCTAGCACCCAAATCAACTCAAACTTGATCCAATTCCTGCATTTAACACACATTAGGACACATGACATAGTAACACATCTTTACTCCTCACATTAAGCATATTATAACAAAATATGTGGATAAATGTGACAAAAGATGATTTAATAAGCTGGAGAATGGAATTGTGACCCTTATAGTTTACCTATTGATGAGCCTCATCATCACCCCCCTACTGAAACTCTCACTCATCATCTAAGCAACCTAGTCCTCTATATCCATGTCCTTCGTGGCCCTAGTGGTCTCTCTAACATCCCAAGATTTTGTAGATGGTGTCTCTTCTTGAGGGTAGAAACCTGGAGTTTTCTCTATCTCTTCCAACTACTTACTTTCCTCTTCTTTCGTCCTTCATTCATGTAGACACAACATCAAGGGTGGACTGATCATCATTCCAATCCAGTTGATTTTCAATTCGGCCCTCTTATAGAAAGGTGTTCTGGCTAATGCATTTTTCAATCTCTCAGTAGTATGATATTCTTTGATCTAGAGATTTTGTGGTAAGGTATTCCACCTTATCTGACATGCATGTTGGCTCTCTATCTCCAACATCCTGAGAGTTTCCTCAAAGTGACAGATGGCTTTTTCTTGGGTGGCAAGGTATCTAGGTGCCAACTTAGCATCATTAGAAATGATGTTGTGATTGTTGATTACAGCCATGGAACTTATCTGCTCTCCCCTGATGTAGAGGGTTTCCTTTTCTTCCTTTTCCAATACTATTTTCACCTCCTCAGGCATGGATTCTTCATTCCTTATCCATGATGCAAGGGCCATCACTTGCAAGTCTCCCGATTTTGCATTGAGGTCCCAAACATTCATGTCAATTAGGGTGAAGTTGTGTAGCTAGAACTCAGCCAATTTGACTCTGTATTCCATGAAAATTTTGTCACACAAATTAATAAACTATTTATAGTCCTGGAATGGCATGGACCCATGCTCTACTAGTGTCTTGATCTTGAACTATATCCATTGATATTATAGGGAAAGTGCATAGGATTTGGATGGTAGTCTACATTGAAGTTCCTCCTTAGAGAGGCTTTCCATTGTGGCCAACTGAGTCTCCTCGTCTTGTTATTTCTCTCTCAACCATTTGTTTTCTACCTACAGTTGTGTTCTGATGTTTTATTCTTTATCCCTCAACTCACTCAATTACTTACCCATTTCTATGAGCATTTCTTCAATAAGGCCCACATCTTCCACTTTCTTAAATTTGGAAATTTGCATCCACCTATGTGTCCTTCCTCTCTCTGCTTCAAGCTCAAATAAGAGAGGGACTGCAAATTTCTGTGGGATCACTCTCCCTCCTTCAACGAAATTGTAATAGGGAGCTCAAATTTGATTGTGGGCTAGGCTTCTGAAGTTCAGGAAAATATCTCTCCTCTTGTAGTAACCTGTTGTGTTGCCTCCTTGCCTTATTTCTGCCCCTTTTTCTCCTCTTGTAGCATTTTCTATATTTTTTATAGCACTGTCTGTGTTTCTTGTAGCACTACATGTGTTTCATGTAGCACTACATGTGTTTCATGTAGCACTACCTGTGTTTCCTATAGCAGACCTTTTCCTTTCTGTTGGCGTGCAATAGTGCCTTGGGTAGTTTAGAGGAGGTTGCCCTGGTGACAAGCTTCCTTACATAGGTTATGGGAGTCTTTGAGATGGCTCTAGGAGATGTGATTTCCTCAAAATTTCTTTGAATATGCTCCAACTCCTCTCTCTTGTTGGGTGATTCTTCAATTAGAATGGGGGTCCTTGTGGGTGTTTGAGGCTTCCCCTATCTAATCCTAGTGCTTTTCCTTGTTTTGAAATACAAGGGAGTTTGCCTCTACCTTTCCTTCTTGGATTTGAT
This sequence comes from Pinus tabuliformis, assembly GCA_031772625.1. NCBI lineage: Eukaryota > Viridiplantae > Streptophyta > Pinopsida > Pinales > Pinaceae > Pinus > Pinus tabuliformis. The sequence goes on from CM062804.1 coordinate 1,426,067,557, forward strand.
GGGTGTGTTCAAGGTAGCCAGCGCACCAATTTCCTCCCTTTTGGTGGGTTCAGGAGACAACATTTGCTGCTCTCGAGACATCTTCCCTTCTTCTTCATTTTGTTCTTCCTCACAATTATGCTCTTCTCCCTCAGTGACAGATTTGGAGGGAATTCTGAGGAAACTAGTTAGTTGGCTATCTGAACAAACCATGGAGAGAGAAATTAAATAGAAAATAGGTGTTCATTTGATAGTTGGTCATCAACCATCCCTTATTCACCTGTAGGCAAAGCAAGTCTAGACAAAAATCTACAACTACATTTTCTTTACCTAGCTTATAAATGATAGTTAAATCAAACTCTTGTAATAGAAGCAACCATCTAATAATTCTAGCATTCACATCGGCCTTGTTCATTAAGTACGTGATAAAAACATGGTCAGTATGTACAAAGGTTTGGTAACCAGTGACGTAGTGTCTGAATTTGTTGAAGGAATGGATGACAACTAGAAGTTCCTTCTTAGTCATAGTGTAATTTAGTTGAGCCTTAGATATATTTTTTCTAATGAAGTAAATGGCATAATACAACTTGTCATGTATTTTTCCTTGATTTTCTCCTATAGATTTGTCAAATGCATCGGCATGGATTTGTAAAGGAAGAGACCAATTTGGGCCTCTAAGTATGGGTGCAACTCTTCCTTGACTATGTCCTAGAGAGTTGAGTTCATTCTCCTCCGAGGTTGTCACACTGGTTTGCATCCTTCCTTGATGTAGATGTGGTGATTATGCACCAAAGGATGCACTCCCTTCATTTCCTTATAGCTCTAATAAAATGCATCTAAGCGTTGTCTCATCATGTTACAAAAATTATCTTCTTGGTTGGTTGAGAGAGGGGTTTATCTTCAAAGTTTTAGATGGACTAAATTCTACCATTTTCACATGTGCAGGACTTGGGTCCACTAGGCATAACTCAGTCCAAGGATTACCCTCAGATTCCTTCATAAGCTCATCAATGGGTATGGTATTGGGGGGCTGGTTCTAGAAGATTTGGTCAATGAGTTCATCTTCATAAGGTTTCCCCCCTCCTATGATAGCATCTAAGGTACAAATTGGATGGGATGTAGTATGATACACTTCATCTTCCTCCTCCTCTTCCAACCATAGGGGAAAGTTACGCTCAAGCAATGGTTGAGCAAGATAGTACAATACCAATTGTTTGGATAAATTTCCATTCTTAATGGTCATGTTCCCAACTCTACAACTTACGTAAGCATCAACAATGGCTACCCATGGTATTCCAAGGATGAGAGGGTAACCATTGAATTTTGTCTTAGGATGGAGAACTAGGAAGTCAGCAAGATACTCCCAGGAATCAGTAGAGACCATTACATCCTCAACAACCCCCTAAGGAACTACTATGGACATGTCTACAAGTTGCAGCACTTCTGGGGTCTTTCCCAAAGATCCTTGGAGGTTTATTTTGAGAATGGTTTCCTTAGTCATCACATTGATGCCAGCCCCAAGATCAATCAAGGTGTGGGGGACAATGATTCCATCAATGTGTACATCTACCATGGGACTTCTAGGATCTAGATACCTTGGACAAATCACTCTCCCTAAAATCAGATTAGACAATTGACCAATGACATTGATGGTAGGAGTGTCTTTCTTTCTCCACCTAGGATGTTTGAAACATTTCTCTTTTATAAGCTTATTGTAGATGGGAACATCATTAATAGCTTGGAGGAGTGGCATTTTCACACACATTTTTTTCAATTCTCCCAGAAGTTTAGTCTCTCCTGGGATGTGCTAGTTAGGATGGATCAATATTTTAGGGAAAGGAGGTGGATTGGCTTGAGGAACACTCTCTTCCTTTTCCTCTTCAAGCTCCTCTGCTGGATATGGAGGTTGGTTATATCGTAGCACTCTTCCAGACCTGAGGTTAATTTTTTGAATCTCCACAGCATAGGTAGGGTAAGATGTCTCTCCACTATAGACCTATTGTGCTTGCTTGTTGTTTGGGTTCATATTTGGTGGAGAAGGCATATGAGGTTGCTTGGGTGGAGGAGGATGAATGAGTCGTGGTTGAGATGGTGGCAGAGGTAGCAAAGAAAGAGGTTGGTTGAATTGAGGCCTCTAACCTTGTTATGGGGTATTCCATTGAGGATGTGGAGAATAATATGGCTGAAATGGTTGATTGTTTGGCTGGGGAGGATACTGAGGTGCATAAGACCAAGGAGAAGGTGTGGACCATGAAGGGTGAGTAGGATAACATGAAGGGGGTAGGGATGCATTCTGATTGGGATGGTAATAGGAATACGATGCACCCTGCATGCCCTTATAGTATGGCCTAGGTCCTTGAGGCCTCCTTTGGTTGATATAACACAGTTGTTCAGCCCCACCTTCAACCCCTTGTTATACAACTTTCAATCCAGGCAAAGAAGGATATTCATTAGAGAACTTTTGAGGTCTAAAATGGGCCTCCTAAGAAAAATGTACAACCAAAATAAAGTTTATATAACCAATAGGATTCAATATGATGTTGTTAACCATGTGGGATGATTCACGATTTTTGGGGTGTAAAAGTAAAAAGATTAAAAAATAATAAAATATTAAAACTACTTTTTCAACTTGTATTTTCAACTTATCTCCCTAAGGTTTTACTCAAATTTCGAGCGAGAGTACTCGTTGGATGTAAAATTTAATTCCTCCTCCAAGGAGTACCCATGTTGCATACTTTTTGTGGACCCTACTACATGAAAATTGAGAAATACATGAAAAATTATTATCGCACTCACGTTTTTCATGTATTTCTCATTTTTCGTGTAGGAGGGTAAATCAAAAGTATGCAACATGGGTACTCCTTGGATGACGAAAAAAATTATGCATCCAACGAGTGTTCCTGCTTGAAAGTTGAGTAAAACCATAGGGAGATAATTTGAAAATATGAGTTGGGAAAATAGATTTTCTTTCCCCTCTAAAATTTGATTATGTAATCTATTCTTATTTTATTATTTCCACTATTATTTTTATAATTTCTTTAGGAGGCCCATTTTAGACCTCAAAATTCCCCTAATGTGTCTATGGAATGGTTCTCCTCACATGACACAGACTGAGGAGACGTCTATAACATTCAGTGAACATTCATTTTTGGGGTGCATCTTGGTGAATTTAGGGAAAAAGATAGCTAAGGCCCTCTCTGCTTCCTCTTTTTTCCTCTTGATATGCATGGTGTCCATCTACATAGCAAAGGTGTGTAGCATTTCACTTTTAAATTCCTCGAACATGTTTCCAATTTGATTTTCTATAGTTGTGGTGGAGGAAGAGGAGCTGGCCAAATATTGACTAGCCCTACCCTTATTTATAGCAACCCTAGAATGGTTTCTGAATACTATCTTGATATCATTATAGGGTAGCTAATAAATGTCCCCTCCAGAAAACATATTTTGGGTTTCTAGTATGTCTTCCTTGATTCCTCTAAGGAGGACTAACTTGAGTGATTCATGATAAAGGGTGCATCTGGCCCTTTTGTAACTGAGTTGGAACCTTTCATCATAATCTTCTAAGGATTCATAAGGTCATAGGGTCATTCTATTTCCTCTTTGGTGCCTTTGGAACTACAATATTCCTTGTACTTTTTGTTAAAGGATGGTTACATTTGAGCTCGGGTAGTGATGTTATACCATGGTAGACCTGTGAACCAGCGCCAGGTTGCATCCTTAAGGCTAGATGGCAACAACTTCATCTTCTGGTCATGAGAGGTATAATCATAAGCTCTGCAGATGAAAACAAACTCAAATAACAAGGTATCAGGGTCTTCTGAATTTAAGCCATGGAAGTGAGGAAGGGAAGAGGGGCTTATATTTTTCATCCTATTATCTCCATGAGTCTCTCTAATGAAAAAAGCACCCTCATTCCTATTTTCAACTTCATTTATGTTTTCTGCCATGGTGTAAGAATGTGAAATTGTCTCTTCTTATTCTTCCCCAATAGGCTCTTCAATATTTCAGGTTGTTCACCTAAGGGATCCTCTAACTCTCCTACAGTTAGAGATGGAAGGTGACAATCGTCAAAGAAGAGGGCATGTTGACTGTTTGATGGTGTAGGGGTATTTGGAATAATTTCCCTAAAGTGTCTCTACTCCTACGACACATGAAAGAAATATATATTTTTTTCTTTTATGAGTGTTTTTCAAAACCAAATGTAAGAAAAAAAGTAAAGAAAGAGTAACATCTATCTAGTAAATGAAAAATAGAAAAAAACTAAACAAAAATTACATCTACCTAGACACCTACTCGGAAATGACACCAAAAAGTGATGAGCCCTAGTATTGCAACAACAATGTTGCAACTCCCAAGATTACCAACTTTACTTTATCAACCCGTGGTTTCATACAAACTTGGAGGTGACAGTGTTATATACACAACAGATGCATCATTCTACTCGTGTCACTTCTCAACTGGGGCACTTCACCATTAGGGTTCCAGACCATTCCTCTATTGAACTAAAAGGATTTTGACTACTGAAAGCAGAAATTAAAGGTTAGTTATAGTGTAGAGAAAGTAAATGCTTGTCAATTCAGGAAATGAAAGCTGCCAACTTGTAAATGCTATGAAATGACATAAATCATCTAGGTATTAAATGACACAAATCACTTGCAGAAAGGAAACTATGCTAACCTTGTACTTTATCATATAGCTACAAGGGTTTCTTTAAAATAGAAGGTTATTCTATCATTTAAGAATTCAAACATGCATGCATTAACTATCTCATTCAAACTTGCAGAGTAGATAAAAGCTCTAATTTCTAAATGCAAAAATATAAAAGCTAATTCTAGATCTTGGAGGAGGGAAAGGAGTGAAAGGGATGGTCTAGGTGGAAATTTTGGTCATGGAGTCCAATCTGAGGGGTTAACCTACTCCTACACTAGGCTATGTTGTCAGTTTAGGTCAAAATAGGCCACTACAGGTTTGCTATATGAAACAATGACAGGATGTCCTAAAATGCTACAAGATGCCCTAAACTGCTTCAGGATGTTGGCTGAGAGGTTTTTGAGGGTAAGCCAAATGAAGTGTTGGAAAGGTGTATGATAGTTATAAAAGGTGGATGGAAGGTGAACATCACCCAAGGCAAAGCCCAATACTCCAAGAAGGCCAAATTTTCTTACGACATCTTGCTAATGATGGCTTGAAAATAGAGGTTCAAAATATGTGTTGGCATGCATCAACAGAAGGTAGAGAAGGCCTAGACGGAGTTGGTAGGAGGAATCCCTACCTCTATATCAAAACACCTACAATCAAACTTGATTCTCTTTTCATTTACAAATAATTACATATCAATGTGGAAAATATGAGTTGAATTTGGAAAATCTGATCTAACTATTGCTAAGAACTAGATCTATGAAATGGACTACCTCCTAAGCTACAACAATTTTAAGAAGTGGCATAACAACTGTAGATATCTCCAAGAAATCATTAACAACTATCTAATTAATACTGAAACTTAATATATCCCATGAACAAAATATAAACTCTATTTTTAGGTTCTGAGAGTGGGGTCCTCTAATCATGATCCCATGAGGGAGATGAGATAGGGGTCACTATCACAATATTTTTTATTTATTTTCCTTCACTAACAGCAACGCTAATCTACTATTTAAGCTAATGGAAGCATGGATAAGAAACAACTTACTCAACTTTCTAAGCTAAAAAGATATATAAATATACTTCAGCAGTTAATTAACATTCTAAGCTAAGAATATAGATACATGAGAGAAACGTTTGCTACTAGGGTTGGGCCCTAACCCAAGAGATTCAACCCTCTAAGTCAACTAAGTGCTGGATCCAAACATAATTTCTCATTATCAATAAAAAAGTGTCAAATACATCATAACAATAACAATCAAATGTGTTGTAGCTTAATGGCCTCTTGGCTACAATAGAGACAGTTTCTCCACATTCAAAGATATAGATAGGGAAGATTTCCTTGAGACCCAAGTCCTTGCACTTGGTGGGAACCCAGCCTTAAGTGTTGAAGAAAAAGAAGGAGAATTAGAGGAAGGAGAAGAAGAGGCAGGAGAAGAGGAAGAAGCAGAAAAAGAAGAGGCAGATGTCGAATATGGAGGAAAGGAAGAGGTAGAGAAAACAAAGGGGGAGCCATAGAAAGAGGAATAGGTGGAGGAAGAATAAAAGGAATAAGAAGGGGATATGTCTTGAGAGTAGAAAAGGTTGTCTCCTAAACCCACTAAAAGGAGGCAGCTGCTTCCCTGGATGATTTGAGCACACCCATCAAATCCAAGAAGAAAAGGTAGAGAAAAAATCACCTGTATTTCAAAAAAAGGAAAAGCACGAGGATTAGACAGGGGAAGCCTCAATCACCCACAAGTACCCCCATTCTGATTGACGAATCACCCAGCAAGAGAGACGAGATGGATAATATTGAAAGGAAGTTTGAGGAAACCACATCTCCTAGAGCCATCTCAAAGACTCCCATAACCTATGTAAGGAAGCCTATCACCATGGAAACCTCCTCTAAATACCCCAAGGCACCTATCACACTCTAACAAAAAGGAAAAGGCCTGCTATAGGAAATAGAGGCAATGCTACAGGAAACATAGGAAGTGCTACAAGAAAGAAAAAAAATGCTATAGGAGGAGAAAAAGGAGTAGAAAGAAGGCAAGGAGGCAGCACAATAGGTACACGAGGAGATAAATTTTCCAAATCTTTAGGAGCCTAGCCCACTTAATGGCATAGATTAAGTTTTCCTCTCCCTTTTCTTCTTAGATTTGATGGGTGTGATCAAGGCAATTAGGGTAGTGGCTGCCTCCTTTTCAGTGGGATCAGGAGACAACCTTTCTTGCTCTCGATACATCTCCACTTCTTCTTCCTTTTGTTCTTTGTCCACCTTTTCCTATTTTTGTGGTTCTCCCTCTATTTTCTCTACCACTTCCTTTCCTCCATATTCTACTTCTGCATCTTATTTTTATGCTTTTTCCTCTTCTTATCCTCCCTCTTCTTATCCTTCCCCTTCTTCTCCATCTTCTTCTTCAGCAACTAAGGCTGGGTTCCCACCAAGTGCAAGGACTTGGGTCTCAAAGAAGGCTTATCTGTCCATGTCTCTGAATGTGGACCAGAGGACAAGAACTCTTGATTTACTCAAAGCATCATCCACTTTTATCTTGATGAGACCATGGTGTGTTAACTGTTGTTTCTTTCCCTCTTTCACATTATGGCTCATAGTAGATGCATCGTTCTAATCATGTCACTTCTCAACTCGGGCACTTGACCATTAGGGTTCCAGACCATTCTTCTATTGAACTAAATGGAGTTTGACTACTACAGGCATAATGTAAAGGCTAGTTCTAGTGTAGAGAAAGTAAATGCTTGTTAATTTAGGAAATGAAAGCTGCCAACCTGTAAATGATATGAAATGACATAAATCATCTAGATATGAAATGACACAAATCACTTGCAAAAAGGAAACTATGCTAATCTTGCTCATCTAGCTACCAAGGTTGCTTCAAAATAAAAGGTTATTCTATCATTTTAGAATTCAAACATGCATGCATTAACTATCTCATTCACACTTACGTAATAGATAAAAGTTAAAATTGCTAAATGCAGAAATATAAAAGCTAATACTATCTGATCTTACAGGAGGGAAAGGAGTGAAAGGACTGGTCTAGGTGGCATTTTGTTCATGGAGTCCAAGATGAGGGGTTAACCTACTCCTATACTAAGATCTTCAAAGATTTCAGCTTTTTCACCTAAGGGGTCCTCTAACTCTCCTGCAGTCAGAGATACAATTTGATAGTCACTGATGGAAAGGGAAGGTTGACTGTTTGATGGTGTGGGGGTATTTAGAAATAATTTCCCTAAAGTGTCTCTACTCCTACGAGGCATGAAAGAAATATAATTTTTTTTGTTTTATGAGTATTTTCCAAAACCAAATGCAAGATAGAAAGGAAAGAAAGAATAACATCTATCTAGTAAATGAAAAATAGAAAGAAAAAGAAGAAATTACATCTACCTAGACACCTCCCTGGAAATGGTGCCAAAAAGTGATGAGCCCTATTATTGTGGCAAGAATACTACAAATCCCAAGACTATCATCTTTACTTTATCAACCTGGGGTTTCGTACAAAATTGGATGTGAAATTGTTATATACAAAGTAGATGCATCATTATACTTATTTCACTTCTCAACTGGGCCACTTGACCATTAAGGTTCTAGACCATTCCTCTATTTAACTAAAATGAGTTTGACCACTGAAAGAAGAATGCAGAGGCTAGTTCTAGTGTAGAGAAAGTAAATTCTTGTTAATTCAAGAAATGAAAGTTTCCAACTTGTAAATGCTATGAAATGACATAAATCATCTAGTTATGTGTTGGTTTGTGGGGGCTTGGACTAGGTTCAGAGTTAGCTGCATTAACTTAAAGTTATTTTCAGTTAAACAGAGCTATAAACTTTGCGTAAACATCTAATCATGCATAAAATAGCATATAACAGTAGATCCAGATCTTTGAAGAGTACTTAAGACAAAATATAGATAAATATCATTCAATTACATGTAAATAAAGAAAATACACAAGTATATAAAAATAGACACATAATTGCTTCAAATATCCTTTATTACTTCAGATCTTCCTTATACAAACTTTCCAGACCCTACGCACATAGTTGCAGGGGCCCGCACACTCAGCTGCGGACTTACCAAGGTCTCCGTGCACTCAGTTGTAGGAGCCTTACCCTTTGCAAAAATGTAGAAAGATTGTACAGACTCAGAACAAACCGAAATCCCATTATGTTCATTAAGATATTTTTTAGATTCGCTAAGACACCCTTTTATATACTCTTTTCTATTACAATACCATGGTCCGCAAACCATGGGTAGATTTCAAAATAATACCAAAACTAAGGGGCTTTGACCTTCCTAAGCCCCTTGAATCATAGTGACTTGCACTACTCATGCTCCGCTCCTCAAAATGTAGAGACTTACAATATTTTAACAAAACTTGACCTAGGGGACCCTGTCCGAATAGGCCTCCAACAAAAATATGTCACTCATCCTTGAGTCACTTTGTTGGTACACTTTGGATATTTTCTTTTGGGCTGCTAAATGAAAACTTCACACAGTGAAGTGTCTCTGTGCATTGTACTTCTGCCTAGCCATCTTTGGTGACCAATTTTTCCTTAGATCAACGAGATCAACAATAAAAACCAAATGTAGTGGAATTCTTTTTCTTCCTCTTGCACCTCATGGAAATCATCCAAGAATTCTTGGCATAGGTACTTTGCCCAATTGAATCGAACCCGCTTGCTACACCAGGTAGCTAAGGATACCACTGGTGTCAGTACTTCATCAGCATGACACTTTCTCATTATTTTTCCTACCAAAATTTGTGCAGAAAACTGCACAAATTCATTGGAGATGGAACTAAGGGCATATACTTGCGATTTCTTGATCAACCTGAAGTCACTTTTCATTTGATCTATGAGATTTTACTCCTATGAATTCCCCACAAAAGCATCTGCGAGGTTTGCGCCCTAATATGGCAGTGCTGTGATTCTTCATATCAGTATGTCATCAATTGGGATGGGCCCTCCCAGCTAGAGACACTCATCATGGACCAATGCCAATCAACTAGAGAACACAAATAGTGTTAATAATGCTTTGGCTAAAATGCGGGACTTACAACATATTGAGCAACCCTGCACGCTCAATATCGGTCGCCCACTTCATTAGTTCAAGTTTTGTAACGCTCACATCCTCATATTATACCATCTTCAAGTGCTTGTTGGGTTCTTGTTATGGAAATTTCTTATGGTCGCTCAAATCCAAATCTTTCGTCTTCACACATGGTACCCAACCTAATAATTCACCCTCAATAGGTACTTCGTATGGTAGAAATGATATGAATACCTTGACTTTTACAGAGTCGAGGTCCTTAGTTACTTTTGCGGTAGGCTTTTGCTATGGTATATATTGAGGCAGCCGAGAAATTGTCTCCACCCCTTCTGCATTGATATCCTCAACCCACACATTCATCTCTACTTCATCCAAGTCCTGAGGTTCCATAGTCTACTTTTTTTATCCATTCTTCCCTTTTGTCTTTTCTTAGTTGGGATCTTCTATGATGATTGTGGAACCGAGAGATGCTGCAGATTTCTCTACGTTTTCTCTTCTTCCAAGGAGGTCGTAGGCTTTGGCCTTGGCGACTTGGGTGTTGTAGCAGGGACTGGAAATGTTTTAGTCATAATGTTCCCTAATCCTATCCTCTAGAACTCTTGCTCGACTTCTGCCCAACTCAGGTAACCAGACATGCAACAACACACTCATCTCTTTAAGTGCAACAACACATAACAATTTCTCAAGAAAAAATGTGGCCAATATGGAGCAGGGTGTGATATTTATAACCTGATTCAAATTTAAATTGTCTGTTCCCTCACAAATATTCCTAATAAATTAAATTTTAGAGGGAAATTTTCCTAGATTTTCACTTTAAATGCATTTCCACCACTCTTTTTAAGGACAAAATCGTTGTCAAAGAAACTTTAGTTGTTCCAATGGTCACTTTTTGCGTAGTCACGTAGAAATCCTCCTTGTGGCGCAGTTACCTCATTGCATCTTCCCCCTATGCGATCTTCCAAAACATCGCACAGCCTTCCTTCTTCGATATTTTCTTTCCTTGGCAGACTAGTTTATAGTCTTGCAGTTTCTTTCAACTGCCAGAAGCATTGAGACTTTTCTGTGGCCATGTAGTCATTTCATAGGGGAAGGATTTTCACTATAAATCTTCAACCCACTCCCATTAATCTTGTCGAGAAATAATTTCTCATTCATCTTCGTGATTTGAATTTTACCACCTTTCAAAATGTCCTTAATTACATACAGTCCTAACCAGTGCATCTGAAACTTCCCCAAAAATTTGGTAAACTCGCTGTCATACATTAGGACCAAAATCACCATTCTTGAAAGTGCACTACTTAATGTGATGATCGTGCCATGAATTTTCTCTAGCTTTATGTACCTACTGATGAAAGCCAGCCAAAAAATGGTCTTCTTCTAGCGCAAGCAGCTACACTAGGTGTGCCTCCATTACTTGTGATCTTCCATCTCAGTTACTACTATGATCCTTAGGTTGGGCACTATGTATTCCATTGGTATTACTGCTTCTTTCTTGTAAACTAGTCGAAAGGGTGTTTTCCTAGTCAATTTCTTACAGGTAGTCTTGTATAACATAGAACCACTGGTATGTGTACATCCCAATCATTCCTATTAACATTGTAGACCATTGTGAGGGAATTCTCCAAGATTTTGTTGAAATATTTGAAAGTTCCATTCGCCTGGGGTTGATATGGCATACTCTTCTCATGGTACATCTGGAACTCTTCTGGTAAAGATGCAACTATGTCATTCAGGAAATGTGACCCTCTGTCATTCATCAAAATATTCATGAATCCAAACCTTGACAAAATAAACTCGAGCATGAACTTCATAGTGGTCTCTGCACTACAATCGTTCAAAAGTTGTGCCTCAGCCCACCTTCTTAAGTACTTCATCATAGTGATAATATAATGTGCTCCTGTCTTCTTTCCCAGTGGCTGAATAGGTCCAACGAAGTCAATTTCCCATTTATCAAATTCTTGTAGCATGAATTGTGGATTTAATGGAAGTCCATGCATTTTTAATGGTCTGCCATCCTTTGACACACATCTCATGCCCTGCAGTATTCCTTGGAATCTTTATGTACCATAGGTCACCATAATCCTGCTCGTAGGATCTTCTGTGCAACAACCTTTCCTGCATAGTGTCCTCCAACGACACCACCATTTCCTTAAGCTAGAATGTTATCTCTTTCATATTTAAGCACATATCGTCATATAACTTCATCTGACCCTATCTTATATAATTTCCCTGCAATCACAGAAAAATCTACAGCCTTGACAACTAATTCCTTCTTCTTCTAAGTCGTATAATCGTTAGGGGATATGACAGTAGATAAAAATTGAATAATTTATGCAAAATGTTCATACGAAACACTGATAGCAAAAGTCTACACATCAGGTAATCCTTCATCAATATTTGTAGGCTCTTTGCCATTATCGATCCTAGAAAGGTGGTCTGGTCCATCATTTAATCTCCCGAGCTTCATTATTACTTCAAAATCATATTCTTGGAGAAGGAGAAACCATCTACAAATTTTCCGCCACAACACACACTTATTGACCACATACTTCAAAGAAGAATGGTTCATGTACATCTTAAAGTGAACACCTAGCAGATAATGCCTGAACATATATAGTGCTTAAACCATGGCCAATCCTTCACACTATGTGGTTTATTAGTTCTTATCGGCCTTAGATAGTTTTAGTTGGCAAAGGAAATCATGTGATCGATATCTCCTACCCTTGGTTGAGTTATGATGACTCCCAACGCTATGCAAGACGCATCCACATGCACATGAGATTCCTTTTTCCAATCCATGAATACTACGATTTGCACCATAACCATCTTCTCCTATAGAGTATCCAAACTCTTTTGACAAATCATCATCCCAGAAAAATGTAGCATCCTTCTTTAACAACTTCTCCATGGACACAGTGATCTATGCGTATGCCTTAATAAACTTCCTATAGTACCCAGTCTGACCAAATGTCACGTGTAGTTGATTTACGTTCTTAGGGAGCTCCAGATTGATAATTACAGCAATCTTAGTAGAATCTGCCATCAATCCCTGCTTACAGATAACATGGCCTAACAATATTCCATAGGGTACACAAAAAATACATTTCTTCAAGTTCAAGGAGCTGTGATACTTCCTACATGTATCCAGCATCAGGTGGTGTTATGAAACGAGCTCACAAAAATATAGAAAAGATAGATCAACGCCTTAGAAATAAGGCTCTTTGATGGGGCAACCTCCTTTACATTACACAAATGAACAATTCTTAGATGATACAGATGACAAGGCCTCCTTTCTATATATAGGATTCTAAGGGGTCATAATATAATCAAAGCCGACATAGAAATAATAATGTAAGGGCACAATAGTAGCAATAGTGGGCTTATATGGGGCACAATAATAACAATATGGGGACTACATGGGCACAACAATATAATAAGGGGGTTGTACTAATAACAATAAGGGGTTACACTAGTAGTATAGGGACCTAACATGCCCCTCTCCTTCAAAAAGTGTTGTCCTCAATGATTGAGTAGTTCTTGATGCTTTTGTATAAAATTCTTGTCCTCCCATGTGGAATATTCAGTGAGTAATTTCTTCCACTTGATGAGATACTCTGAAACTGGTCAATTTCCTAGCTTTCGGGTTTTTGTTTCTGTGACTGCTCTAGGTTCTAATATGATTTTTCCTTCCTCGTAAAGTTCTGGCAATATTGTTTGAACTGGGATCTTCTGCAACTTTTGAATGAGTGGCCACACTTCTTCATCCTTCTTCCATTCATTCCTTGCTTTGTTTATCCAATTTGGTTGGATCATAGAAATAGCACAAGACAATGCTTCCACATCCTCATCATTTCTTAAGAGTGCATTAGCAACAACATTTTTCTTTCATTTTTTGTAGATGATTTCAAAATCATAACCCAACATATTTGTGACCCATCTTTTCTTTTCTTCTAAAGATAATATTTGTTCTAAAAAGCATTTCAGACTATCATGATCCAATTTTAGTTTGAATTGTCTTCCCATTAGGTAAGGTTGCCATTTCTTAAGTGCATGTAGTATTGCCAACATTTCCTTCTCATCAATATCTTTCTTGAGATGTAGCCGTAAAAATACCCAATCGCCTACATCAAAACTTCTTTCACTGTGATGTTGATCTACCTATTGTTTAATTCGATTCTACACCAAAGTAGCATTATCCTTTAAAAGTTGGAGAACTTGTTGTTGATCCTCGATGTGATCTTTCACTACTTAAACCTTTTTCTTATTGATATGTCCTTCTACCTTTAGAGTTAGAGGAGTGGTAATTTCTTCCAATGCTTTACAAGATATGGTCGGATTCATTTCTTGAAGCTCGATGTGATCTTTCACTTCCTGAACATTTTTCTTCTTGATATGTCCTTCTATCTTGATAGTTTTAGGAGTGGTAATTCCAGCCAATCCATTACAAGATATGGTTGGATTCATTTCTTCTTTCTCAATGTGATCTTTCACTTCTTGAACCTTTTTCTTCTTGATATGTCCTTCTATCTTGAGAGTTTTAGGAGTGGTAATTCTTGCCAATGCTTTACAAGATATGGAAGGATTCATTTCTTCTTTCTCTGGGGTTGGTTCCTAGTGTATATCCTCTTCTTTTGATGTTTCTTGATCCTTTTCTTCCTCCTCTTCATAATCTATGTAAAATAATTTCTTCTCAGCACACTTATGACCTTTAGTGCATTTGCATTAACAATTGTAACAAAGCCCTCTTTCTCTTCTTTCTTCCAATTGTTGTGGTGTCACCCTTGTAGGTTGTGGAAGGCTAGGAGAAACAACACTTCCATGTTTATAGTTGTGAGTAGACTTACTTGTTGCCATAAGTTTTCTTTCCACTTGGTAACAAAGCCCTTTTCCTATTTTTTCTCTAAAGAAGGTGTTTCTCTTTGTATTCTCATAATGTGTTATCATTTCCTCCGTGAAAATTGACCACGTAACAAGTTGTTTACGAGAACAAAGCCCTTTATACCATAAAATTGATCTGGCTCTAAATATGAAGATGCAATGCATACCTTTTGTAATAGTGGTACACCATGTAGATCAAAATATTGCTCCATCTGTAGTATCCAATTTACCGAATCCTTGCCATCAAACTTCCTCATATCACCTTTTCTTGATTTTAGGAGCTCAATCTTGAAACGATTGTAACTCTGTAATTTCAGATCTTAAAGTTGTGAAATTGCAACCTACAGTATCCCTCTACGTCCTCTTTCCAATGCCACCAGTTTGATCAAAATTGGATTCTCCAAGGAAGAGTTATGCAAAATCTCCCATCGTGACCTGATTATAGACTAGTTCAGTAGAGCGAACTTGTATGGCGTTCCACGTGTCACTGTTTCGACCTTAGTACCTGAAACTAATATACAGAAAACAAGAGGCTATCCTCTTTCTGAAACTTCTTACGATATTTCAATCCGATGCTCAAAACAAAAGTTATGATGATTTTCCCTAAGTCACCTCAGTGTTTGGAAAGTAATTCGAGAGTTTGAAAAAACACCAAATTCCTCATATCATATCTCCACAAATATAGCGAGAAAAGCTTGGAAATTTGGACCTGAAGTTCAAAACTATTTCTGCCAAAATGGTTTTTTTTTAAGCTTCTGAAACGTCGCAGAAAAAAGTTATAGCGAAAATTCCATGATGACCTATTTTAGATGAAATTTTTGAGCTTGCAAAAACTATAACTTCCTCAAATCATATCTCCAAACTTATAGCACGACAAGCTATGAAATATGGACGCAAGGTTTAGCGAGATTTCTTCTCAAATGGGTTTTCTTTTTAGCATCTGAAACATCACAAAAATAAAGTTATAACAAAAATTCCACGATGACCTCTTTGGAGCAGCGAAACCCTAGAATGCAAAGCTCTGATACCAAGTGTTATGAAACGAGCTCACAAAAAAATAGAAAAGATAGATCAACACCTTAGAAATAATCCTCTTAGAGGGTGTTATAGACATTTTTGGGCCCTACAACCCCAAGCATGAAATGTCCATAAATCAAGGGCTCCTAAGTCCCTAAAAGTGTTGTTCTAACCCCTAAAGGAACAAGGTCAACAGATTATAGCTTCTCCCAAAAGTTCTCCATGAAAAACTGCTCAGAATTGGTCAAAACAGGATCATTTCAGCTGCTCCACTGGCTAAGTGCATTGTATCTCACCTAAATACACTGTGAGGGTGCGTTGCATTTCAAAAATCCCTTCTGTGGGGTGCGATGGGCGAGAAATGACAAATGGAAGTGTCATTCCGCGAGGTGGAGAGGTAATGGAAGCTTCCAGAATCTTCTCCTCTGACACTTGCCTCACTGAATTCGACCAAGGATGAGTAAGAGGCCATTAGTCTTCAAGTGGAAGCAAGAACTATCAGAGATAAGACACTAATCAAATCACAAGCTGACTCATTCCCCTTACAGATATCTATATATGGATCCCTCATCCCAGAGATCCGGGAGGCTGGAATTTTGCATATTGTAAGGAATTGTTGTTGGTTTCTTGAGACAAAAATCAGATTGTTGGGTGATCTAAGCTTTGTTTGAGGTGAAGAGGGGCTTTTTTGCTGGGAGGTTGATGTGGGGCCAGAACCACTGGTTGTAACTCCTCTTGGCTCTTTTCTTGTTTATCAATAAAAGCTATTCAAGTTTTCCTCCATGCTTTTGTGTCATTGATGCTTGCTACATTTGTATGGTCAATTTACATCTGATCCTAGATTGTTTATGATTATAGATCCATGTCTTTGTATAGTGCTATGCTTCTGTGATCTTACATGTACTTTGTGAAGCTGGGCGTGCAAGGGAGCAGGTAGCTGAGGACTATCAAAGAAGAGAGGGATCAAATCAGGAGATTAGCGCAAGACAGAGGTTGGTCTTTCTGTTCCTCTCTATCTATAATTCATAAAGGAAAAACGAAAGTAGCTTTTCTCTGTTTGTTTCTAAGGCAGATGTCACACCTTAGTGGGATAGAGCAATTCTATATAGACACTTTTCCCTGTAACAAAATGGCGACTCCGCTAGGGAGATTATTAGTTTGTTTGTATATCATTCTTTGTTGTTTGTTTCATAAACTTACAAGTAGCATTCGAACTGCATTTGCCATAAAAAATGCAAAGTAGATAACTGCTCCTTCAATCCATCTACTGGGTCTGTTTATGATTTAAACAACTAATTCAAAAACTATCTGATTGCCCTTGTGATAGCTCTTAGATCCTCCTTAGATCTACCCCTAATTGTTGCATTACTGATTTCTTTTTGCTCAGCCAAAACCCAAGAACTGAACTGCAAACTGTGACCTGGAACCCGAACACAGTCTCATTCCTGGCCCAGCGCAGGTAATGTTCAGAGATTCTGAATTTCAGTGCACTTCCCGAGTGGACAACCTGCGCTGCATTTCAGATTCTCTGTGTTACAGGTGCGCTGATTAGACTAGCTCTGTGCAGTTGTGGCTTCTGTGGTTCATTCTTTCTAGTTCTATTCCTGAATTTTGCTGCTTGTGATCAGTATATGTCTGTTTGAAACCCCTTTTCCTTGCTGTTATTCTGTCTCCTTTGTACAAAAGAACTATAGATGTTTTTGTGTGTTTGTTGAGTCATTTACAGTTCTCCTTTGCAAAAGTAGCGTAATCGTACTGTCGTCCTTTGATTTGAAACTGTCGCAAGTGTCGATTTCAATCGTAGGAAAGAGTTTGATTACTGTTGATGGTTGATTATCCTGTTACTGTTTCTTTTGGTTTGAATTTGTAATTTTCTAGTGTCGAGAACAAGTATTCAGTTCAAAATCGTAAAGTGTTGTGATCATCTCCATTTTTTGATTTCGAAAAGAAACTTTTTGATATTTGTCACTTGAAAATAAATTCAGATTTGTGCATCAACTTTCTTTTTAGCATTCATATACCAAGAAAGTCGAAAAAAAATACATGCATGTGCATTTGCATATAGACAGTTTGATTGGCTTGATTTAGGAAAGTGAATTTTAGAGTGTGCTCTTTGCTCTTTGTGAAAAGATTCTGTCTTTCTTTTCCCTAGTAGCTAGGATTTTCATTGCATAAAGGAGATAAAAAGTTTGTTTATCATCTTAGATTGCATTTTAGGAATTACATCTACATCTCGTGGTGAACCCGAAAGGCAAACTTCATAAACAATATCAACTTAAAATAAATTCAATGAAACTAACAACGCTTTGGAACTTAACGCACAACATTTAGAAGTCTAGGCTAGAGATGTATTCCGACGTCATAAAGCCTGGTAACTGTTCTTCTCACTGATGGTTGGGTGATTGCCCCACTTTGAGACAATAAGTGCCAGTACGAACTTGTGCTCCCACGTACCGTCGACTATATTTTGGGAGACCCCAATAGGCTTAATCCTTTATCCATAGGAAGCCATATCTGCCGCCCTATCGATCGCAATGCACTGAACATAGCATTCGGGAAGATTGACTGCCGTACTGTAAAAAGTATTCTACAGTTTTGCGATTGGTTTGGTAATCCCTCTACCTAGATTTCCAGAGCAGTCCCTTTCGTTCCTTTTCAGACTCTTTAACAGAAAAGGTCCATCTGAGCACTTGTCACTTCAGGCTCATTAAAAATCGAAGGAGACTAGAGTCATCATTTGATTTTTCTCGACTCTTAAAAATTGAAAAAACAAATTGTGTCAAAGCGTCTAAAATTTATTTTAAACAGAATAATCATCGCCTTTCCCTTGTTGGTCTTCGAACTTAGTCTCCCTTCATCACAAGTTCTTGTAGAATCGCTAGGAAATCTTTTGGATAGACTAGAAATGTCTGAACAACCGTCAACATCTAGGACTGTGTTGTCTGACGCAGTAGTGGCAGAGCCTCCTGCTGCTACTCCAACGATGTTTGATGGTATACCATCTGTCCCGGCAAGTTATCAACAACAAGCCGAAGTCCAATCAGGGACTGTTTCGACGACATGGTCAGTTCCTATTTCTTCATCTAGATTATCATCTGGTATTTCTTATGTTGAAACTCAACAAATTGATCCAATGTGTCTTCAAAGGCCAATCTACCCTTTAAGTACTGGATTTCCACCATATGGAGGGCAGTATGCCTTTTCATTGTTCCCTCCCAGAGAACAACCATATGGGAGTTTACAACAAAGTTCAGGTCAAACTGGAATTACATCCAGCGGTTGGGTACCAATACTACCTCAGCAACCAAGGGTTGTATATTCAATGCAACCAGTCCACCCTGTGTCGAATATTCCCACTATACCTGCTATGGCAATTTCATCGCAAGTACAAGCACTACCTGTTGCATGTCAACCTCAAGTTTCTCAGGTTGCAATACAACAGCCTCTTGTCTCAACGACTCAATCACAACCTCAGGTTAGTGCCTCCTTATCTGGAGCGACTCAGGCTCAAACAAGTACTATGACTCCTCATCTTGGTCAATCATCCAGTATTGGGCAACAGCAAATGGTCCAACAACCATGGCTGATTCAATCTCAACAACCGCAATTCCAACAAGTATACCAAGGTTCTGAGCAAAAAATCTTTGCAAATAGTGGACAGCCGTATATTCAAAACGGTCAAAATCAACCATTTTACAATGGTCATGCCCACCAACCATACCAAAGTTACCAGCATCAAATGCATTATGCCGGTATGCAAAGACCAACTGCTCAGGCAATCCCATCTTATCCTGGGTATGCTTCACCTAACCTGAATCAACAGTTACCCTTTGTGGCAACTTTAGAGTTACCTTATTTAAATCCGCTGACGAATGATCCAATTGCTTATGCCCCTTGGTGGCCAGCGATTCCGCATAAAATTCCATCAAATATTCCTAAATTTAATGGAAATCCGGGTGAAGACCCGTCGAATCATGTGATGACATATCATCTGTGGTGTTCATCAAACACCCTAAATGATGATTCGATTAGGCTTCGCCTTTTCCAGAGGATGTTAACTGGTCCGGCAGCAAAATGGTATATCGAGTTACCTAGAGCTTCATTTGACAACTTCAGTACCCTAGCCACAACCTTTTTAACCCATTTTCAGTTACCGATAAGGTACGAAACGGGAACATAACTTCTTACCGATTTCAAACAAACAATGGCCACTCATATATCTGATCATATACATGAGTGGCGACGTTGTCGTAGAATGGTGAAAACATATGTTCCCGATCAGCTTTTAGCTGAATGGTTTATTAAGTCATTATTGCCTTCCATCACGGAAGATGTGGCAAAAGGGGGAGTCGTCACCGAAGAGTAGGTTATTTCTCGTGCGCAATATTTGGACTTAATTTACACTCAGTCTGGCACGCTCTATGATAAAATACCTGACGCTCCTAGACTGGAATCCTCAGTTCCTCCTCCTCCTAAATCAAACAATGACTCTCATGCCAGCGACGGTGTGATTGGCACAACAGACACGAAATTGACAAAGGTTACATCTAAAAAGGCTCGTAAGATTTCTAGTCAAAATGCAAATGAGGAACTTCTTGCCTCGGAAGTAAATGCCATGTCAACCGACAAGGGCAAACAACTGAAGCAACCAGGGGGCAAGAAGAAAAAGAAAGGAAGGAAAAAGAAGCAGGATGAGTCATCTCCTAGAAAACCTTCTACAAACCCTTCTGGGCAAAGGAAACCCCCTACGGGGTGTCATATATGCAATGAGGATCATTGGACGAGAGATTGTCCACATAAAGTTGAAGTTAAGAAACTCTTTAAGAGTTCAAAAACCTCAGCAGTATTGACTGATCCGTTTCCAAACCCGGGAACCAAACTGGTTGCTAATCAAAATGCTTCCCGATCCCAAGTGCTTATGTTGTCTATCTCAGAGCAGCAAAATGGTGCTTTGACAAGGAATAAATATTACGGGAATCCACAGTTGTCGAATAACAAGGCTAATGAACAACCTAGTAGTTTGACAACAACTTTGACCGAAGTTGTGCCACCGATCGTTCCTGAACCAATGATAAAGTCGCCAAAGGGAGTAGTACACAAATCGACATTTAATCCTCGTGCAAAAGTAGCACAAAATTATAATATAGTAGAGGACCTGGCACAATCGTCGTCCGCTATGTCGACACTTGATGTACCACAAAATTCCCCCTCCCAAAAGAAAACTTTATTATCAGCAATAGGTGGGATTGACCCAATGGATTCCAATCTTGTGGCCTATGATCATAAAGGATATGACCCTCAGTTACCAGCTCAACTAGCTTTCCTTATTCAAGTGAAAGCCCTCAACAAAATTGTTCATCGAACAATTATTGATGAGGGGGCATCTACATGTATTATGTCGATGAGTTGCTGGAAAAATTTAGGCTCACCACCCTTGTCGCGATCATCAACAATGTTAAAAGCATTTGATGGATGATCATACACTCCATACGGGATTTTAAGTAACTTGCAAGTTGAACTAGGGGGGAAAACAGTAGAAATAGATGTTGAAGTAATCGACGGAAACCTCGATTACAACATCCTACTAGGAAGACCATGGATATATGCCATGGCCGCAGTTGTGTCGACCTACTTCAGGAAGATTGCATTTCCCTTCCAAGGAGGAATTACAATCGTCGACCAACAAACATTTCTCCCCAACAGTTCACAAGTTACAGGAAGCATTCCAATGATCCATGGAAGCAATCATTCGCTTCAAAATATAGGAGTAGGTCTCCTAAAAGACCCTGCCTTAATGGGTACTTTTGCCCTACCACCTCCGAGTAACCTGGCGGAAGTGGCCACGGTGGAAACCTACAATATGAAATCTTCTATATATAATGGATTCGGAAGATTCCTAAACATTTTGTCAGCATGGATCATCGCCCTAATAGAAATATTGTAGCAATCAATTTTCTTGGCCTGGGGGGCAAACCCAAATCAGCGCTCATCGAGTGTTTGGATAGATAGGTCTAAGGAATATGGTACCACTTCAGATCCTTGGTCGCATGTACATTCTATAGACAAAGGAATCAATCAGTCAATGATGTTAGGAGAGGCACCATGGGAAGATCACCACCATCATTCCCATCTCCCGGATTACAACGAAGATTATTCCAATGTCCTTAATCATCCTTCAGTTTTTGATTTTCTGTCAAATACTATAAATACGGTGGATTATGAGGATAGTTCTTTTACTGTGTCAACCTCATTAAAAAATGAAATGACTCCCTTTCCAAATCGAGACTTTGATTACGATCTCGTAAAATCAAAGTCGAGTCTTTCGAAGATCTCGAAGGTAAACCTTCATTCCAACCACCGAGTTGAATGCAATGAAGCTTGGGGGGCATGCACCTATATTTGCGTTATTATGCTGGGGACATGCAAACTTATCACGAGCAGTGTTACCACAGGTTTCAAGCTCATTAAAAAATAAACCTAGCCTCGAGCAGTTTTAGCACATAGTTCAAGATCGTTAAAAAATAAACATAAGCCATGAGCAAATGTTTCCCCCCGTGTTTAAGCTCGTTAAAAAATGAACTATTCCCCGGTAAATAACCATCGTGAATGTAGTACTTCAGCCATTAAAGCCTTGGTCGTGTTTGCACCGTCACCTCCACTTTTACATTGGCCGATCATTCACCCCCATTTGATTGTTTACCCATTTTGAGGAACAGCTGCGAAGAGTGATTTCACTAGCCATCCTTGTGACACTGCCGTGATTGGAAAATTCCAAACCTTACCTGGAATTAGCTGCTACCCATTTTATCACTCGTTCCTCAAAAGACGAGTCTCCTTTAAGCTCTTTTCAACTGACTCATAAAATATGAAAAGATTGCCAAGCCATTGGCCTCTCCAGCTCGTTAAAGGACAGGAAGTGCTATCCCTCCTCTAGATTTTAATCTTTTTGGACCTGAGGGATTATTACACAAAAAGATCGAGTGCTTGTTTTGTTCGGCTCGTTAAAAGTATCGAAAATTCATCCCTTCTGTATTGTTTTATACTTTTTCGGACTTAAGGGATTAGATGACGAAAAAGGAATTTTGGAGTTACCTTTACGTTCCTTTTCAGACTCTCTAAAATTGAAAAGGACCAAGTTATCTTTGTCATTAAACTCGTTAAAAGTATAATAGCGACAAACTTGTCTATAGACGAGAACGAGTTTCACTATCACTAGGCTCGTTAAAACATAGCGATGGGTTTGCCCGAAGGGCAAATTATAGAACAAGCATATGTTATCCTCCTCAAGCTTGACAAAAATAAAGAGGTACTGGTTAGCAATGACTGGGGAAAATTGGGAAGAAAACTTGAAGAAACTTTGTTGGTAGCAAGTTGCTCTTGAACATGACACTTCCACTCCATGTCCGAGTCGGGTTGGGTTGTTTCATTCACCGGTCACATCACCATGGTCACACCATACCATCCACATTTGGGGTTAATGCTACCGATCCATCACATCAGTGTCGTCGATATTTTCAAGAGAAGTCATTCAGAGAATTCACCTGTGTCCCACCCACTACCATACATTATACTCCATTCTTTCATGACCGCCACCTTGAACCTTATATCACCAGATCGTTTTCACCTCCATTAAAATAATTTGCTCCGTTCTCTGTCATTGATGTGGGATTCATTAAGGCCCTCCTGTGATGGATCACTTCTTGTCGACATCAACTCATTATCCAAGAAGTTGATCTAGGAACACCCCATTCAGTACTTTGAAGCTTGCATACCTCAATGACAAGTTTCTTACTTCTGGCGACAGGTTTACATCAATGGCCATCGACCGAAAGATTTTGCGTGGTGTTCGACGCCAAGTCCTTTATTCAGACCATGTAAATTGTACTACAGTACCTTGAGGGTCATTATCATTATCGGTGATTCCTCTCGCGCTTGTTAACAGTTTACATCATTGACTGGTAATCAAGCGATGACTTTCCATGTTCGACTTCAGAACATTTCTCACATGGATCGACTTGTACTTTGAGTGAAGATCGGACGAGATTGAAGACCCCGGATCTAGTTTCATCCATCCGGGCTGCGATATATATTCAGGGAAATAAAGACATTAAATGTACATCATTGCTGCACAGATAATCATCCACTCAAAAGGATGATGGCTCTATCAGAATCATCAGTCTACACTCAGATGATTGTCTGTCCTATGTACATGAAAATGAATTTATAAAGCTGAGCATGGGAATGCCCGCCTCAGCTAGATCATGAAGATATTATGAAGATAATGTATTGTATTGTATCTTATTACAGGTCTCCTCTCAGCATTGAAAGAACTTCAGATCCTCATAATAAAGCATTTCACTCAACATCAAAAGATTAACGACCTCATGCTTTAGGGGGCAACTGTTATAGACATTTTTGGGCCCTACAACCCCAAGCATGAAATTTCCATAAATCAAGGGCTCCTAAGTCCCTAAAAGTGTTGTTCTAACTCCTAAAGGAACAAGGTCAACAAATTACAGCTTCTCCCAGAAGTTCTCCATGAAAAACTGCTCAGAATTGGTCAAAACAGGATCATTTCAGCTGCTCCACTGGCTAAGTGCGTTGCATCTCACCTAAATACACTGTGAGGGTGCGTTTCATTTCAAAAATCCCTTCTGTGGGGTGCGATGGGCAAGAAATGACAAATGGCAGTGTCATTCCGCGAGGTGGAGAGGCAATGGAAGCTTCCAGAATCTTCTCCTGTGACACTTGCCTCACTGAATTCGACCAAGGATGAGTAAGAGGCCATCAGTCTCCAAGTGGAAGCAAGAACTATCAGAGAGAAGACACTAATCAAATCACAAGCTGACTCATTCCCCTTACAGATATCTATATATGGATCCCTCATCCCAGAGATCCAGGAGGCTGGAATTTTGCATATTGTAAGGAATTGTTGTTGGTTTCTTGAGACAAACATCATATTGTTGGGTGATCTAAGCTTTGTTTGAGGTGAAGAGGGGCTTTTTTGTTGGGAGGTTGATGCTGGGTCAGAACCACTGGTTGTAACTCCTCTTGGCTCTTTTCTTGTTTATCAATAAAAGCTATTCAAGTTTTCCTCCATGCTTTTGTGTCATTGATGCTTGCTACATTTGTATGGTCAATTTACATATGATCCTAGATTGTTTATGATTATAGATCCATGTCTTTGTATAGTGCTATGCTTCTGTGATCTTACATGTACTTTGTGAAGCTGGGTGTGCAAGGGAGCAGGTAGCTGAGGACTATCAAAGAAGAGAGGGATCAAATCAGGAGATTAGCGCAAGACAGAGGTTGGTCTTTCTGTTCCTCTCTATCTATAATTCATAAAGGAAAAACGAAAGTAGCTTTTCTCTGTTTGTTTCTAAGGCAGTTGTCACACCTTAGTGGGATATAGCAGTTCTATATAGACACTTTTCCCTGTAACAGAGGGGGAAACCTCCTTTACATTACACAAATGAACAATTCTTAAATGATACAAATGACAAGACCTCCTTTCTATATATAGGAGTCTAAGGGGTCATAATATAATCAAAGCCGACATAACAATAATAATGTAAGGGCACAATAGTAACAATAGTGGGCTTCTATGGGGCACAATAATCACAATATGGGAACTACATGGGAAAAACAATATAATAAGAGGGCTTTACTAATAACAATAAGGGGTTACACTAGTAGTATAGGGACCTAACAGGTGGAGACTAAAGACATGTTTTTTGAGTAGCTGAAACATTGTCCAATCATCGAAGTAGACTTCCAAAAAATTATGAATGAATTCCTTGAATGTTGCACAAACTACCCTTGATAAAATCACAGGAGAATTTTTTAGTCCAAAAGGCATGACTGTATATTGGAACGACCCCCATTTTGTAGTGAATCTAGTCTTACTTATATCCTCCAGCACCATCTTAATTTGGTGGTATCCCGAGAATCCATCTGTAATTGAATAAGTTTCATGTCCACCAACATTCTTGAGAAATTCATCTGTAAATGGCATAAGGAATGGATCATGTACACATGTGTCATTTAACTTTTGCGGATCCTAATATCATCCTTCACTTTCTTCTCTTGGACCACCATAGGACTGACCCACTCAGATTCTTCTACAAACTCAATTACTCTAGTTGTGAGCATCTTATTTAGTTCCTCTCATACCTTTTCCTTGTATTTTGGATTCAAATGATATGGGTGTTGCTTAACTACCTTTGCATTAGGTTTTAAATTGATCTTCATCATCCCCAAATATCCCATTATCCCTTTCAAGTTAGAGAGTAATAATTCATCTACCTTATCCATTGTATCTTCATCCCAATAGTCGCCAATGTTCGCAAATTTTGATTTTTCTTCTGAACCAACATTTACTTGCTTTATGGGCACTTGTTGCGAAATATCAAGGATCTCCGCATTAGGTCCACCAACTTCAGGTTGTCTCTCTGATTCAGGGATATAATATTATGTGGATCCTCATAACCTTCTTCTATCTTGACATTGTAACATTCTAAAGCATGTTGTAGCTATGTACTCCACTCAGGTTGCACCCACATGATAGGTTCGACGAGTGTTTGGAAGATCGTTGATTTAATTTCCTGAAAAGCTTCATCAATGTATTCGAACCAATATTCAAAATTGAATGTCAGCAAGAAACTTTCCTTAATCTCATCCCAATCAATGGTTTGGTGTCACAACTCCATCTCTAAATACTAGTTCTTTGGGATCACAACTAGGGTATGAATAAAGATATGCACCCACTCAAGTTGAGGTATCTCACCCCACACCTTAGTCCATCACACCATATGTTCACGCGGATCATCCTTCCAGGTGTATTTTTCAGTGAGTCAGGTGTTCGCGTAGCCAAATCTTAATTGCATCATTCCATGATATTCCTTCAAGTCAGAAAAATTATCCCTGTGTGTACCCAACCATCTTGCAAGTGTAGCTCTTAATGCTAGATCTAAGGCCTAGAACCGATGTTCCTCTGGTATATCCCTTTCAAAATGGTCAAGAAATATATTGACATCACCCAATCCCTCATAAAAGGGTAACTTACATACCTTAGTAGTACATAACATAGCTCTTTTGTAAACTGAGTACATCGCACTGTAGAGACCTCATGTAACCGACTCTGCCAGTTTTCTAACTCTTCGTCTCAATCTGATTGATAGGAACTATCCTTCTCCCAGCTGATCCTTCCATCCACAGTGGGATTGAACCAATCTTCATTTCACGTGATTAAATTATAGATGTGCTCAATCTCTTCATCTTCATAATAGTCACGGTTCAGTTCTATGTACTGCACACCCTCAGCTGGATCCAATAGGACAATTACCCGAAGTTCATTATTTTCAAATACCATGCTTTTCTTCTTTAAGTTAATGATTGCATTCACTTCAAAGGCCCAATCAATCCCAAGCAACGCTGGGTATGGATTTATATCATCGATGATCTCAATAACTTCAAAATCAGACGCTGCTCTTACACCTTCAATATCTACAGTTACTCCATGCAAGTGACCCATTGGAATTATTTTTTGTTGGTTCATCATGTGCGGCTGAATAGGAAACCACTATAACTTAGGCTTTCCCATGCATTCCCAAGTCTTCTGTGGCAGTATGTTAGCATGGGAGCCTAAGGATAGGATTGCCTGATCCATTTCAATATCACCAATCTGTGCAGTCAACCGCATCTCCCTACTAGTTCTCTTCTTGATTTCGTTCACCTTATTAACTGGGCATTGTTCTGTTAATGACTTATCCTTGTTGGTGCAATTATCTATTAGCCCTTGCATTCCTTCTACTACCTTCTATTCCTGTAATAACTTCATGCAGGTCTACAGAAATG
Source organism: Pinus tabuliformis (assembly GCA_031772625.1). Taxonomy (NCBI): domain Eukaryota; kingdom Viridiplantae; phylum Streptophyta; class Pinopsida; order Pinales; family Pinaceae; genus Pinus; species Pinus tabuliformis. Next base: position 1,426,094,973 of record CM062804.1, read on the forward strand.
ATTTTAACACAGTAGGATCTGAATCTTGTGTTGCAATAGTGTCTTCAAGTTTCTCCTTTCGTAAGACTATCGGCATCTGGTTCTGAGATGCAAAAGCACCTGGACCCATAAACCTCTTTCTTGTGGCCACAAACTTCTCTTTTTCTCTATGTAAATCAAACCCAACATTCTTCTCACTAGCTTTTGCGAACCATGAATCTAATTATGGTTTTTTTCCTTCCACCTTGTCTTCACCAATGGCTACACCTCTTCATGTGACTATGTTGATACTGGGATCGTCTTTGTGTGGCTCGAATCTCATCAACTGAAAATTTTGCGTCAGGTGCGGGTTCTTCTTCTCCTGCATCTTCGCTATTAAGATCGAGCAATCTTCTATAACATGATCAAATTCATGACAATACTAACACGAAGGGTGTGTTGGATTCTGACAATCATGCGTAAAGTGTCTTGGTTCTCCATAGTTCTAACAAATAATCTATCCCCAACCTCTTCCAACTCCTCCTCCTCATCCTCTTCCCTGGTCTTGGAATCCTCCTCAAGTTGTAGGTTATCCTTGGTCATTCTACACATAGTTTTCAACCTCCACTCTATACAACAGAGTTATGTCCATCATTAGTTCATAGCTTCGACAATTCCTCTCATCATGACCAACCGATTTACAAAAGTTACAAAATATTTTCTTTGGAAACTGTATAAACTTCTGTAATAGGGAACAATTATCTATGGAATGTTGTCCTGATACTTGGCAGATGCTACACCAGGTACTTGCATAGGTTCTTGATCCAGCGGAATATTCTGGCTTTAGCGAGTCAGGACCTCCCACAGCTATATAATCCCGGAATACCGGGCACTAATCCTTATCATGACCTTTGGCCTTGCATTTTGTGCACCAAAATTCAAAATGTTCCTATGAGTTAACCTCCTTTCCCTTCTTCAGATCCTGCAACTCCATATGGAGGCTTCCTAGCTGCGCCTAGATTTGTTAAACTCCTACATTCATATTCTAGATTGGCGAGGCTTCTAGCTTAATCGTGATTTCCAACACTTTGACCTTAGACCCAATCTTCTGCTGAGATAACAACAATCTATTGATGGTGTTGGACCTGCCAAACATGTAAGGGAATGTCCCTGGTAAGAAGTCCCAATTAGACCTCAGACCATTTGGTGTAGGAGTCCCAGTAGTGGGTCGTACGATAATGCCTTAATTGTGGTTTCGCACAGAGGTAAGATGTTCCTGTTGGTAACAAGGGTGTGACAGCTGCAGTAAGTCAAGGAAGGTGCATGAGAGGTTCTAACACACTGAGGGTGAGGTGAGTGTGCCCCATGGAAACCTATAATAGTACGCGGCTCGGAAGGGACCACACAAGAGAAGATGCATCACAAGATAGAAAGAAAGTTAGCGAGCAATCCAAGGTGATGGTTAAACCAACAACAAATTTCAGAAAGATTAATACATACTTATACAGAATAGTCCATACATACATGTGTGAGAAAAAAAATACATATATCATTTAGAGTAGACCAGATAGCATAGAATACAATACAACATATGCATGAAACATGTTGGCTCGGTTATATTAAGCAGTGTAAGTTCCAGTCATACAATACATCCATGTCTAACCACTAGTTTTGATAGTGGAACATTACAGCCACAACTGCCTGCTCCTCCAAAGAGATATACTAGCTCTGCACAGTGGAGAAGCCAAGGCTCATTACAATACTATCCAATATCTCTCCAAGATAGCCTTATGGAAAGCTTGGTTAACCAAAAGCCTTTACAATGAGTTATGAGGTTCTATTTATAATAAAGGGTGGGGTGACCCTTTACATTCCCCTTTGTGGCATTCTGTCTACCCTCATGACTCTTCATCTACTCTATGATTGTTACATCCAACTATCGGCACTTAAAACTTCCACTTGACAAGATGTTACATTACAATGCACATGTGCCCATGTGAGACAAAATGGCTTGAGCAAGCCATGTAAGACATCACGGACACTCAGTCCATTGTGGTGATACCAACTATTTGACATGCTTGTGATGGTGAAGGTTGTGAGTTGATGCCAAGTTTGGTCATCTGTGATGGTGTGCATGCACTCCATGGTGACATCTTGCTAAAGTGAACTCTTTCCTCTGTGCATCCGGGTGCATTGTTATGGATCCTCAATCCAACTCACCTACTGGCATGCGCATGGTTTTCTTAGGTGCGGCTGAAATGGAAACACACTAATGCATAGTGTCTGTGCTGATCTTCTGGTGTGTACTAGTGGTCATTCACATCAACCGTCAACTGCATGTTTAGCTCTAGTCAGACTTGCTTCTTGTCTTTGCCTTGGTGAGTGTGTTGAATGGGTGGGATCGCATGAGTTCAAAAAATGACATGCATGTTGCTGAATTCCCTTACATTCGATCAACAACACTCCTCACCATGTCTACTCCATGTCAACTGCTGGGATGGATCTATAACTCGTACATGTGCAATTTCATCTGTGAGTGCATGTTTCACCCCCTGTTGTACCTGTTCCTAGTGCAACTCATTCTCTTGTTTATGTAGTTCCTGTTCTTCCTTGATTTGTTGCTTCAGCATATGCAACTCCTTCTCTATTCCATTTTGTTCCTTCACGTGATCTTCATGTCACACAATCACCTCATAGCCCGCGTCTCCAAATTTTATTTCATCACAAGTAGATCTCCTTGAGCTTGCAACTTTGTCCTACCTCAGTGTTGTCAACAACATTCCTCTTGCGTTCATTGCATTCGGTATGCTACCTTCAGTTGTTGTTCATTGTGTTGCTCGCTATGATGTTGCTTCCGTCATATCTTGACATCCTTGTCTACAAACAACTTGATGTCTTCATGGGTAGGAAAGTTCATAAACACTTGATCGAATGCATCCCCAAGTGTGCTCTAAATGGTGTCTTCAACTCTGCTCTCCTCGAAACCATTGTACTTGTACTGCTGAGAAGTAGATGAACACCTATGATGCTTGGAGACATGGAAATACTCATGACAATAAATCAGTTAGTCGAAAACCAAAACGAACTTGAGAACTGACTTGCAACATACCTGTGCGACTGATCACGAAGGTCGTGCAATTTCTGTCAGGAGGTTGGGAGACTGACTACCAAAACTATGCAAGGCATATTCTAAGTTGTCAAGAGGCTCACTAACTGCTAGAACTGCGCAATGCACATTCCAGCCTAGCCTGTTTAGTATTGAAACTGCACAATGTGCAATTTCAATCAGCAGTGACATGCAACCTGCAAACTGCATTGCATAGTTTCTAGGGCCAATAGGACACTGCCTCCAAGAATTACACAATGAAAGCCTGGATGCCTGTGCATGGCTAGACTTACACAATTTCTGGAGGGAAAGTAGAGTCTTCACTTCCAAAAATGTGCAGTGCTAGCTAGGCAAGGCACAGTCCGAGCAAAGGCAGCCCAGTCTAGCCTACGGGTGACTGAAAACATGAGAATTTTGAATGCATAGTGGGATGAGTGTAAACGAGAGTGAATGATCATTCATGCAAACAACAAGTGTAGGATTTTGAAAATGGGTGTTGGCTTGATGGGCCTTGACCCAGGTTCAGCGTTATTCAGCCAAGCAAATCCCTACACTACTGGCCCTTACAGCATCAATCTGCAGAGCGCAGACCGAAGTCTCACTCGAAGTAGTAAGGGGGGATGCAAGAACCAAGTTTCTGCACCCTAAGACGGTTGTCATGTTGGTTTTATACCTTAGCTCCTTCCTTCGTGCAGATTGATAAACCTTTAGGGCTTATCAATGTACTTTCTCTTCTGTCTCTTAGAACCTTCGTGAAGGTATACGATGGTCCTTCGTGGAACCCTACCTAATGGCTTAGGTACTTACGTGCCTTTGTTACTATGTTATTGTATAATTTCCTAGATTATCTTACATGTTCATCGAATTTACCATGCAGTTAAGATTATCTCCGCTTAAACATATATCATTATTTGCGTTCATCTAACAGATAGAAACATATACATTCACACATCAGATTAGCATTATAACATAAACCCAGAACTTAACATAACATAATCACATGTGATCCATGGAGGAAAAAGACACAATAATTTCAGAATACTTCTCTTTATTGATGATTTAGCTTTTCAATATAGACTATGTCCGCCCTATGCACACAACTGCAGGGGTTCGTGCACTCAGCTGGACTTCTACCCTAGGCCTCTGCGCACTTAGCTGCAGAGCTCTTCCTATGCTAAAACTCTCACTCTTAGCTCTTTACATACTCATCAAACACTTCTACTTCTCTTCCTTCCCCCTTAGACTCATCTAAGACCTCCTCTTTATATAATCCCATGGTCCACAGACCAAGGGTAGATCTCTAAAACCGACACAACTTATCTAGACTAAGGGCGAAAAACCCTTTTTGACTCTTGATATCTTCACACCCCGTGACCACAAAATGCAGATACTTTACATTTATTTATACAAACTTCGGGCCTTCTGCCCCAAAACTTGGGTTTTTAACACCAAAATTGACCCCTAGGGGACCCGTTCCCAACAACGAGAAAGCATGCATATTTGTGAAGTGAGTAGCTGCAACAGTGACCCTCGATGAAAAACAATGTCATGCATGCGAAAAAAATGAGATGCAAATGAAAACTAAAATGGTGTTGAAAATAGCAACAAGAAATGCAAAATATAGAAGTGCTAAAAATAGCACTGCGATAAATAGCATTTCAAGATACCTTCCTATTTTAGTTAGTATCTGAACAAAAATAGAGAAGTAAAATTTGAATTCGATCTTAGAAGTTGTTTGTAAAATAATTAATTAATTCATCTTGAGTTAATTAGTTGTAGAAAATGAAACATGAAGCCTATGTGGGGACATGCAATAGTTATCCCATTAATTGAGGAATTTATCCCTCAGTTAAAGAGATAAGGATGAGTTGTAATATTGAGTTGTAATTAGTTAGCTCAGTTAACTGGGTTAAGTCCAGTTATACTAGTTCAAATAGTTTTTTGAACTTATTGTGAGTTCAGTTAGTTAATGCATGCATGCATGTAACTGTTGCACTTTAGATAACTGAATATTCTCTCATAAATAACTCAAGCATGTCAGTTCAATCAGAGACCCAGTTGAGATCAGATGATGGGACAATGTACTATCATTTGTGGTAATATTCCATTTTGAATATCTCTTGCATGCATAAGGAATTCATTCCTTGGAGATTGCATAGTTACTTCTTCAATTTAGTGAGTGTGTTGTTAGTCCAGTGTTTGCAGCCTGTCACCAGTAATCAACATGAGCTCTTACTATGTCCAATTTTTTTAGATGTTTTGCACATGATATTCAGCACAAAACATATCATAAGTATGTTTGTCAGGAGCATATCGAAAAGAGCTTTCCAACAGTATATCACACTCCAAAAACCGACTCCCAGATCAAAAGATATGACCGAATGAATGGTTGACTCAAAGGTTGGCCTCCCATGCAGCAGTTTAGGTATTGAATGATCCAGAGGAAGCTAGGAGATGTCAATGGCTGGAATGTGATAGAGAAGAACATAGTAGTTGAGGTCTATTTTCATGTTTATAATCCTCATCTCAACATATGGCGAGCTCATTTCTTTGCTTTTATTGAAAGAGATATCCTGTGCAGATGGCATTGTGCATTGCTGACAGTGAAATTGCTGGTGAAAGGTATACAGTTGCTAGTCTCATGGTCCTAGAGAGGAATTACTTGAAAAATTTATAGATTTTCATTCAGTGTTTTTTGTCATCCTTACTTACATCTCTTCCAATCTTTTCAATTCATCAGCCTGTGTCTATTTGCCTACCTAAAATGCTTCAGTAAAACAACGTTTATTTTAGCAACATGATCTGGATTGCTGCCCTACACGTAGCACTTACACCTCGGAAACAAACAGAACAACCATATGAAGGAGCTGTAGCAGAAGATGGTCAGAAGCCAAGCATATTTGGCACTTTCACTCATAGGGAAGGGACTACTCTGGATGGAAGTAATGGAGATGTGGTTGTTGATCAATACCATCGTTACAAGGAGGATATTGATCTAATGTATGCGATGGGAGTAGATGCCTATAGATTTTCAATCTCATGGCCTAGGCTTATTCCTGATGGTGAAGGACCCATCAATCCAAAGGGCATTGAGTACTATAATAATATCATAAAAGAGCTTTTGTCCAATGGCATTCAACCACATGTTACATTGTACCACTTTGATCTGCCCCAAGCTCTGGAAGATTCCTATGGAGGTTTCTTAAATCCGTAAATTTTGGAGGATTTTAAAGGTTATGTAAATGTGTGTTCCAAAGAGTTTGGTGATCGAGTAAAATATTGGTCCACTTTCAATGATCCTAATATATTTGCCACTGCAGGATATGATCAAGGCTCTTTCCCACCTCAACGATGCTATCAACCATTTAGAAATTGTATTGCTTGAAACTCAACTGTTAAGCCTTATATTTTTGGTCACCATGTTTTGCTATCACATATAGCTACTGTGGAGCTGTATAGGAAAACCTATTAGGCAAAGTAGAAGGGATGGATTAGATTAATAATTTTAGTAAATTGGATGATACCTCTTACTAATAAATCCACAGATGTGGTTGCTACTCAAAGAGCAAATGATTTTATGGTGAGCTAGTTTTTAGACTCATTTGTTTCTGGAGACTATCCAGGGAGCATGAGGAATATAGTGGGTTCTCGGTTACCTTCATTTAAAAAAGAGCAGGCTCAAAAGTTACAAGGGTCATTGGACTTCATTGGTGTCAATCAATATGTTACCATGTGTTGTTCTGATGTTCCAAGAAAAGGCGAACTTATATCAAGAGACTATGCTCAAGATATTTCCACTGGAATTGTAGTGGAACGAGATGGAATTCCCCTCAGCGGCAATGGATCATTGTTTTGGTATGCCAGTTGTACCACAAAGCATGTAGGTAGTGCTTGAATATATTGAGGACCGTTCCCATAATATTCCTATTATTGTGCATGAAAATGGATTTTCAGACCCTAATAATTCTTCTGTTCCCCTTTCTGAGGATTTGAATGAGCAATTCAGGATGGATCTCCATCAAGATGTCCTTCAGTATGTGCTGGTAGCAATAAGGAAAGGGTGGTGGCAACAGTCATGATCCATTTGACATATTCTAGTCATTCTTCATTGGAAATCCTTTTGGAGGTGGTAGCAGTAGGGGAACCCGAAGGCGAAGGAGAGGTGAAGAGGTTGTTTGCCACTTGAAAGTATCATTGGAGGACCTTTACAATTGGATATTAAAGAAGTTATCACCATCTCAAAATGTTCTATGCCCACAATGCAAGGGTGAAAAGTCTTACCCGATAAGAAAATGCTCGAGGTCACCATTGAAAAGGGAATGCAAAATGGTCAAAGGATCACCTTCCAAGGGGAAGCAGATGAAGTGCCCGACACAGTTACTGGTGACATTGTATTTGTATTTCAACAAAGGAAGCATCCCAAATTCAAGAGAAATGGAGACGATCTTTTCGTTGAGCATTATTTATCATTGACAAAGGCATTGTGTGGGTTTCAGTTTATATTTACCCATCTGGATGGTTGGCGACTGCTTATTAAATGTAGTCTCGGTGAAGTTGTTAATCCAGTTCAATTCAAGGCTATTAATGATGAAGGAATGCATTTTTACTAGCAGCCATTCATGAAGGGTAATCTATACATTCATTTCTCTGTAGGGTTCCCAGATTCTTTAACTCCTGAACAGTGCAAGTATCTGGAATTAGTTTTGCCTCCTTGAATTGCAAGCCAACTAACAGACAAAGGCCCAGCTCAGCACCCCTGCATCAACAATGCACACAAATCAAAATTTGAAGTCAAGTTAAAATAAAATTGAAAGTGAAGCTAATATGGCTGTGGTGTTGTGCTCCTGGCTGTGGCACTGCAGTTCTGGGAGTGTGGCACTGTGCTCCTGGCTATGGAACTGTGCTCCTGGGTTTAGCGTTGCACATAGAGGAATACCAAAAGACATGGACTGCTATGCCTATGGGTGGAGATGGACCGTGTCATTGTGTCTTCAAAGCACTGTATCCTGGTGATAAGGAAGAGAAGAAATGGATTGTTGAGTATGTGGATTTTTGATGGTCTCTCATGAGATATTTACAGCAAAGGTTTAAGGAACTTTCAACAGGTGGTAAATTGCCCAAGGCCACAAAGTGCTCTTTATTATTGACATCATCTATAAACTTGTACACAAGGAAAGATCTCTATCAGCTATTGTAACTTCGGCTATTAACTTTATACCTCAGTAATTTCTATTTGAGAAGCACACTATCATAGATGAAGACAATGGAAAGTTTTTGAATGACGCTTTCACTCAATGCACCTATGGTTAATGCTTCTCGAAGAAGGGGAGTTTGAAATTGAGTTCACAGAAATCGTAGTGTTTAACTCAACAACCAGCAACAAAAACTATCATAGTGCATGGTTATCACTTTACCTCTAACACTTCCGGGCTGCAAGATAAATGGTGATGATAAATAGGTAATAATCCCACAAGTTCTATGGTAACCAGAGATCAATGTGAATGACAGTGAAGTTGAAGAGTAGAAGCATAATTCCTTTGTGGAGGCTTGGCCACATGCACCCTCAGTGGTGACCATAGCTACTCGAGCGCTTTGATGGACATAAACATCGTTTGACATTGAAACTATTTGTTGCAAGTGATGAGCAAATCTTCATCTGTTTTTCCATCTCTCATCGCTCATCAAACACCAATCATTTGATTGATGGTTACAACCACCCCATCCATGTAGTCCCACAAATGAACACATATTACAGAGGGCAAGTGTCCCTGCCATGAAATCAGTAGCATCAAATTTTTCAAAGGAGATGTGATAGTGTTCAAATCATTCAACAAATAGATGGCAAAGATTTTTGGGCATCCAAGCCATGTACAGGGCGTAGGTGGAGGATGAGTTGATCAGCATCCCAAATTATCCCTGATTTCCAGCTATGTTCCACAACAGACTTTGGAAATTCGACTTGTGGCAGCAAATTAATTGTTCCTTTTTATTTTTGAGATTAAATTAGTTTATTTTGTTATAATTCAATTCAGGTAATTTGATCACATAAAAACATATTTAGGTTTTTGTTTGTTTTTTATATTTTAATTATTTTGATTCCTATGTTTAGGAATCAATAATTAATATGTAATATTATAAATAGGATTAGTTTGAATATGTAAGGGTTCGATTTTGGCAACAAAGAGGCTGCTTGGCACTGTGTAAAGTTTTCTTGAATATCATTTTAATAAAGCAGTTTTCTGCCCTTTAGACCTGGGATTATCATGGTGCTTAAATGTCCAATATGTTTTTCTCATAAATTCATTTATACATTATGTTTTTATGGCTTGTTACAGCATTATCTAAGAGATGTGTTAGGAATCCATCCCCTATGATGCTCCTTTCATGATGATTTTGTTGTTAGATGTAATGGTTGTCTTAGCAGAATTCATCTTTTGCTAGATGCTCTATTAGCAACCTCGTGATTCTCTTTCGTCTAAAGTTGTTGCTACAGATCCATCGCTTGTTTGATGCCTGTAGTGTAGTGGGCTTTCTCCCCTATTCTTCTCACATTAGCAATCTTTATCTAGTTTAACATGGAACTTACTTTGCCCCAAGTTTTCCGACAGAAACTGACATCGACTCCATAGCCCAATCGTCCTTTCTATTGTTGTTTCAACCCAAAACCTTTTAAACAAATTCCCATACTCCATAGCTAGCCTAAAACTTCATTCATTGCAACCACATCTTGTTGGCAAAGAGAGAGCCCTCTCTAGTCTGGCAGGGCTAGATGCCAGATCGAAAGCTTGGTCTGTGGTTACCTCAGAATTGCCTTTTCTCAGCCATGAGGTAAATTCTGATTGCTAACATATTGGCATCGTTGTCGAGGTTGAGGTGACAGATATTCTCCAAGAAAGATCATTAAAGTTGCAGATCTGATTGCTGATGGTGGACAACAGTCAAACACATATGAAGGCTGAAATCATATACCTGACGACTTCATTGTTCAAGATCTGAAGCTTCAAAGTTTAGAGCAACTTCACTCCCAAAGAATCCATATTTCAGAGCATTGATGGTAATCACCAATGACAGGGTATGTGACAAACCCTGTGTATTGTAAAGCTTTCAAAGAAGTTAGAGATCAGTTAGTGGATATTGAAATAGATGAAGTATTTTTCATTACTGTGCTTCAATGTTTGAGATCTCTGAAGTTTCCTCCTAAAGCTAAAACTGGTTTCTTTGAGTTAGTTGTTGAAAAATTTGAGAAAGAGATTCAATATTTAAATGATCAGATCCAATCATATGAATTCTGAGATCCTGAAAAGTTCTTGGAAACTCTCCCTCCTTCAAAGCAAGAAACAATAGGGATGCCCGTGGATGTTTGCATTGATAGTTTGCAGTTGGAGGTCTACGTTAAGGAGTTAGGGAAGCAATCAGAGTCTGGTTTCTTTGATCCTATTGTCACATATATGGAGTATTTTTTCAGTTTGAATGATAAGTCAGATTGTCTTTCACACAGCGAAATTCAGTTTGTGCATGGATGACTGTCAGCATTTATTTTTGCATCCTGGTTCAAGCACTTCCAAGCAGCATCCTTGTCACAGTTACTTGATTGGTTGATCTAGCATTACAACATTACTTGATCTCTCAATTTTGCAACAAATTAGGTTAGATTTGTACATAAATAAGATGCCAAAGGAAACATTTCCTTTTCCAGTATTTGTTATGTACAGGTTGCAGTATGTGTATGTTTGGATTGGTATGAGTTGTTTTGAGTTTGCAGCTGTTTGACCGTATTGCCCAATGGATGAGGCACTCGGTCTACGGTGTTCTTGATACCTCCAAGGAGTTGCCATCCCCAATAAGGCCGATGTTAGTCCAGTCTTCACAGTCTATCACCAGGGATCAACATGAGCTCTTACTATGTCCAGTGTTGTTAGATGTTTTGCACATGATATTCAAAACAAAACATGTCATAAGTATGTTTATCGGGAGCAGCTTGAAAATATCTTTCCAACAGTATATCACACTCCAAAAACCGGCTCCCAGATCAAAAGATATGACCGAATGAATGGTTGACTCAAAGGTTGACCTCCCATGCAGCAGTTCAGGTATTGAATGATCCAGAGGAAGCTAGGATATGTCAGTGGTTGGACTGTGATAGAGAACATAGCATTAGAGGTCTATTGTCATGCTGCTAATCCTCATCTCAACATATGGCGAGCTTGTTTCTCTGCTTTTATTGAAAGAGATATCCTATGCAGAGGGAACTATGCATTGCTGACAATGAAATTGCTGGTGAAAGGTATATAGTTGCTCATCTCATGGTCCTAGAGAGGAATTACTTGAAAATTATAGATTTTCATTCTATGCTTGCTGTCATCCTTACTTACATCTCTTCTAAGCTTTTCAATTCATCAACCTGTGTCTATTTGCCTATCTAAAATGCTTCAACAAAACATCTTTTATTTGAGAAACATGATTTGGAGTGCCGTCCTACGTGCAGCACTTACACCTGGGAAAGAAACAGAAAAACCGTATGAAGGAGTTGCAGCAGAAGATGGTCGGAAGCCAAACATCTTTGACACTTTCACTCACAGGGAAGGGACTACTCCGTATGGAAGTAATGGAGATGTAGTTGTTGATCAATACCATAGTTACAAGGACGATATTGATCTAATGTCTACAATGGGAGTAGATTCCTATAGATTTTCAATCTCATGGTCCAAGATTATTCCTGATGGTGAAGGACCCATCAATATAAAGGGTGTTGAGTACTATAATAACCTCATAAATGAGCTTTTGTCCCATAGCATTCAACCACATGTTACATTGTACCACTTTGATTTGCCCCAAGCTCTAGAAGATTCCTATGGAGGTTTCTTAAATCCACAGATTGTGGAAGATTTTAAAGGTTATGCAGATGTGTGTTCTAGAGAGTATGGTAATCAAGTAAAATATTGGTCCACTTTCAATGAGCCCAATATATTTGCCACTGTAGGATATGATCAAGGCCTTTTACCACCTCAACGATGCTCCCAACCATTTGGAAATTGTACTACTGGAAACTCAAATGTTGAGCCTTATATTGTTGGTCACCATGTTTTGTTAACACATATAGTTGCTATTGAGCTATATAGGAAAACCTAGCAGGAAAAGTAGAAGGGATGGATTGGATTAATAATTTTAGTAAATTGGATGATACCTATTAATAATAAATCCACAAATGTGGTTGCTACTCAAAGAGCAAATGATTTTATGGTGAGCTGGCTTTTAGACTCATTTGTTTCTGGAGACTATCCAGGGAGCATGAGGAATATAGTGGGTTCTCAGTTACCTTCATTTACAAAAGAACAAGCTCAAAAGTTACAAGGGTCATTGGACTTCATTGGTGTCAATCACTATGTTACCATGTATTGTTTTGATGTTCCAAGAAAAGGTGAAATTATATCAAGAGACTATGCTCAAGATATTTCCATTGGAATTGTAGTGGAACGAGATGGAATTCCCCTCAACAACAATGGATCATTGTTTTGGTATGCCAGTTGTACCACAAAGCATGCAGGTAATGCTTGAATATATTGATGACCGTTCCCATAATATTTATATTATTGTGCATGAAAATGGGTTTTCAGAGCCTAATAATTCTTCTATTCCCCTTTCTAAGGCTTTGAATGACCAATTCAGGATGGATCTCCATCAAGATGTCCTTCAGTATGTGCTGGAAGCAATAAGGGAAGGGTGGTGGCATCAGTCATGATCCATTTGACATATTCTAGTCATTCTTTTATGGAAATCCTTTTGGAGGTGGTAGCGGCAGGCGAACGCGAAGGCAAAGGAGAGGTGAAGAGGTTGTTCACCCCTTGAAAGTATCACTAGAGGAACTTTACAATTCGATATTAAAGAAGTTGTCACCATCTCGAAATGTTCTATGCCCACAATGAGAGGGTGAAAAAGTCTTACTCGACAAGAAAATGCTCGAGGTCACAGTTGAGAAGGGAATGCAAAATGGTTAGAGGATCACTTTCCAAGGGGAAGCAGATGAAGTGCTCGACACAGTTACTGGTGACATTGTATTTGTATTTCAAAAAATGGAGCATCCCAAATTCAAGAGAAAGGGAGACGATCTTTTCATTGAGCATACTTTATCATTGACAGAGGCATTGTGTGGGTTTCAGTTTATATTGATCCATTTGGATGGTCACAACTACTTATTAAATCTACTTCCGGGGAAGTTGTTAAGCTAGGTCAGTTCAAGGCTATTAATAATGAAGGAATGGCTATTTACCAATGGCCATTCATGAAGGGTAATATGTACATTAATTTCTCTGTAGAGTTCCTAGATTCTTTAACTCCTTAATAGTGTAAGGATATGGAAGTAGTTTTTCCTCCTCGAACTACGAGCCAGCTAATAGACAAAGGCCCAGCTCAGCACCCCTGCATCAACAACACACACAAGTCAAGATTTGAAGTCAAGTTAAAATAAAATTGAAAGTAAAGCTAATTTGACTGTGGCATTGTGCTCCTGGCTGTGGCACTGCCCTCTTGGGTTTAGCACTGCGCGTAAAGGAATTCCAAAAGACATGGACTGCTATGCCTATGGGTGTAGATGGCCCATGTCGTTGTGTCTTCAAAGCGTTGTATCCTAGTGATAAGGAAGATAAGGAAAGGATTGTTGGGTGTGTGGATTTTTGATGGTCTCTCATGAGATATTTACAGTAAAGGTTTCAGGCACTTTCAATAGGCCGTAAATTTCCCAAGGCCGCAGAGTGCTCTTTACTATTGACACCATCTATAAACTTGTATGCAAGGAAAGATCTTTGTCAGCTATTGTAACTTCGGCTGTTAACTGTATACCTCAGTAATTTCTATTTAAGAAGTGCGCTATCATAGATGAAGATAGTGGAAAGTTTTTGAATGACACTTTCACTCAATGCACCTGTGGTTAGCGCTTCTCAAAGAAGGGGAGTTTGAAATTGAGTTTACAGAAATTGTAATGTTTAACTCAACAACCAGCAATGAAAACTATCATAGCACCTGGTTATCACTTTACCTCTAACACTTTTGAGCTGTAAGATAAATGGTGATGATAAACAGGTAATAATCTCACAAGTTCTATGGTGACCAGAGATCAATGTGAATGACAGTGAAGTTGAAGAGCAGAAGCATAATTCCTTTGTGGAGGCTTGGCCACATGTGACCTTAGTGGTCACCATAGCTACTTGAGCTCTTTGATGGACATAAACATCGTTTGACATTGAAACTGTTTGTTGCAAGTGATGAGTGATTCTTCATCCATTTTTCCATCTCTCACCACTCATCGAAAACCAATCATTTGATTGATGGTTACAACCACCCCATCCATGTAGTCCCACAAATGAACACATATTACAGAGGGCAAGTGTCCCCGCAATGAAATTAGCAGTGCTGAATTTTTCAAAGGAGAGGTGGCAATGTTCAAATCATTCAACAAAAAGATGGAAAATATTTTTGGGCATCCAAGCCATCTACAGGGCATAGCTGGAGGATGAGTTGATCAGCATCCTAGATTATCCCTGATTTCTAGCGATGTTCCACAACAGACTTTGGCAATTCGACTTGTGGCAACAAATTAATTGTTCCTTTTTATTTTTGAGATTTAATTAGGTTATTTTGTTATAATTTAATTTAGGTAGTTTGACCGCATAAAAACATATTTAGCTTTTTGTTTGTTTTTCTATTTTAATTATTTTGATTCCTATGTTTATGAATCAATAATTAATATGCAATATTATAAATAGGATTAGCTTGAAGATGTAAGGGTTTGATTTTGGTAGCAGAGAGGCTGCTTGGCACTATGTAAAGCTTTCCTAAATATCATTTTAATAAAGTAGTTTTCTGCCCTTTGGACCTGGGATTCATCACGGTGCTTAAATGTCCAATATGTTTTTCTCATAAATTCATTTATACATTATGTTTTGCTGCCTCGTTACAGCATTATCTAAGAGATGTGTTAAGAATCCATCCCCTATGATGCTCCTTTCATGATGATTTTGCTGTTAGATGCAATGGTTGTCTTAGCAGAATTCATCCTTTGCTAGATGCTCTGTTGAGAAACCTCATGATTCTCTTTCATCTAAAGTTGCTGCTACAGATCCATCCCTTATTTGATGCCTGCAGGGCAGCGGGATTTCTCCCCTATTCTTCTCGCATTTGCAATCTTTGTCTAGCTGAACATGGCACTTACTTTTCCACAAGTTTACCGAAAAAAACTGGCATCGACTCCATAGCCCAATTGTCCTTTCTCTTGTTGTTTCGACCCAAAATCTTCTAAACAAATTATGATACTCCATAGCTGGCCTAAAATTTCATTCATTGCAACCACATCTTGTTGGCAAAGAGAGAGCCCTCTTTGGTTTGGCAGGGCTAGATGCCAGATTGAAAGCTTGGTCTGTGGCTACCTCGGAATTGCCTTTTCTCAGCCATGAGGTACATTCTGAGTGCTAACATGTGTGATGAGGCCAATCACACAGGTGGCATCATTGGACCCCAAGAAAAACTGCACAAGGAAATAGAAGGTTTGGAGAACTAAGGAAAGGCATATCTTGTGTCTATTCAGTCTATGAGTTGTATTGTATGATTGCAGAGAGAGCAGGATAGCTTGTGAGCTGATTCTTTTTGTAATTTGAACATATTTCCACTTGTATGATAATACAGAGATTGGGGCTTTAGGCTAAGGATTTCCATGGGTTATTCTTCTGTGTTCATGTGTGATTGATTTCTCATTCTCAGTTATATGTGTTCTAATTTATCTTGCTCATATTCGATTAAGCTTCCGCAAAGTTTGTTGTAGAAGTAGATCTTGTATTTTGATTTAGTATATTGCATAATCTGTTGATCTACAATGGGAATTTATACATGGTATCAGAGCAAAGGTGATCAAAGTGAAGAACAGTATACAAGAAGGGAGAATTTCGAAGTTTGAGGTTCCTGAATATAGAAATCGAGTTCTTATCACATCTCAATTTTACCAATGGCATTCAACAGTTTAAGACTCAAGTACGCCCTTGATGGTATCTCAAATTATATAGCCTGGAAGGATCACATGGAAGTAGTATTAGAGGATAACGATCTAAGGGACTTCATTGATCAAGAAGACCCCAATTCGGTAGTAGCTGATGCTACAGAATCGGTGGAATGGAAAAAATGTGTGGCTAGAGAAAGGAGAATCCTCCTAGAGGGAGTTCGAGACCACATTGTCTCGAGACTCCATGGGAAGGAAACACCATTTTCGATGTGGAAAACATTGAAAGATCTATATCAGAACAATAGAAATCAAAGGAAGTTGGGACTGAAAGACAAGCTTCGGAAAATCAAGAGTGAAAAGTGCGACACGATCTCTACATATCTAAACAAGCTCACCACCTGTACGAATGAGATTGGAAGTGTAGGGATCATGACAGCCAATGATGACATGGTGAGTCTTTCACTTCTCAATCTTCCTAAGAGTTGGCATAGCTAGCAAGAATTGGTTAATGGAAGAGAAAAATTGCCAAATTGGGAATGACTTTGGTCGGATTTGATGCAGGAGGAGATAAGAGGAAGCACTAGAGATGGATCCTCATCAAAGCAATATGATGAGGAAAATCTAGCCTTAGCGAGTAAGGCGAAGAAAGGGAAAGGGAAGGCATCCCATCCCAAATCTAGTTCTTCCCATGGTGGGAAGAAGTTTGACAAATCGAAAGTGTGATGCTTTCATTGTCATGAAGTGGGCCATTATGCTACGAATTGTCCACTGAAGAAATCCAAGAAGGGATCCTCGAAGGGATCTGATGGTAATGCACTGGCCTCAAAGTTTGAGTTGGATTTCTCTCTTATCACATGCATGGTTTTATCCATGGTGGGATGTGTGTGGTACATGGACAGTGGAGCTTCATTCCACATGTCAGGTGACAAGAATCTTTTCAGCACCTTGGAGGAGAAGGATCTGCAGATGCAGATCAAGATGGGTGATGATGGAAAGTATTGTGTTTCAGGTGAATGTACAGTTGTGTTTCAGAGGAAGCATGGAGCTCCTCTCACCTTAACTGATGTAAAGTATGTACCAGGTCTAAAGAAGAATCTTGTCTCTGTTGCTATGCTAGAAGATAAAGGCTATGATGTAGTCTTTAGTAAAGGAAAGGTATTCCTAAGGCATATCGACACTGGACAGACCAAGTGAATTGGGATTTGAGTAAAGAATCTCTACAAGATAGAGGTAGACGACTGTGCTACATTGAGTTCCACAACTGAGATGGTGTAGAGCCAAGATGTTGGCAAGCTATGGCATAGAAGACTGGGCCACTTGCACCATGGATCCCTGAAGATCATGCAACAGATTTCTAATAGACTTCCCAAGGGAAAACTGGAGCAGATGAATACATGCAAAGGTTGTACCTTGGGTAAGTATGCAAAATCTTCCTTTCCATATAGAGATAGTAGAGCTGGAGCAATCCTAGAGCGAGTTCACTTAGATGTTTGTGGACCATTCTCTACAGCCTCCACCGCTAAAAAAAGGTACTATGTTATTTTTATTGCCGATTTTTCTCGTAGATGTTGGATCTACTTTATGCAAAACAAGGATCAGACCTTCTTGAGGTTTTGTGAGTTTAAAGCCTTGGTAGAGAAAGAATCTGGAAAGAAAATAAAAGCCTTGCATAGCGACAATGGTGGAGAGTATGTATCCCAACAGTTTAAGGACTTCTACGTTGCAGAAGGAATTAAACGGGAGTTGATGACACCCCATAACCCACAGCAAAATGGGGTGGCTAAAAGGAATAACAGATCGATTGTGGGAGCAACTCGAGTGATGTTGCATGACCAAAGCCTACCACTGCATTTGTGGGATGAGGCATGCAATACAACAGTATACTTGCAGAATAAAAGCCCGCACCGTATACTAGGAATGAAGACAACTATGGAGGCCTTTCCTGAGAAGAGACCAGATGTGAGTCACTTCTGAATCTTTGGATCATCAGTTTACTGTCATGTGACCAAAGATGCCTGGAAGAAGCTAGATACAATAACTCAGTTGGGAATACTTGTGGGGTACACTGATACACCCCACAACTATTGGGTGTACCTTCTTACTAGTCAGAGGATAGTGGTATACAGGGATCTGAAGTTCGACAAGTAGAAAGCAATGCAAGTATCACTTGAGAGGGAGCTCAAGTTGCATGCAAAGGAGGAACTTCCAGTTCCTAAGGAGGAGGAGCCTCAGATTGATGCAAAGCAGCCACATGCAGGGGATTTGGGAGTGGAGACATCCGCTCATGCAAAGACTTCCAGAGAAGGGTAGAAATGCTCAAGGGAAGTTGATAGGCTGAGTCTGGTTGCACGGGAGAATGTGGGACAACCATCTCCTCAGTGCAGAGAGAGGAGATTTCCTGAGAAAGTACACTAGGTACATGGCCCTGGTTGGGGAGTGTGTAGAGTCCAAACCTTCATCAATCGAGGAGGTAGTGCAGAAACCAGTCTAGGTTTATGCAATGGTAGAGGAGTATGACTCTATCATTCGGAACAATGTGTGGGATGTTGTCCCAAGACCTCAGGACAAGTCAGCGGTTAGTTCCATATGGCTTTACAAGTTAAAGCACGCAGCTGATGGCACTGTTGAGAAAAATAAGGCAAGGTTTGTTGCCCGAGGTTTCTCATAGGTCGAGGGGATCAACTATGATGATACCTTTGCTCCTGTAGTAAGGTACTCATCTACCAGATCGATGTTGGCACTATTAGCTCAAATGGGGTGGAAGATCCATCAGATGGACATGAAGACAACATTCCTCAATGGGAAGATTGAGGATGAGATGTACATTGAGCAACCAGAGGGTTTCGAGACCTTCAATCGTGAGTTTCATGTGTGCTGACTTAAGAGGGCTCTGTATGGGCTGAATCAAGCACCCCATGCTTTGTACACCAAGATCGACAGCTATTTCACCAGGGTGGGCTTCCCCAAGAGTCAAGCAGATGCGAACCTTTACCACATCATGGTAGAAGGTAAGCCATTGATCATTGTTCTTTATGTCGATGATCTAATTTTGACAGGTGATGATCAACTGATCCAATCTTGCAAGGAGGACCTTTCAAGAGAGTTCAAAATGAAAGACATGTGTCTTATGCACTACTTTCTAAGCATGGAGGTTTGGCAGCAAGATGGAAGGCAGCAAAGCATGTGCTGAGATACCTCAGAGGCACATCTCAGTTTGGATTGTGGTATAAACGAACAAAGGGAGTGAAGCTTCAGGACTTCATAGATGCAGATTGGGCAGGGAGTCCATCATACTGGAAGAGCACTTTTGGAGGAATCTTCAACCTTGGTTCAGCTGTAGTTTCCTGGTACAGTAGGAAACAGAGGTTAGTTGCACTTAGCTCAGCAGAGGCTGAATACATGGTTTCTAGTCAGGTTGCATGTGAGGCCATTCGGATGCGGAAGATTCTAGTGGGATTGTTTGGTCAGAGGATGGATCCAACTATGATCTGCTATGATAATCAGAGTTGTATCAAACTCTCTGAGAATCCAGTTTTTCATGACAGGTCCAAGCACATTGATATCCGGTATCACCATATTCGAGACTGTGTGGACAAGAGGATCATTTCATTGTTGTATGTTTCGACCAAGGAACAGGATGTAGATATTTTGACTAAGGCATTGTCAAAATGCAAGTTCGAGTTCAACAGAGATAGGATTGGGGTTACTGATAATCCCTTTCTTGTTGAGAGGGAGTGTGGAAAATAGCAACAAGAAATGCTAAATATAGAAGTGCTAAAAATAGCTCTGCCATAAATAGAATTTTGGGATACCTTCCTATTTTAGTTAGTCCCTGAACTAAAATAGAGAAGTAAAATTCGAATATGATCTTAGGAGTTGTTGTAGAATAATTAATTAATTCATCTTGAGTTAATTAGTTGTAGAAAATCAAACATCAAGTATATGTGGGGACATGCAACAGTTATCCCATTAATTGAGGAATTTATCCCTCAGTTAAAGAGATAAGGATGAGTTGTAATATTGAGTTGTAATTAGTTAGCTCAGTTAACTGAGTTGAGTCTAGTTAGACTAGTTCAAATAGTTTGTTGAACTAATTGTGAGTTCAGCTAGTTAATGCATGCATGCATGTAACTACTGCACTTCAAATAACTGAATATTCTCTCATAAATAACTCGTGCATGTCAGTTCAGTCAGAGACCTAGTCAATATCAAATTATGGGACAATGTACTATCAGTTGCAGCAATATTCCATTGTGAATATCTCTTGCATGCAAAAGGAATTCATTCCTTGGAGATTGCGCAGTTACTTCTTCAGTTTAGTGAGTGTGTGATGAGGCCAATCACACATGTGGCATCATTGGACCACAAGAAAAACTACGCAAGGAAATAGGAGGCTTGGAGGGCTGAGGAAAGGCATTTCTTGTGTCTGTTCAGTCTGTGAGCTGTATTGTTTGATTGCAGAGACAACAAGATAGCTTGTGAGCTAAATCTTTTTGTAATATGAACATATTTCAACTTGTATGATAATACAGAGATTGGGGTTTTAGGTTGAGGCTTTCCCCGAGTATTCTTCTATGTTCATGTGTGATTGATTTCTCATTCTTAGTTATATGTGTTCTAATTGATCTTGCTCATATTCGATTAAACTTCCACAAAGTTTTTTGTAGGAGTAGATCTTATATTTTGCTTTAGTATATTGCATAATCTATTGATCTACAGTGGGAATTTCTACAAATGGTGCTAGTACAAGCTAGTATGCATGCGAATGACAACAAGCGCTCACTAAAATCAAGAAGGCAACATTCATATGAAGTGAAACAAAAAAAGCGCCAAAAATGCAACACAATTCATGTGTAGCAGGCTTACCCCAAGACAGCATAGCTGAATGTACCGACGACTCCTAGATACAATGTGGGATGCCAAAGATGCAAGTTTGATGTGAGGAATGATATCTGCAGCATCTTATTGATGAGTTTTGATAAGATCGAGGTTGTGATGTGCATGCCACAAATCTAGGAAAAGCGACACTTGGCGGGAGGTTTCTAAGATGATCCTTGCATGTAACCTCCAACTACTAAAAATGGATCCCCGAATCAAGGGATTCCTTTGCATGATGCCTTGGGAGGAGCATCCCATGCATCTAAATTAGTTTTGCTTGGTCGCAGAGGGAACTGGTCAACTCAACTACACATGCAACAGTCTGCTCAGCTAGGAGGAAAAATGTGCATTTCTGAGAGGGAGTTGGGTTGGCTTCCCAGAGGGATTACACAATTTATGGGTAGAGAAGTTGATTTCTACCCATAATTGCACAATTTCTAGGTTGAGAAGCCTTGTTGGGAGGAATTGTGCAATTTTCTCATTGAACATTGATAGGAAGAATTGTGCAATTCTAGTGCCCAGTAGGCTTCCAAACAGAATTGTGCAATTTCTGGAGGGAATACTGGTTTCCCTCCAAAATTGTGCAATTTCTTGAGGGATCTACTCAGCCTGTAGTTGGACCAAGTTTGATGAAACAACCTATGAGGGGGATGCAAAAAGATTTGATGGACAGGTTGTCATTCTGCAAGAAAATCACTGAAGCTTGTGTACTTGACAAGACAAGACATGCTGTTGTGAAAGGTTGGTAGGGAGGCTCCAAAATGAAGCTAAGGAAAAATTTTGGAGTGTGGTTGTAGCTGCTACAACACTTGGCGACAAACTAGTAGAAATCCATCTCTCTGAATGGACTTTGTTCATTAAAATCAAGTCTAACACCTCCGGAAGTATTGTTCAATTCTCAGTTCGTCTTGGTTTCCACACTTACTTGATTGTAAGATGTAGCATCTGCCAAGCCCTTGGTTGATCGACACACATTCTAAGCCAAGTCAACATAGTTGCTTTGACTAGGGTTGAGGGGTATATTGGCTCACAATTAGTATAGTCCTCAGAGTCTTAGTTTCGTATCTATTGTTGCTCTGCTACCAGTAGGTCTGGACAGTACCCCAGCGGAGTCATGCAGGAACACAAGCATCACTTTGTTTCCAGTGAGCCTAGTTAGTACCCCGGTGAAGTTACTTGCATCACCTATCTACGTAGGAATCCTTTCTCTTCTTTTTCCTTATTCATTTTCATTTATTTTTTAATGTTTTTCACTTTTTCATTTTTTCATTTTTCACCTTCATAATTGTGCATAACACTTATTCATTTTAGAGGCAGAAGAGGGATCTCGACTTATTGAGAGCATAATAGGTTGTTCCTTAAGAGAAGTAGTTTATGTATACCTCTGATGTGCTTGTTAAGGTTTTCCCCCTCACCTTACTCTACTTGACTGAGCTGACAAGGATTAACCCAAAAACAACTGATTAGAGTATGTGGTACTAGTAAGCGCACAAGCTTTGTGTTTTCACCAAGTTTTACTTCGAACAGTACGTATTTTCCATTGATGTATCATGGACTGAAGACAACAAGTCCTTACATAAGAGAGTGGACAACAGATAACCAAATGTTGATAGTTGTACAAGTCCTCTCGTACTTTACCTAGCTTGTTTCAAGAGTCACACATGGTCCATGCGAAACTAACCTACGGATAATAAAAAGAAACAAACTGAAAAGCAAAGCAAGAATGATCCAAGTGGATATTGGTGGCTGTTGAAATATGGCAACACGAATATTCCAATTTAATTTGTGCTTGAATTAAATTGTGAATTAAAAATCGAATTTAGTCTTAACAACTACTTGGAAATAATTAATTTTTTTTTTTTTAATTAATTAGTTGGAGAAATTCAAGTTAGAAGTCTTTCTGATGTCATGCAAGAGTTATCCCTTAAATTAAGAAGATAAGATTGATTGATATTTGAGTTTTAATTAGTTAACTTAGTTTACTGAGTTAAGTCCAGTTAAATTAGTTCCAAACTATTTGAGGAACAAATAGTGAGTTGACAATCAGTTGATGCATTAATGCACTCAACTAGTGCTACTCTAGTTAACTAAAGATTCCCTCATCAGAAAAACATGCATGTTTATTTTGAGAAAGACCAAATTGATATTAATGTTCATGGACAACGTACTATTAGTTGCATGTGTTTTCTCATTGAGAAAACTCATGCATGCAGTCAAGGATTTATCCTCGAGGATTGCAGTTTTGGAGGAATGGTTTTCCACTTGGTAACAGAAAAGTCATCCACAAGGAATAGTGAAAGGAAATGGGAGCTTGGAGGGCAGAGAGGAAGGCTGGAGAGAAGCCAAGATTTCCTGTGAGCATCTGTGAGGATTGTACTAAGATCTGGCTAGTTGTGAGAGCTAAGGCTTTGTATAATTCCTATGTGTGATAATACAATAGTGTGGGATCTTTAGTTGAGGCTCGATCATTAAGCTTCTGTAAATTGATAGTAGAAGTAGGTTATAGTATTTTGGTTTGATTTATATTGCATTATTGGGTTAACCTACATCAAATTTTCCACAATGGCCACCTGCCTATTCCACTTGGACCCCCACCATTGTTTCTTTCAGTTTTTTAGTTTTTGTAGCACAATTTACTGCTTTTGGGAACTTTTCGAGCCCTAAACTTTCGAAGCCATTTTGAGGCCCTAAACGACGTTTTACAACCCTGGGAAGTTGATGTACCAATTTACCCAAACTGGGCCC
Source organism: Pinus tabuliformis (assembly GCA_031772625.1). Classification (NCBI taxonomy): domain Eukaryota; kingdom Viridiplantae; phylum Streptophyta; class Pinopsida; order Pinales; family Pinaceae; genus Pinus; species Pinus tabuliformis. Next base: position 1,426,118,645 of record CM062804.1, read on the forward strand.
ATAGTTTGGCGCTTCATCTCCTAGGGTTGGGTTTTTGGATGTTCAGGGTTTTCCATTGTTTCTCAATAATAAATAGGCCTTTGAGCCTCATTGTAACAAAGTTTAGAGGCATGTGGCCGCCACACCTCTTCTCAAAGATAAGCTACCATCGCCCGAGCTAGTCTTATTTCCATCATGTTTGTAAGCATATTTTAGTATTTGATATTAATGAAATGAAGTGTTATTCCTACTGCATCTTTATATTTCTAGTTATATCTGTAATTTGTTGCACTCCTGTTTAAATCTATATCAGTGATATCAGAGCAATCTTCTCTTTGTCTGTTTTTCTTTACATTTCCCCAACGAGGTCATCATATAAGGAGCTAGGGCTCGATATGTTTGAACCTTTGCAATTTCAGCCTCAAAAACCCCGAAAATCACCCATGGGAGAAGAAAATAAAGATGAGGGGGCAAGAGATCCTATCAAAATATTGCTTAAGGAGGCCCTCGAGAAAAAAATGAAAGTGATGATGGATAACTTTGCCTAGATCCTTCAACGGTTGCCCACCGATGGTGCATCCCCATTCAGCAGCCACTCTAGAGGCTCCACTCCTTTTAAGGTACAAGTCAAATTTGGCGTTCCCATTTTTTAGGGCCAAAGAGATGAAGACGTCATGGATAAATGGTTAAATATGCTAGAAGGATATTTTTCTGTTCATGATTTTTCCAGCCGAGAAAATATTACTTTTGCTCTCCTCAAAGTCACCCCCCACGTCAAGGACTGGTGGAAACCTATTGTGAGCAGAAGGATGAAAGCACAAGCTCAGTGTTTTCAGCCACATCCACTTGGAACTCGTTCCGAGATGTCATCAAGGAGCAGTGCTACCCTGTCAAGAGCTATAAGGATAAATATATATAGTGAACAATGTTGCTACAGGGAAGGGACCAAGATGTGCTAGAGTTTACCAATTTTTTTCATACCCTTCACACGAAGTTGGGTATCAAGGATTCTGAGAAATATTTGGTTCTCAAGTACCGCAACTGCCTACATAGGTACATCCAGGACGAGATGGAGTTCATAGACATCTCCTCGCTCAGCATGGCATATCGATAGGTTATCAGAAAAAGTTTAAATAGAAGAAGTGAGACTTTGGATCTGCGAATCCGAAGCAAGGGAAAGGTGCCCCAAAATCACAGAACAAAGGAAAAAGACAAGGCAGGGTGGCCCAAGACAACCCACCAAAGCCACAAGAAAATAACAACACCATGAAGCCGAATAAGGACACAGGAAAGTGGTGTGAGTTCCATAAGAGCTCCACTCACAAAGAAGTGAGTGTCAGGCCAAGCAGTCACTGGTGGCCGAGCTAAAGGCATCAGATTCAGATGCATGTTCCGACTCTGAGTCAAAACTCGACAAGGGGAATGAGAAAGGGAAGCATATTATCGATGCAGAGCCCAACTCCACCGTTGCCACCATGAAGATCCAGAAGGAGGAAGCCGAAGATCCAGAGGAGGAGGAGTGCCTATCCCACTCCTAGATGTGGGTAAAGGGTTCCCCACTATAGTTCATTGTTAACAGTGGGAGCCAAAAGAACGTCATTTTAGTAGAGGTCTTACCGACCACAACACATCCACAAGTATACACCATCAGGTGGCTTCACAAAGGACGAGACCTTCGCATGAGCCAGCAATGCTTCTTTCCATACAACATCAAGCCATTCGCGAATGAGGTATTATGTGACGTCACTCCCCTTGATGTTTGTGATGTATTATTAGGCCAACCATACTTGTGGAAGTGACATGTTGTGTATGAGTCAAGGCCTCATGTTGTTATTGTTACTTTGGGAAATAATTTGTACAAGATATCGGAGGTAGCACTACCTACCACAATCTCTTTGGTTACTGTAAAACAATGCAGTAAGCTCATTCCCAAAACCAGGAATTTTTTTCTTGATGATACACCCTCAAGGAAAGAAGAATATGGTGGCCACGACATCCAAACAGGGCCCCTCTGCACGACAAAAAAAAATGGACAAGGTCGTGGAGGAGTACAAGGACATCTTCACCTTCCCCACAGGGGTACCTTTGCACTATCAGCTCAATCACTCCATCGATCTGACCTCATATGTGCTGCTGCCCAATAGACCAATATATAGGCACTTTATTCTGGAGAACAACGAAATGAAGAGGCAAACTTAGGAGCTGCTACAGAAAGGTCACATTCGGCCGAGTTCATCACCCTATGGGGGATCAATCATGTTGGTACAAAAGAAGGATGGGACTTGGAGACTCTGTATTGACTATCGGGTGCTAAACAAGATCACTATCTAGAATAGGTACTCGATCCCACGGATTGATGACCTTCTGGACCAACTAAAGGAGGAAAAATATTTCAACAAGATCAATTTGAAGTTAGGATATCACCAGGTACGAATCGAACCCTTTGATGTGTGGAAGACTGACTTCAAAGCCAAAGAGGGCCTTTTCGAATGGTTGGTTATGCCTTTCGGGTTGACAAATGCTCTTGCAAGCTTCATGGGGCTGATGGATGACATCTTGCAGCCATTCACCAACTCATTTGTAGTGGTATACTTGGATTACATCTTGATATTTAGCTAGAGCTGGGAAGAGCAAGTCCACCACATCTGATAGTTTCTCCAAACACTACGACAACCCAGGTGTTACACAAAATATTGTCACCATGACTATTTGCAGTCAGTATGGGTCTATCATTATTCATACTGTCCTCCTAAGAAAGTCTCAGACCTCAGCTCTTCATGTCAAGATTTGAAAATGAGAGAAAGAAATTTAAAATCAACAAAGCTCTGGATCCGCACTTTCTCTCACTATTGCCTGTGGTCCCGTACCCCCTATTCACATTACCTGCGGACCTGCCCGCTCTGTCTCTAAGGGAGTGGGTGCGAACCCCTGTGAAAGTAAAAAAGGTGCAAGTTTATTCTAAAAAACTCACTTTGGTTAATTCTAGATGATTCTAGAAGGAATTTTGACGTGGATGGTTCGCTCTTAGGTGGTTCATGAATCCCAAAAGAGAAGGAGCTAATCCCTTGATGAGAGGAGCTATCTCTTTGAAGGAGGGCTTTATCCCTTTGAATGAGGACCTAGTAAGTTCCCTCCATTGCACTATAAATTAAGGCATTGGGCTGGTTGCTAGAGAGGTTAGAAGCTGAACATTTTTTAGGGTAAATGCTGGTGGAATTGAGACTTCCTAGTTAAGCTTGAGAGGAGAGATCACATACCTTTTGGCTTCATTGGGAAGAGAGTGAAACTTGTCAAAGTAGAGGAGACTTCTTGTTGGACCCTGGGAGGAGCTTGTACAACATCAAGGCACAGGTTGTAAAGTTCTTCTTTGATTTGAATTAATACAATCAGATTCATTTTTCTCAACAAATTGTCTTATGTCATTTGTTTCATGAATTCCTTGATCATCATGATAAGTATGCTTTATTACATTGGTTTTCAGGTGCTATTTAATTTGTGTGCTTGTTTGTGTTTGCAGATTCGCTACAAGGGAGCTCATTTGGATCAAAGGAGCGAGGCTTCCACAAACTTGCATTGGACCCAAGGTAGGCCTAAAACACTTGTTTGCCTTTGTTAATAAATTGCATACTTAGAGAAAGATAGTTTTTGATTGGCTTGCTTGTCACTAGATATCATTAGATACTAGGGAGGTCGATCTTGTCTACAAGAATGACTCATTTCGTGTGAAAAAATGGCGACTCCACTGGGGACTTGATTTCTTGATTTGCTTTACTTTGACCTGAGAAACTGTGTTTTTGTTTCTGTTTTTGGCTTGTTGTGTGTGGAATTGGGTAGATTTAGTAGATCTTGGATTATTTTTTGTTTTTCATAACTTTTGGAGAGGACCGCACCCTCGGCTTGCAACACAGTGCAGACCTATCCACACTTTTTCTTTTCACACAGAGCGGTACCGTACCTATGTGAACTGTGGGCCTGTGGACCTTGTCAAAATTTTGGAAAACTTGAGATTTTCTCTTTTAGTCAGCTTAGTTTTTGTTTAGATGTTTATATCCCCTACCCAATCCTGCAGGTGACTTGTCAGGAACTTTTCTTAGGCTAGTTCCATTGGTGTTAGGGTTTTAGGTGAAATTCCTAGAAGTTTTGGTTGTCGGGCTTGATTTTCATTTTGGTCTTGTAGTAGCTCAGAGCTTAGAAGCTGTAGAAGCCTCAGATCACCTTGGTTTTTACTGGCCTTCTTATGAGTCTTACTGTTTGCAAAATCTACCTTCGTTGAGGAATCCATCTTGTGTTTCTCATTGCAAAACTTCGAAAATACTTGTGTTAAAAGTTTGGATTTCATTTTTAGAAAAGAAAACAAAAATTGGTTGTTTTTTGACTGATTTGTGATTCTGGACAAATTAGTCCTTAGTTTGCTTATAGCTAAGTAAAACATCCTAGAAAAATACATCTTGTAAGCTTTTACTTCAAATAGTTTTTTATAATTTATAGGTCTCAAGATTAGTTATTTCCATAGTTTTGAGTGTTTTATAAAAATAAAAAATCTCTTTTGGAAAAAGTTTGTTTTTGTAGTATTTGAGTATTTGAAAGAAAAGGGAAATTTTTGTGAATATAACTAGTTGTCTCGTTTTTTAGTGCATTGGAAAAGACAAAAAGCTCTTCTTTTGATTTGTTTGTTAAGGAAAAGATTTGTGTTTACAACCATTTGCATTCTCAAACTCTTTCCTAGCTAGAAATTCATTGAAGGGAAAAGATTGCTTATCATCTTAAGTGCATTTTTTAGTGATTTCGAGTCGAGTCTTCACACCATAAGTTTCATCTCCGCACCTCTTGACTTAAAGAAAAAACCAATAAAAATAACGCTTAAAGTAAAATCTATCTAGTAATCTTTTTATTTCTAGGGCTCTAATACACCAACATAGCTTAGGCTAGTGTCTTGGAGTAGGGAGTAATTAACTCTCCAAGACAGTAAAACAAACAAGTAGCTGTATCTTGCGGTAGGAGAAAAATCCAATTGTTACATCTATGTTCTGGGAAAGCTTCTCTTAAAGGAGAAGCACGAGATCGTGTCCGAACCAGTGTGGGAATCAATCCTTCCTCATTGGGAACGGTGCTAGATATTCACGTATTAAAAACGGTAAACCTCGGATTAACCACTGTCGAGGAGCCTGGGGTCACTTGTTGGTAAACCTTGGATTATGTCAAGGAGCCTTCAAGGGGATTGAGCTTGTTACTCTGCCCTTGCGTGCGTATCAGATCGTAGACTGTTCCCCCAGGTATACTTGTTTCCGTTGGTAACCATAGTGACCATATTATATGGGATTCTTCCTAAGGTGATGGTGGAGGGAAGATCCCACTCTACCTGGAGCAGACATCGGCTAGACTCACTTGGATTTTATGGGGGGTTCTCTTCGCTCGAGACGGTTTAGTGGAGAAACTTGTGCCAGTCTATTCATTAAGCAGGTTGCCAGGGTAACTGTTCCAACTGCCATTTCTGTATTGAATTCTGCGACGTTGGATTTCATCACCAACTAGTGTTTTCAGTATGGAAAGTTACTGTTTGTGTGTGGTTTGATCTCCTAGATTCTTTAGGCGTGTGATTCAAATTTGTTTGGTTCTTTAGAGGCTTTAGGTGGTTTTCATTGAGATTTTACTTTGTTTGCATGTGAAGTAGTTAAAATATTTAATCGTGGCTGAATTACCGAGGAATTCTCGTAGACTTCAGGGCCAACCTCCTGAGTTTTCACCGAGCCAGCCTGAAGGGTTAAGAGCCTTTGTAACTCCTAGAGACAGTAGAGTTGGGTCACCTGAAGAAGGATAGTCCTTTTTAGTGGTACATCCTTATTATCAAGCTTTAGTAGCAGATTATAATCCACAATCTATGCTTGTTTCCGAAGTTACTGGTAGTTTTTCATCTACTAGTGATTTGGGTGAGGAACCTGAAATATCTGAACCTGAAACTAAATTTGCTGCTACTCCAACATCGGGATTTACCTCTCCAACTTCTAGTGGTCCTGGTTCACCCAAGGTAGAAAGAATAATTACCCAAAATCTTCCTTCTGGACTTATAGTTATTGAAGAACTTGCTACTCTGGAAGAAGAAGGTATCCCTATCCCTGAAAATCAACTTGTTATAGAACTTAGGGAGAGTGAATCAATATTTTACAGTCCAACTAGGAGCAGTGCTTGGTATCTTTCATTGACCAATTTTTTGGAAAATCTGGGACTAAGTTTTTCACCACCTCGTATTCCTTTTCACCCAACACCTAGGGGTTACTATCCTCTGTTAAATATGTCAAGATAGTCATCCATGTTTTCTCAATTTCCAGAATCCTTTTTGTACGGCGGTCCTTCTGTTCCCTCTTGGTATCAGTCACTTACTGGTACTTTTTCGGGAGCATCTCCTCAACCTATTGAACAAGGGTTATTAACTGGAAATAATGGAACTAAGCCGTTGAGTGTAGAAGATATTCTCATGATGTCAGGTACTATTCCTAATCCTCAACCTCAAGGTGGCCAGTTACCGCCTAGGGGCAGCCTCAAAGTCCTCAATTATCGCCTGGGAGGTAACCTCAAGGTACCCAATTTGCGCCTTGGGGTAACCTCAAGGACAGTACATACCTACGGGACAATACGTTCCTCAAGGTCAACCCCAGACTCAATATGTACCTCAAGGTCAACCCCAATATCAATATGTACCTCAAGGTCAACCCCAATATCAGTACGTGCCTCAAGGTTATCAACCTCAAGGTCAGTACCCGAACCAAGGTTTCCAACCACCTTCCGGTCAATCATATGTTCAAGGAACTGGAAATGTACCTTTGAATTATCAACCCTACCCTCAACCAGGTTATGGTCCTCAATATTCTCAACCTGTTATGGGTCCGTACCCCAGAATGAACTTAGTGTGGGATCCATCTCAAATTCAACAGGTATTGCAACCGGATATGCAGTTGTCATCTCAAACTAGACAACCCTTGGTTTCTGGTTCACCCCAGTAACCTGTCCAGTCTACTATTCAAACTTCTTCACCTTCTGTAGTTTCTTAGCCTGGGCCTAGTACGCCTCGTACTCTGCCTCAAACGACTGATGCAACTGCTGCAACATCTGTTCAATCTACCCCACCTACTTCTGGAGTATCGACAGCTCCGGTTTCTATTGTTCCTGTATCAACTCCTTAGACATCTTTACCTCAGTCTGGATCCACAATTCAAACTTCGGTTCAAATGCCTGTAGGACAACCTAGTTCAAGTACGGTTGTCACAAGTCAACCTCAATTTACTTATCAACCGTACCAGGGACAATACCAATTCGGTCCTGGTGTGCAGCAGCCAGTCTATCAGTATCAACCACACCCTGGGTATACATATCAGCAACCTCAACAACCCCAATACGGTCCGGTTAATCCTAGTTTTCTGGGAGGATATAATATCCCAAATGCAATTCCAATTCCTAGTTATCCTAGATATCCTCCTCCTGGGGCTGGTCTCATGACCCAGAGTTTTAGAGACCCTAATCATCAGTTACCATTTATCGCAACTTTGGACTTGCCTGACTTGTCGCGCCTTACGAACAATCCATTAACTATCTTCTATTTTGGATGCCAATGCCGAATAAGTTGCCTAGTGATATTCCTAAGTTTGAAGGCAAATCAGGAGAGGACCCGTCGAACCATGTGATGACTTATCACCTCTGGTGTGCATCTAATTCCATTTCATATGATTCAATCCGTTTAAGGCTTTTCCAATGCACTCTAATTGGTCTTGCGGCCAAGTGGTACATTGAGTCACCGCGAGCCACTTTTTATAACTTTAGTTAGTTAGCTACTTCGTTTTTAACTCATTTTGAGTTGTCAGTCAAATATGACAATGGCACAGAATTATTAACTTCGTTAAAGCAGTCTACATCCACTTATATTTCAGATCACATTCATGAATGGAGACGTCGACGACGTTTAGTGAATTTTTTTATTCCGGATCAGATCTTAGCCGAATGGTCTGTAAAATCTTTGTTGACGAAAATCATTGAGGATGTAGCTAAGGCCAGAGTCGTTACTGAAGAGAAAGTAATTTCTCAAGCTCAGTACCTTGACTTAGTTTATATGCAGTCAGGTACGTTACACGAGAAAATCTCCGATCTTCCTAAGCAAAATCAAATCGTTGCAGCTCCTTTAGGGTCTCATGCCGCTGATGGTATGATTGGTACGGTTAATACCAAAAGTAAGAAGAAATCTTCCAAGAATTCTTCTCCTATCATAACCTTGCCAGATTCCCCAACAGGGGATTCTTCCGCAGAAATTTCCAGCGATATTCATGTTGTAGAGTCATCTACAGCCAAATCAAAATCCAGCGGTAAGAAGAAAGGGAAGAAGAAAAATAAAACAGATAAAAATTCGAAAGAGAAACCAAAAAAAGCGGAATCAAATGATGAGAAACGCAAACCTCGTTATCCTTGTCTCATTTGTGACGAAGAGCATTTTACAAGAGACTGCCCTCATCGTGCAGAGGTTGCAAAAATTGTCAAAGGTTCCCAAACACCTGCTGTTTTGAAGGATCCTTTTCCAAGTCAAGATAGTAAAATGATAGGTTCTTCCTCAAATGCCTCCGAAGAACCCATAATGATGATGTCCGATGTGAGGATTGTGACTCGATCACATGATTATGGAAGTAAAAGTCTTGTTGATGGTAAAGAAGCAGAATCTTCTCATTAGAACCCATCAACCTTAACTCCTGGTTCCGATCCACTACAGATCAAGAAGCCTAACCTAGACTTAGTAATCAAACCTCCCGCCAAGGGTATACTTCGAAAGTCAGCTTTCAATCCACATGCGAGAGCGGCTCAGAACTATAACATTGTTGAATATTTGGTTGTTTCACCTTCAGCAATGTCGGCTTTAGAAGTGCTTCAATCATGTCCAGCACAACGTAAATTACTATTGTCGGCTATAGGAGCTGTTGATGTTCAGGACTCAAACCTTATAATTTTCGATCTAGAAAATAGAACACCACGCTTACCTCATCAAATGGCTTTCCAAATCCCAGTGTTAGTCAAAAACAGACCTTGTTATAGGACTGTGATTGATGAGGGAGCCTCAACGTGTATTATGTTGATACAGTGTTGGAGATCACTTGGTTCTCCTTTGCTAAATCAATCCCCGACGATTCTAAAGGCCTTTGATGGTCGTGGGTTTCACCCTTTTGGCATTCTACAAGATCTACCTATAGGGGTTGAAGGCAAAACTGTTAATCTAGATGTGGAGGTGGTTGATGCTCCTCTAGATTACAACCTTCTCTTGGGTCATAGTTGGTCTTATGCTATGACAACTGTCGTTTCATCGGTCTTTCGGCTTATAAAGTTCCCTCATAATGGAAAGATCATAACTATAGACCAGATGACTTACTTTTCATCCGACCCAGCCTCTTCTGAAAGTATTCAGCATGTCGGCAAAACAACTATCCCGTATAAGGATGTTGGAGTAGGACTAGTTAAAGATTCTGATTTACTGGGAACTTTTCCTTTTCCTCCTATCAACGCATCGTCTTCTACTACAACCATTCATATGATTTCATCAGACACCATTGTTTATGATGATCCTTGGATCGTACCTTTCGAATCTGAGATAGACTCATTTGGTGATGTTATGCCTTTGAGTCCATATGAAATTGCGTATCAGGTCGTGCAGTCGTTTACCGACCCATCTTCAACCAAAATTGACATAATGAATGTGGTCCATGAGGAATCACTTTCAACATCAAACTCGGATTCAACAACGTTTTCTGAAATTGTTCACACCGATGAGCAAATTCGTGAAATCCTATGTGTCGATGATTTACCATGGGAAGATCTTCATCATAGATCTTCGTTTTGGCCTGAGAGTGATCATGTTGAAAATGTTTTTTCATCTATTTTTACAACTGAATATGTCAAGGAACCTCAGAATCCAATGAAAAATCTTGATTCAGAGTTAAATTTGGGAAACATTTCTTGAACTATTCCTATTTATATTTTGGTTAAGCCTGGAATTGTTGAAAACATTCATATAGGTGCCTCGTGTACGGAAGATGAAATGCAAATATATAAGGCCCTATTTCAAGAATTATGCAACATGTTTGCCTGGTCATATGAGGAAATGCCAGGAATTGACCCCGCAATTGTTGTTCATGAAATCAAAAATTACCTAGATGCTAAACCCGTCCTGCAATGTTTGCGTCAGATCCACCCGCGAAAAGCTGTTGCTATTAAAGCAGAAGTTGAAAAATTACTCAAAGCAGGTTTCATTTATCCCATTCCGTTAACGGATTGGGTATCAAATATTATTCCTGTTAAAAAAAAGCAAGGGACAATAAGAATATGTATCGATTATAGGGACATTAATCGAGCCTGTCCAAAAGACAATTACCCAACTCCCTATATCGATCAAATCATTGATGATTGTGCCGACAGTGAAATATTTTCCTTCATGGACAGTTTTTCCGGATACAATCAAATCAATATTCTACCTGCTGATCAACCAAAAACGGCTTTCATTTGTCCATGGGGGACATTTTCTTATTACAAACTACCTTTTGGGCTCAAGAACACTGGGGAAACATTTCAAAGGGCCATGTCTTACGCGTTTCATTACATCAAGCACATTGTGCAACCCTATCTTGATGATTTGCCTGTTCATTCATTACATCAAGCTGATCATTTCATCCATTTATGAGCAATCTTCATGAGGTGTAGGCATTATCGGATTAGGTTTAATCCACACAAGTTTGTTTTCTATATAGAAACAGGTCAGTTACTAGGGTTTGTTGTTTCGAAAGCCGGCATTCGTGTTGATCCCTCGAAGGTTGAAGCTATTGTCAAATTGCCTCCTCCTTCGAGTCTTCGCCAACTCCAAAGTTTGCAAGGGAAAGAAAACTTTTTACGTCGATTCATTCCTAACTACACCAAGATCACAAAGGGTTTTACCCAGTTGTTGAAACATAATACTCCATTCTTTTGGGATGAGATAGCTGAAAAATATTTTGATGCACTAAAACACGCGTTGACCCATGCACCATTATTGCATCCTCCCAACTACAACCAAGACTACTTCTTGTATCTCACCGCCTCCCATTCCACCATTGGAATGGTGTTAGTTTAGGAAGATGAATTCGGTACTGAACATGTGATATATTACCTTAGTCGAACTTTAAATCCAACTGAGCTAAAATACTCACATGTGGAGAAATTGGCATTGGTAGTTGTTCAAGCTGTCCAACGTTTTCGTCATTACATTTTACTACGTAAAACTATAGTAATTTTTGATTGCAACCCTATGATCTATATTTTGACCAAGCAATTTCTAGGGGGCAAGTACTCCAAATGGATTGTGATCCTGCAGGAGTTCGACTTGGAATTTGAAAAGTCTAAGTCGAAGAAATTTTTAGTCTTTGCAGAGTTAAAGTGTGACTTCCCGCGTGCTGACACGGAAACTGTGGCGGAGGAGCCCATTGCAGATGAATCCTTGTTTCTAATCAGCACTTTAGATCCATGGTATGGGGATATCATCTTTTATCTCCAGACCCAATCCTTTCGGCCAGAAATTTCAAGGTCAGAACGTCGAAAAATACGATTCCAGTCCCAACAATTCAAAATTATTGGAGATACACTTTATCACCATGGGTCGGACTCTATTTTTCGACGTTGTTTAACTCATGAGGAAGCTAAAAGGGTTCTAAATGACTATCACTCTGGAGCGTGTGGCGGTCATATGTCTGGGTATGCCATAGCCCAAAAGATATTGCGCGCTGGCTACTTCTGGCCATCTTTATTTAAATATTGTATTAACGTCGTACGAAAATGCCACAACGGCCAAATTTTTTATCGAAAGATGTGCACTCCACCTGCTCCTCTCCACCCTATAATTTCCATCGGTCCGTTTGCAAAATGGGGTATCGATTTTATTACATGTAACCCTCACTCGGCCGGGGGGCATGCGTATATCATCCTTGCGGTAGATTATTTTACCAAGTGGGCCGAGGCGATGCCTACATTTGAGGCAGATGGCAAAACAGCTGTGATTTTCGTGTTCAATCATATAATTACTAGCTTTGGTGTTCCACAAGCGATTATCACTAATCATGGGCATCATTTTCGAAACGTTATGATGACTGAACTTACAGGCCAGCTTGGCTTGCATCACGATAGTTCAACTCCATATTATCCACAAGCTAATGGTCTGGTTGAAGCCATCAACAAAGTTCTAGTCATCATGATCCGATGAATCATTGGGATTCATAGGTCGAATTGGCATAACATGCTATTTTCAGCGCTTTGGGCATATCGAACCTCAGTAAAAACGTCAACAGGGTTCACTCCTTTCCAACTAGTTTATGGTCTGGAAGCTGTGTTACCCATTGAATGCGAAATCCCGTCATTGCAAATGGCCATCGAGTTACTTCCAGCCACTTCCGAAGAGGAAAAATGTTTGTTATACTTGGCTCAGCTAGATGAGAATCGACATGATGCTGCATTGGCGATCAAAACTCATGCCAAACGTATTAAAGCTCAGTATGATCGAAATGTTACCCCTCGAAATTTTTCGGAAGGAGACCTAGTCTTATTGTACGATCAAGCAAATGATAAATTAGGTGCTGGAAAATTCGTACCTATGTGGCATGGTCCTTATGTTTTTAAGCGAAAGCTAGCAAAAGGGGCCTATGAATTGGTAGACTTTGACGGGGTCTCTTTAGGTAAACCCAGAAATGGTCTTTACCCGAAGAGGTATTACGCTTAAAAATGGGTGTGGAGGTTTTTAGTTAGGTTAGTTCTCTTTCTAGCTGGTGTATTTTAGTTTAAAAGTGTGCTCATCTTAGAGAGTGTTTTTCGTCATTATTCCTGCTTATCTTGGTTTTACTCTTGATATTGCAGATGTCGACGCCACTCCAAACATACATTGGTTTTGCTGATGATGCTTGTCATAATACATGGAACATTTCTTCCGCAGCTTGGGCTATCTATTCACCCTTTGACAAGTTGGTATCTATGCATGGGGTAAGCCTCGGTCAAACAATGAACAACATTGCAGAGTATAGTGCAATGATTGAGTTATTATCTAATTCTATTTCATTTGGGATTCGGAGTTTGATAGTGAGGTTAGATTTTGAACTCGTTGTATTATAGCTTAATAGAGTATATGCCATTAGAAATCTAGTGTTATTGAGATTATTTTTGAGAGTGCTTCTCTTGGAACAGGAATTTGATTATATTGAATATTAGCATATTCCAAGATCTTTAAATACATTAGTAGATGCAATTGCTTCTCGAATGTTAAGTAGACATTTGCAATAATCATACAAATAAATTTAAAAGCATTCCATAACATGTTTTACAAGATAAGCCGGTAATAGTGATATAGTATAATATATGAGTGTGTCAAAATATACATCGTCCTCGATCATAGGTTGAAAAACACCTTATGATCGGCAAAAATGATAGTACAAAAAGTAAAAATGTCGTATGTGTCTACAATAGGCAATCATCCTATCACTGGTGATGATCTCGATAAGAAACCACTGTACGGGCCACCTTACAAAGGAACCTCCTGAAAGGTCCTAGGACCCCAATCACATAGCGTTGTAGTCGAAGAGGAATGTCATCTATGCTGGTCTCTGGAATGTCTCCTGTCAAATGCTATAGATGGCTCTCCAATTCGGCCAAGGTCTTTGCTGATTCGTCCTGTGGGGCTGGTGCTGATGCAGCTGGTTGTTTCCTCTCATAGGGCCAGAGAGCGGCTGGTCGCTGTGGACCCACATCTACATTTGAAACTTTTACTGTCAATTTTGGGACGAGATAAAGAAAAAAAAAAAAAATTAAATTAGAAAAATGTTGAAAATGATTTTACCTGAGTCATCCCATTGCTCTCCTGGTGGAAGAGCCATGTCTGGGTCACCGCGAAAATCTACCCCAGCGTAAGGAAAGTCCTGAATAGAAAAAACCTGGTTTTCCAACCAATGGAAATACTCAGGAGTGAATCAAACGACCTTTGTCCCCTCCTCAGGATGACGGGCCATAACTGCAACCCATCGCATCAGTTTGGGCTCTCGAGGAAGTCCAGCTCCAACAGTGAGGTGCCGTGGGACCAACATTGGGACCCTCTCCAAACCAAAGCTCACGAATAAAGCACCATATCCAAAGGTCTTCAGTTGTCTGTTCTTGGCTCTAGTCAGTTAGCATTTTACATCAGCCAACACAGCATCGCACCAGTTGAAGATGGTGCCTTGAAAGCAGTCAACTACCATCCGCATTTGGGATCCAGTGGCTATATGTAGTGTTGCGCTCCCGCAAAGCCTGGTAACAGTAAACGCGATTACCATGAGTTCAGGAAGGGATATGGTTTTGATGTCTATCCCTTTGTCTCTAGTCTGGTTGCTACAGAACTCTAGCCAGAGGCTATCGATAGACTGGCCACCTGGCCTAGTCCCGAATAGAGTCAAGTGTTCACCTCTCTTAGGCAAACCAGTCAAAAAGTAAATGTCTGCCGACTCCATTTCAAGCTGGTGACCACCAATGAAGAAGCACTGGTCCTGTATGCTCCACCTGTCTACCAGCCACTGTAAAAAGTCAACCTGGGCCCTCATGCCAGGTATGGCCCAGAAGTTGTATAAGCCACATGCCTTCAATGCATCAATCGAAGGTTGATGATTTATCATGGCAAGATCTACATCCTCATGCTCCCATTCTCGCCAATCAAGCATGATGTATACCCTACATTCAGTAAAAAGGCAAATTAGAATATGTAAAATGGAAATTTTTGGGTGAAATTTGAGTTTGTTAGGTTTAAAAAACCTTTGCGTGGGGTACGCACCCTCTCTGTTAGAGACAGTGTGTGGGTCCGCACCTTGCCTTCACGGCAGGTGCGGACCCCTGACTTTTTGCAAATTGCGAAAAAGTCGGGGTCCACGGGTCCCCTGTGTTATACCTGCGGACCCCCGCACACGGGTTTTTTGACCTAAAAACTCCTAAAAAATGAAATGAAACCCTAAAAATCAATTTGAGACGGATGAAATTAAAGAGTAGGATGATTTAGATTGTCTGGAGGAGACGGCGCTCGATTCCAACGGACAGAGTTTCCACAATCTTCACGGGAAGTTTCTGACCAAAAGCTCTATTTTCTCACCCAAAACTCAAATGGTAAAAATGAATTGACGAAAGCCCTTTTTATAATTTTTTTGAATAAAAGAGTTGTTAATTTGTTTATGTTTCACTTTAGAAATGTAACTTTTGCAGCTTTTCTATCCATTTTAAATAGGTATGAGTAATGTTTGATTTTTGGTTCAGGATAACAGATTTTTCAGGCTAAATCGGTCATTTTTGACGAAAAAACATTAGAGTCACATTTAAGCTCTTTTCTGACTCCTAAAACATGAAAAGATCGTCGAGTTTTTCCTTTTAAACTTGTTAAAACGGAACTAAAAAGACGGTCCACTTATAGCTCTTTTTCTGACCGTAAAAACATGAAAAGATTGCCGGATTTTTGTCGTTTCAAATTCGATATTGGTTATAAAATGACGTGTCATTGATCGCTTTTTTACTTTTTTGGATCAGAGGCACTAATTACGAAAAGTACTCCTTGGTCGTAATGATCAAGCAGTTCTCTCAAGTATTATTTTATACTTTTTCGGGCTTGGGAGACACAAATTTACGAAAAAGGTCAACCATGGAGTCTTCTTAAGTTTTTTCAGACTCTCTAAAATTGAAAAACGCCGAGTTTCTCCTATACTGGACTCGTTAAAATTTAACAGTAAAGGACCTGTTCAATTACAAACAGGAACAGACCACTCCTTCTTAGGGTTCGAATTTAAACTAAGTTGGACTCATCCGAAGGATGAGCTTATAATCAAGCAAATGTTATCCTCCTCAAGCTTGTCAAAAATAAATAGGTACTTGCCAGAAATGGTGGGGGAAAGAGAGAAAAATGAGCCTGTTTGTCATACTTTGTAACCACTCTTGAACACGACACTTTTATTCACCTGGGTTGGTGTTATCACTCAGGTTGTCCTTAAAGCTCCTTAAAGGATACGGCCGAGGTAACCACAAACCAATCTTTGGACTGCAGGTCCTAGCCTACCTGCAGTCAGAGAGGGCTCTCTCTTTATGATTTAGTTTTGTTGAAGATGATATTAGGCTAGTTATTGAGTTCAAGGGGTTTTGTTTATGTTTGGTAGGAAGGAGGATGTTTTCAAGTAGAGAGGCAATGCATAGTGTGGTAAGTTTCAAACCATTGGGCATGGATTCATGGAGTAAGACTGCTGGTGCGTTTTCTTGGTCACAAGAGGAATGAGGAGCAAGGTAGCTACTCGTGAAACAACACTTAAGTTTAAAAGGATAGAATGAGGGCTAAGGAATGAGAGGCAACAAAGAATCTCTCACTCAGCTTAACAGAGGGAAGATGAATGAGCTCTATCTAGGAGCAGCTAAGAATTCTTAAACAACAGTCATTCATATGTGAAATAGATCAAACATGAGCCATAAAGGAATTCATATTTATGCCTAAATCAAGAGGAAAACATTAAGAAGCCACAGAAAATGAGCATAGAGTGCAGCTAAGCAAATTCTAGACCAATCTTTTGTTCTGTGACTTGAGCATGTATGGAATTGAAATAACAGAGGTGAGAAACACTTATTGATCCATATAGTAGCACATGAATTCCATCATTCACTCTTCAACCATTAAAAACACTTCAAATAGTCCATCCTCCAAGCTTTAAGCAGTCTTTGATTAAAGAAATCATATCAGATACAGAGCGAGTCTCTAGAGGAGTCATACAACCAACCAACCCTTAAAACTGTGCAGAGGGTGGTATATAAAGAAAAATAGCTACAGACTTCCCTTGAACAGCTGTCAAGGGGGAAAAATATCTCAAAAATATCTCTGAAAACAGATCAAAAGAGATCTGTGCAGTCAATGTCATTGATCCTAATCTATGCTGGAAATAAATGCATGAAATAACTTAAAACGGCTGTGCATGAGGGAGCAACCTCATCAAAATGGTTCTTTAGGGCTGCACATGGTCCTGCAGCTTCAAAAATGGACTGAAAGAGTGCCTTGAGCCACGAGCTGTCCTCTGTGTGATAACTGCGTAATTAAGGAAGCAGCGCTGCTCCAAAATGCGACTGGGACCATTGTACTTGTCATAAATCTACGTTGAAATCCTTTAATCTGCCTTCAAGTGGTCCTGTTGCCTTAAATGGCCAAAATCTGTGAGTTGGTGAGCCATTACAGCTCAATGATGCTTTGCTAGATCTGCTGGGGCCATTTTGAATTCATCTGCTTTGAACCGCAATACTGATACTCTCTGCCACTTTCCTGATACTCTTTGACATGCACTTGAGCCTTCTCTTTCCTCTGATACACTTTAAACTGTCCCATCGCCCCCTTTTCTGCCTTTTAATGCAAAATTAACTACTGCAAAGGTTCTCGTGGCCTTTGGAATGCTATCGGCGCTTTGGCCAATCAAAACTAGCCTTAAACTTTTTGAAAAATGGTGCAAACAGGAGGAAAAAGTGTTGGCAACTGTGCTGAGGCCAAAACTGGCTATCTGAAGCAAAACTGGGCCTTGGAGCGTTCTCAGAAAGCTTAGGGATGCATGAATTCCCTTATCGGGAGCCGGGCGCGGGCATATATGTGAAAATATGAACAAATGCCGCCTTTTCTTTTACACAGAAAAGACCAATTTCTATGTAAAATTCGTGAAAAACATAGGCGGGAGGGGCACTGTAGCAGATATTAAATCCTGGCCGTTGGATCGCCCGAAGCCAGATCCAACGGCTGGCGCTAAATCGAATCGGGGCAGACCATTGGTCCCAACACATAAAACCTTCGAATAGCGATGAACCTGGCGGACCCGAAATGCCTTTAGGCTCTTTCTTTATGGAGATCGGGTCCGGCCCATTGGAGCTTTCATATCGGCGAATTTGGTAAAAATGGGTAAGCGGACCCGATATGCCTTTATGTCGCGCTTTATTACTTTTCGGCTCCGCTGGTCGGAGCCATATAGGAGTGATGCGATTAAATATGGGCCGTTGATCTCTGGGCCTGAATGGGCGGCTGAGATTAACTCGGAAATTCGCAATAGGCGGGGTCATGGGGTTGCCACATAGAAATGCCGAAACCCATCGGACCCGATAAGTTGTACAGGCCCTCTTTATTTTATTTCGGGTTCGACCCATCGGCGGGACCCAAATCGGCGGTTTTAACAGTGGAATGGGTTCGTGGACCCGAAAACCCTTAACACTGCATTTGATAACTCATCGGCTCTGCCAAATCGGAGCAGTATATGGAGCGATGAAAAGTGGGGGGCCGCGCGACAAGATCTGGGCCGTCAGATCTGGGGCCCGATCCAACGGTCCTGGATCCGTCGGTGGATCTGCAGTTGGAGGGACTGGGGGGCAACAGACATAGAATCGCCGAAATATGGTGGACCCAAAATGCCTTTGCAAGCCCTTTATTATTTTTGAAATCGGGTCCGGCCCGGGCTTTCGGCAATGCAACATAGAGTTAACACATTATATCGCCCGACCTCCGACAGCGATATCGCGTCGGAGGGAGGGCACATGTCTTCGGAGGGTTTCCAAATATGCTTGTTATATGCCACTTCCCCCTCCCGATAGTGATATCGCATCGAAGGGGGACCAAATAGATCCTTTTCTCATCGGAGCATGCATTTTTATTAAAATGCAAAGGAAAAAATGAATTCGGAGGGGAATCCTTTGGTGTTTTGGATGGATTCTAAGGCATCGGAAGGGGTCCGATGGCCAAAAATGGAGGATTTTTCATTTGTAGAAGGTTTTTAATGATTTTTGCATGTTTTTTGGCAACTTTCATGCCTTGGAAGGAGTCCAAAGGCATTTAGGAGGAATGTGATGTGTTTTGAGAGCGTTTAGTGGCCAAAGAGGGTTTCATGCCTTATAAAGGCAAACCAAGGTAAAAGGGGTGATTTTTTAAACATGTGAAGGAGAATTATGCAAAGGAATGAGTCCTTATGCATTTGGAAGATAGTTAGGGGGGTGATGAAGGGTTTTATGCATCGAAAAGGGTCCAAAATGCATGAGAAGATGGTTTGAGGGGAGAAGTGAGGATTCTTGCTGAGTTTCAGATAAACTTAGCAATTTCCAAGGATGTATATGGTTATTTTCAACCAGGGGGAGGGATAAATATATAGGGGAGTTATATAATAAAGTTAGTAGTTAATATGATAATGATGAGAAAAAGCGCTAAAAATGATGTCTTAGGCTATCAATGGGGGAAAATGACTGATAGAAGAAGTGTGAACATTCCTTTAGTGAAGCAGATCTTCACCAAGGCAGATGATATGGAGAATGATGAAATTAAGAGGTATCAAGCAGATCTTGACCTCTTTTTAGGGGAAGTTAATGAGTGATTTGGGGTAAGAGGAAGAAGGGGAAGTTAAACATGCATTTCTTGAAGTCCTTCAACTGAACAACTGCCTTCAACTTGTGATATGATAGATATAACACTTGAAAATATGAAATGGATCACAAGCCATGATTTTGCAACCACAAAGCTACCTACCCAACCTACTCACCTAGCATTTTCTCTTCTTTTGGTTTGGGTGCACTTGAACTAGCATACCCAGCTTTTCATTCTTTCTTGTTGCTTGTGCTCCTATCTACTTCTACACTTATTTCAGCCAGGGGCTTAGATTAAATTGTTGAGCACCCTTGTTTCTCTACCTAACTACAAATCTGCCAAGATTAAGCTGTTTGGCCTTCCCATACTTGAAAATTGATCAAAATGGATTACTCACCAAGACTGGAACAAAGCAGTGGCATTTAGATTGGCTGACTTTCACGGATACTTCTCTAGTCATCTGTAGCAAATATGGAGCATTGCAGCAAGCAAAGTATGACATATTTGGCATGTAAAAATGTCGATCATGAAAGATGATTAACCTGCCGCAGCAGGAGGCTAACAGTGGCTCCACTTGGGGATGGCTTTTCCTTGTGACAAGCCAAGAACAGCAGGTCAGAATGCCTTGATCCTCTGTAGTTGTTGTTAATTGAAAATTTCTTCTGTGCTAACCACTGAATGACTAGAACCTTAACTTCTGAATGCAACACTCCTCCTCAACTGAAACACTGTGAAAAATAAAGCATCATCTGCTTTCTTCTGCATGCTTGATATTGCATACACTTTTGCTTGAGAACTGCCTTGTAAAATAAACACAAAAAGGGAACAAAACTGGAGCTCTTCTTTTCTTGTCTTTGAACAGGCTGTAGATGTAACGCTAACAAAAACTCCTCTATTTTGATACTACTGACTGAAGAACTGGAAGCCTGAATGCAGCATTTTTAATAGAACTTGCTGTTATAAATAACAGTGATACCCTTTTGACACTGAATGTTCAGAACAACGTTGAACTCTGCTTTGGGAAGCCATCTATCTCTTATTTGCGTACAGGTATCAAAACTGAATATTTTCTTTGAAATATTTCAAAGAACAGAGAACTGTAATGCTGCACTTTTTTGTTTCTTTTCCCTCAAAATTGCGCTGCGCTTATTGCTGAGACTATCATGAAGACAGAGCTTTGAAATGGATGACTTATGTGGGCTTGTGCCTTCAAACTTTGCTGCGCTCTTCTAACAACCAAACTGCTATAAAATTAAAAAACCAATCGCTGATATATACAAACATGTATGTACATATATATACAGAACTGCGTTATCTCTCAAATACATGGATCAAGGTAATGTTTAAGCATGTGGCCATTCACAGGGCCCTCTTCAACTGTGCAGGCATTTAGAGTTTTGAGAAAATATGTATTGTTGCCTTGAATAGCGCTGATGACAAGTGGGCCTTTTCCACAGAAAGTCAAACTTTGCATGCTTTCCCTTGTCTTCTCTTCGTGAGTCCCACTTTAGAACCTTGTCGCCAATAAAGAAATCCTCAGTTTTAGCCCTCTGGTCAAATGCCTTCTTTAGCCTTTCTTGTAACATTTGAGCTCTGTCATACACCTACTCTCTGGTTTGCTGAAGATGAATGGTCTGATTGATCCTTCGTTGAATATCATTTGGTTCATCTTGAACCTCCTGTAGGAGCTTGATAACAGGAATGCCTAAAGAAGACGGAAATCTGGCTTCCATGCCATATACTAGCTCATAAGGGCTCATTCCAATGGATCTCTTTGTTGAAAGTTTGTCTGTCCATAGGGCATTGGTGAGCTTTTTATGCCAATTCTTCTTGTTTTCTTCTAAGGTCTTCTTGATAATACTGATCAGGCTTTTGTTGGATGACTCAACTAAGCCATTACCTCGAGGGTAATAGGCTATGGAATGACCTAAAGTGATATGGAATTTATGGCAAAAATTGATCATCTTTTTGGATTTGAAAGCGGCGGCATTGTCAGTGATGATCTTCTCAGGGCAGCCAAATCTAGAAAGGATATTGCACTCAAGGAATTGGATAATGGTGGTGTCATTGGCTTGCCTACATGGGATGGCCTCAATCCATTTAGTGAAATAGTCAGTAGCTGTTAAGATCCACTTATGCTGGCCTGAGGAAGAGGGATGGATTTCTCCAATGAAGTCAAGACCCCATTGTTGAAAAGGCTTCTCGGTTGAGATGGGTTTAAGAGGCAAAGGAAGCAGCTTTCTCTTGCCCTCAAAGATTTGGCAATTGTGGCATGACGTGGCAAACTTCTTTACATCTGCAAACAAAGTGGGCCAATAGAAACCATCCCTTAGAATTTTATCAGCAGTGGACTTCCAGTATAGATGTCCTCCACAGTCCCCTGCATGGAATTCTTTCATGACATTGTTAGTTTCATTCACAATCAAGCAGTTAAGCAATATACCTTCATGATTTTTCCAAAATAATGCACCATCTAAGACACAAAATTTCAAAGCCTTCATTCTTAAAAATCTCTTCTTGGTCTTGGACAATCCTGGGGGAGCACACAGGTTTAACAATACAAAGCAAATATCAGCATACCATGGGGATTGCAAAAAGGTGTCACTGATCTGTGGAGTCGCCAGCTCTTGTTCATTGTCCAGTTGGTTGATGTCTAAGGCTTGAAAGTTTGTTTCGGACATTAGTTTAGCTAAACCTTGTCCCTATATCAGCTTGGTTGGTTTTATCTCTATGTCATACTCAACAATGTTAGCAATCCACTTGCCTCTTTTGCCTTCTAACCCCTCTTGGGTTAATATGTCTTTTACAATAGCATTTGGCACATAAGCAATCACATGTGAATATAAAATATAAATTCGGAATTCCCTGATTGCTTTAACAAGGGCATAGGCTTGCTTCTCCAAGATTGGGTATTTCAGGGGTGCATCTCTTAAGGCTCAGCTGAAAAATGCAATTGGCTTTTCAGTTCCTTGATCATCCTTTTGCAAAAGAACAACAGCTATAGTATTATCAGATGCAAATGAAAATATGATAAAGTCCCTATCAAATTTTGGACTTGTGAGGACTGGGGCTTGAGTTAAGGCTGATTTAATGTCCTCAAATGCTTGCTTGGCCTCTAGAGACCACTTTACCTTGGCGTCTTTCTTGAGCATGTTGTTTAGCATTCTTATTAGCTCAGCCAAGTTTGGAATAAACCTCCTTAGGAAATTGATTTTCCCAAGGAATGCTTGCAATTCTTTTATATTTCTAGGATATGGGATTTGCAATATGGCTTGGATCCTTTCCGGATCAACTCTAATACCATCCTTTGAGATGATATGTCCAAGTAATTTGCCTTCTTCAAGGCCAAAGAGAGACTTCTTGGGATTCAAGGAAATGCCATATTTCCTACATGTGATGAATATTTGCCTTAGGTGTTTGAGGTTCTCTTTATCAGATTTGGAGAAAGGGGTGAAGTCATCAAGGTAGACAACTAGGAAATCATGGATTTCCTTGGTGAATGCAATGTCCATTGCCCTTTGAAAGGTGGCACCAGCGTTCTTTAGGCTGAAAGGAATTTTAACATACTTGAATGTTCCCCACGGTGTGGTAAATGCTGTCTTGTCTTGGTCATCCGGGCGAACAAGTATTTGGTTGAAACCTGAAAAGCCATCGAGTAGGGAAATTTGTGATGACCCCACTACTCTCTGTAGAATGTGATCCATTTTGGGCAAAGGATAGTGGTCCTTTAGGGAGACTTGATTTAGATTTTTGAGATCTACACAAAGTCTGATCTCATTTGTTTTCTTTCTTGTGGGAACTAAGTTTGATACCCATTCGGAAAATCTGATTGGTGCTATGATTCCTGCCTCATACATCCTCTTTACCTCCTTCTCAACCAAGGGAAGGAGCACGGGGTTGATTCTTCTAAGTTTTTGTTTGAAAGGCTTTTGATTTGGTTTTGAGGGAATGGTGTGTTGGATTACTGAGGTATCATAGGACTTCAAGTCCTTATAACACCAAGCAAAGACATCTTGGAATTCTTTGAACAAATCCACATACTTTGGTTTTGATCAGGAGGCAAAGATTTAGACAGTTTGATCATTTTGGGCTTCTCTGTTGTTCCAATGTTGTATTCTTCTATGGCAGTGTTTATAGGCTGCATTTTTGGCTTTTTGGGCACATCATTTGCATCAAACATGTCTTCTAGTGGAGTGAGGCCAACCGGGAGAAAATTGTCTTTTAGATCAATAATCTCGGCCTCTGTTTTATCTATTTCCTCCAAATGCATTTGTTTCAGCTCTTCAATGTTTGCATTGTCAAAGACTGTTGGGCTTAGGATCTGTCTGGCTATTACAGCTATTACAGCTTGCTGATTTTCGTTTAATGCTTGTTGTTGTGGGTCCTCCATGGTATCCTCATCAATGTTTAGGCCTGCAAATTCATGTTGTAAGGTAAGAAAATTGTTTATTTGAGCATCATCCTCGAACACTTGCCAGTCTTTAATGTTATTTGGGACAGCAGGTCTATGTTTTATTTTAGCAGTGAAATGGTGATTTGGCTCAAAGGGAAGCTTGCATGTACTAGCGAAAGTGGCTAGGCTGTGAGCATGAATGTTATGATTTCTTGAAATCTTGGCAAGCTTGGATTCAGTGAATGTATCAAGTATTGCAGTGGCAGCAGTCCTATAAGCTCTTAGCCTTCTATCATTGGTAACAAAGTTGCCTTTCATTTGTTGGATTACTAGGTCTGAGTCCCCTAGAATGGAAAATTTGGCAGCTCCTAAAGCTTTGAGCAGCTTAAGGCCTAAGAGGAGTGCCTCATACTCAACCATGTTGTTGGTGCATTTGAAATTCAGTCTATAAGCATGACCCTCTGCATGGTTGTTATGTGTATTGTGAATCCATATTCCTGCCCCTGCTCCTAACTTGTTAACAGAGCCATCAAACTCTAAATACCATGTGATTTCTTGCTTGTGGTTAGTATTAAGAGTTTCAGTCATTTTAGGATTGGGCAGACCCGAGTCTTGTGTTTCGGGAGGTTTTTCTTGTGTGCTGGTTGCATTAGCTGTTGTAACAGTCTCATGGGTATGTGCAACCGATTCTTCATTGATGTGTGCTTGTTGTACTAAAGCCATAGGCTTATCATCAGTTGGAAGACTTGTTTCATCATTAAACAAAATAAAAGAATCCATATCAGAATGGATTGAATAGATAGGGAAATTCTGGGGCTTTTCCTCACTACTCACCACATACTTCATCAGTGTTTCTCTATATAGTCTCTTTGGTTGCCCAAAGACTGAAATAGTGGCATAGGAGAGGTCTAATTGGAGAGATCCTTGGAGTTTTGCTCCCCAAGATCTTGATAAGAGCATGCCATACTTTGGTGGGATGTCAGCAACCACCACGTCCATTAGGATTGTCTTGTTGGGAAATTGGACTAAGGAGACGCATAAGTCTTTGATTAAGCCTAAACACTTGACCTGACTTGAGTCAAAGGAGAATAGATCTTTGTAGGGTCTTGTGACATCAAGGTTTAGTTTCTCCATTACAGCTTTGGGTATAAGATTGTGTGAGGCACCTGAGTCAAACATAGCATTGTGCAAGACTTTGTCATGAATGTGCAAACTGACATAAAAGGCTGGAATAGATCCATATGTTGATTTTCCATTAACTTCAAGACTGAACAGCAGCTCAGGGGTATCATCTAAAACATTTACATCATCCTTGACCTCTGGCATTTGAAGAGATCTTTGAATTTGTTGCCTATACACATCATGTTTGGCAAGTTCTGAGAGGGGGATGGATATTTTAAGTTTTCCAGTCTCTGCCTCTAAATTAAATGGCTTTTCCAATGGAGTCTTGGTGTTGATCACGGCAGTTTTTTCTTTTTCATTTGAATTATCAGCGATTTTCTCTTGTATATCAACATTATGGGAATTGATTGCTTGCGATTTTTCAGTTTTAAGAGGGATTTTTGGAACGATGTTCAAGTTCTCCTTGGAGGAAGAAGGTGGCAGAGGCTGATCGACAGAAGGCTGTATGTCTGTTATGTCCTCTGCAGTCACTTGGTGCGGGTTTGGGACAGTTATATCAGCTGTTTCTGTTATAATAGCCTTGCCTCTAATCTGGTTGGGCTGTTTGCCCTCCTTTGGTTTAACTTTTTCGAGCACATCTATGGTTCTTGTCCTCAGCTTATACTGTTTGTGGACTTCATAAATAGCTGAATCATAACCTTGTTTAAAGTCAAAAGACTCACCAGAGTTAGTCTGAAATTGATTTATCTCATGGTCATCTTGGTCTTCTTGGGTTAGAAAAATTTGTTGCTCACCCTTCAAATCCATTAAGTTCATGTGAGTGTCTTCTATGGGTTCATTAGAAGTGGATGCCTCTGCGTAGTTTTCTTGAAAAGGAGGTCTTATATCATGGTCTGGGCTAGACCTACCAGTGTTTGGATTTTGATTTTTCCTGAAATTCGGGTTCCTGACAGTGTTAGCTTGCTGCCTATCCCATGATGATTTCCTCTCAACACTCTCTACTCTGTCTCCCAGCCTATGCATGCCATTGATAATAACATCTAGCTTTTGATCTAAGGCTGAGGGCTCTTCCTTGAAGGTAGTTCTTCTCTCAGTTCTAGCTCTGTTTCTTTTGGCAATTAAATTTGCCTCCACAATGACAGCCACGTTTTGCATGTCTGCAAGGCTGTTGGGGGCTCTTTCTTTTAACTGGTAGGCCATATCTGGGTCGAATCCATCAGGGAATTTATATAAGGCAAGGTCAGGTGGGGGCCTTAAGTTTTGTGGGATAGCATTATAAACGCTATTGAACCTTACACAATAGTCCAAGACTGTTTCTTGTGGACCTCTTTTGATTGTATCATATTCAGCTAGTATATGCAAGGGGTCTTTCTTTTTCTCCCATTTGTTGATAAATGACTGATATAAGGCTTCTGGGTCTGCTATGGAATTAGCTGGGAGTGCTCTAAACCAAGTCCTGACATCGCCTGTCAAACTTTGGACAAAAATCTTCATTCTCACACCATCATCGTCAATCTCATAGCTTTCAAAGTAATCCTGCATTTTCTTTGTATGCTGAAGGGTTGTGCAGGCACTTGTGCCATCAAAATATGTGATTTTAGTTTGGTAATCCTGAGGCATAACTCCAGGATTAGCAGGCAGCTGTAAAGGTGAATATCTATTCACCATGTTGGCAGGGATAAGTGGAACAACAGGGATAAATGGGACAGCTAGAACAATTGGGATAATAGGAGTAGTAGTGGTAGTATGTGCAGTGAATGGAGGTGTGGAAGGAGTGCTTTGAGACGTGGATGATGAACAAGGGGAACTAGGGGTTGAACGAAATAAAACTTTGACAGGGGTTGGGCCACAGTTTGGCTGAACTATCACAGGAGTAGAATTAGCAAAATCCTCCTTTAGCTCTAATTTCCTGAGGCTTCTTTGGATCAAATTCGGATTTTCAAAGGCCGCTATGGGATTTGGGTCTAGATTTGACCTTGTATAGTGTGAATTCTTCCTGGGAGCCAGCTTCTGGCTTGTTTTTTGGGGATTTTCTAAGAATGTATGGGTTAGAAAGAAACTTTTGAAGGTCTGGTTCTTTCCCAGTGGAGCTTTCCAACTTGATTTGTGAAATTATCTGAGGATGTTCCCCAGCGGAGTCACCATTATGTTATCACTCAGGTTGTCCTTAAAGCTCCTTAAAGGATACGACCGAGGTAACCACAAACCAATCTCTGACTGCAGGTAGGCTAGGACCTGCAGTCCAAAGATTGGTTTGTGGTTACCTCGGCCGTATCCTTTAAGGAGCTTTAAGGACAACCTGAGTGATAACAGTCGGGAAATCCTTTTCCTAACAGTTGATCGAACTATATTGAAAGTCTTCAGCCGGTTTCTGGGTATTAACTTTGGGACAATTGTCACCAAACCATCTGCTGTGTTGTTATGTGTTCAAGAGGTCAGTGCAAATAAGCCATTCATCTGCAAAATATCTGTCATCCATCTTGACCATCCCTGAGTCAATCCTTGCAACTAAATTTCTTCAAACTTGATCTATGATTTCATGTTGTGGGATTGCCTACGACAGATCTCTTTCTATCGACTTCAGCTCATTATCTAGAAAGATGATCTAGAAATCATCAGTACCTTGGGATCTGCATGCCTCAATGGCAAGTTTCTCACCTTCGACGATAGGTTGCATCATTGACCTTCGATCAAAGGATTCTGTGACATGTTCAACATCAACGCATCTATTCACATCTCATGGATTGTACTATGTACTTTGAGAGCCATTGACATTACTGGTGGTTTCTCTCATGCTTGTTAACAGTTTACATCATTGACTGGTAATCAAGTGGTTTCTACCATGTTTGACTTCAACACATTCATTCGCATGGATAGAATCGTACTGTTGCGGGAAATAGAAATGAAGACCCTAGATCTAGTTTCCGCCATCCAGGCTGCGAGGAATTTTGCATTCATTATACTGTGGACTATTCATAAACAGATGGCTACATCCATACTGTGTCTACATGTGTCTATACTTGTGATGTATTACAAGATCATTCCTATATCAGAGCAGTAATTAGTTTTCTAGTCAGTTTTGATCTGAGTATGGGAATGCCTACCTCAGCGATGATATGATCTCATATATATATTTTGCACTGAATGTTTTTACAGGTTCCAACCAGGCTCTCCACAAGATGATCCTCAAAATGATAAAGTACTTCACTCTTCCTGGATGATAAATGAAATCCTCATCTACTATAGACTTCGCACTTTAGGGGGCAATCTGTTACACAAAATATTATCACTATGACTATTTGCGGTCAGTATGGGTCTATCATTATTCATACTGTCCTCCTAAGCAAGTCTCAGACCTCAGCTCTTCATGTCAAGCTTTCGAAATGAGAGAAAGACATTAAAAATCAACAAAGCTTTCGTTCCGCACTTTCTCTCACTATTGCCTGTGGTCCCGCACCCCCTGTTAACATTACCTGCGGACCTACCCACTTTGTCTCTAAGGGAGTGGGTGCGGACCCCTGTGAAAGTCAAAAAGGCACAAGTTTATTCTAAAGAACTCACTTTGGGTTAATTCTAGATGATTCTAAAAGGAATTTTGACGTGGATGGTTCGCTCTTAGGTGGTTCATGCATCCCAAAAGAGAAGGAGCTAATCCCTTGATGAGAGGAGCTATCCATTTGAAGGAGGGCTTTATCCCTTTGAAGGAGGACCCAGTAACTTCCCTCCATTGCACTATAAATTAAGGCATTGGGCTGGTTGCTAGAGAGGTTAGAAGCTGAACATTTTTTAGGGTAAATGCTGGTGGAATTGAGACTTCCTAGTTAAGCTTGAGAGGAGAGATCACATACCTTTTGGCTTCATTGGGAAGAGAGTGAAACTTGTCAAAGTAGAGGAGACTTCTTGTTGGACCCTGGGAGGAGCTTATACAACATCAAGGCACAGGTTGTAAAGTTATTCTTTGATTTGAATTAATACAATCAGATTCATTTTTCTCAACAAATTGTCTTATGTCATTTGTTTCATGAATTCCTTGATCATCATGATAAGTATGCTTTATTACATTGGTTTTTAAGGTGCTATTTAATTTGTGTGCTTGTTTGTGTTTGAAGATTCGCTACAAGGGAGCTCATTTGGATCAAAGGAGTGAGGCTTCCACAAACTTGCATTGGACCCAAGGTAGGCCTAAAACACTTGTTTGCCTTTGTTAATAAATTGCATACTTAGAGAAAGATAGTTTTTGATTGGCTTGCTTGTCACTAGATATCATTAGATACTATGGAGGTCGATCTTGTCTGCAAGAACGACTCATTCCGTGTGACACCAGGCTATGTGCCAATTTTGAGAAATGAACTTTTGGCATGACCCGGGTTCAATATGTTGGATACATTATTGATGAATGAGGGGTGCTTGTAGATCCAACCAAGATCCAAGTCATTCGGGATTGGCTAGCTCCAACCACTCTCACAGAGCTTCGTAGCTTTCTAGGTCTTGCCAATTTCTACCACAGGTTCGTGTTGGGATTCTCTCATATCACTTGGCCCTTGAGTCAAGTCACCAAGGGAGGAGCGAAAGAAAAATTCTTTTGGTCTGAATCTGAACAAAAGGCATTCACAGAGTTGAAACATCACCTCTACTCTGCACCAGTGCTCACATTACCAGACTTGCAACAACCATTTGAGATCAAGAATATCCAACAACAAAGGATCCAACTATATCGAGTTGTCAAAGTAGGCCAACTCCTTCACCAGGGCAAGTGGCTCTCCAGGGACAAAGTTCAGTAGAAGTTTCCTCATCTCATGGAGGAAAGTTAATGCAATGGGGACCATTGCTTCCTAAGGGTAGAGGAATGATCCAAGTGAATATTGGTGGCCACCCGCCTATTCCACTTGGACCCCCACCATTGTTTCTTTCAGTTTTTCAATTTCCTTATTTGTAGCACAATTTACTATTTTTGGCATTTTTTCGGGTCCTGAACTTCTGGAGCCGTTTTAAGTCACTAAACAACATTTTTTGAGCAAATTAGGAGCAAGTTGTATCATGAACCCATGTTCCTCACTCAAATTTCTTTTTCCTTGGATAAAGATTTTTAACGAGGTATTGTGTGCATCAAATGGAGATCGTATGCCAAAGTTATGACCCCGGGAAGTTGATGTTCCAATTTACCCAAACCAGGCCCATACTTTGGCGCTTCATCTCCTAGGGTTAGGTTTTTGGATGTTTATGGTTTTCCATTGTTTCTCAACAATAAATAGGCCTTTGAGCCTCATCGTAACACATTTCAGAGGCATGTAACTGCCACACCTCTTCTTCGAGATAATCTACCATCGCCCGAGCTAGTCTTATTTCCATCCTGTTTGTAAGCATATTTCAATATTTGATATTAATGAAATGAAGTGTTATTTCTGCTGCATCTTTGTATTTATGGTTATATTTGTAATTTGTTGTGCTTCTGTTTAAATCTGAATCAAGGAAGCATAAGCAAATAAGGAAGCAAAGCGAGTAAGCAAATCGAGTAAGAAAACAAACAAGTAAGCAAACAAACACACAAAGAAAGAAGCAAACATGCATGCAAGCAAACAACCCAAAAGCAAACACTACTCCTACTCCTAAGTTAATATTGCATGGGTCATCTCAAGTGAAGTGATACTTCCAATGCAGCCACTGATCCATTGGGTGACCCTTGTTGATGAAGGCATGGTTTGCGAACATCAAAGTTGTGCAAACCAGCAAGCATGAAAGATATAACAATGAAGACAAACACACTCCCAACTTACAAGCGACCACAGAACAAAGATGAGTGAAAGTGTATGACATGCACTCTATGGAGTTTCCATAGTGCTATGCTACATTGTGTGCAAATGTCAAGTGTATGCATTCTATTGACTGTGACATGCAAACAAATGTGAGAAAGGTAGACCACTTACATTGTTCATGTGTGCTTGCTATGAAAGATTCCTCCAATGCATAAGCGATGGGATCATGTAGCTTGAGTGGAGGAAATGAAATATGGGTGTTTGGTTGATATTCAATGCAAAGAAAAGAGTGATGAGGAGCCTTGATTGTTTCAACAATTTCTTAACCAGAAGTGAAACCAACCTCGAGACAGCGAGGGCCTGACATAATCATCAACTCGACTGAAGTGCCTCGACAATCTATGGGGTTTCAACTTCATTGACAGATAGATCATCGTAGACCAGTGTCTTAGACATATTAACAATGATTGAATCAACATGGTGATTAGATGAGGAAGTAGAGAGATCTTGACAACCAAGATCAGAAAATTCAATATGTTTTTCAGCATCCTCATGATTTGATGAATCGGGAAGAGGGGTAGATGGGAAGAAAAGACGTTCACCCTTTGTGTTCTCAGAAATGAAAAATGACATATTGGATGGATTTTCAAAGGAAGATGTGTCCTATCCACACTGTAATTACAGACTGACATCCGATGTGTCCTGTGAACGATCAGAAGTAGAAACACCCAGAAATGAGTTTTCATAGGGGAAATCAGTAGTGGAAGAATCACAAGGGATGTCAGGATAAAGCAGATGAGGCGTGGCTAGAAGGGATTCATCCTTCATCATGGGTTCTTCTTTAGGTTCCTGCACACACTCATCATGAATGATGGTGCAGTTTGGCTGCATAACACCAACTCCATTGACAACTTGATCCTCATTGATAGTAAGTGAGGAGTCTGGAATGGAAGAACACAAGACAATACAATCTGGAGATCAACAGAACACTGGGACAGAGGTTGAGGGAATGAATCCACGTGAAAACCAAAAGGCTTTTAATCCAAATATGCATAGATCTTAAGAGCAGGTGGGGTGGGAGGATGTGACAGTTCAACAGATGTGTGTGCATTATCTCCCACATCACTCCACAATGTTGGAGTTGTTTGATGAGGTGAAGGTGGACAGTTACTTGTGATAGCAACTATTCCTACCTATGATTGAACAGATCCGTCACGCTGAGCGAGGTTTGGATATGCAAAGAAGATACTCAAATCTCCCATAAATAAATTCCCAATCAATTTCATCTTCGGGTAATTGGTATGCAATATTACAAAAGCATGTGTAAAACTAATCAATAGATTCATCGAGTGCTTTTCATAATTTCAGAATTTCTTAGTCGAGTGCTTTATGGTTAAAGTGATTAAAACCACGGTATATCTCTACAACTAGATGAGCAAGAGAATGAATATATTTTTCAGGCAGCGTGGTACACCAGTGTATTTGGTGCCCTTGAAACGTGTAGATGAACAACGCGCAGGTCATGTATTCTTCAAATATTCCATGTATTTCGCATGAACCTACAACATCGACCATGTGCCTAACCAAGGCTATGTGGCCTCCACTATCATATGTTTTATGTGACAAGTTATCCAAGAGCTCTTCCGAGATTATGAAGTCATTTCCGTAAGACATACACTCTTAATAGCAACTCTGTAGTTAGTCATGATAGATATGTAGAGATTCAAAACAAATGTGAGGACTCAGCATGTCATCTGGCCCTCCTTCTAGCGCCAAAATGTTGACGGTGTTGGACTTGCCAACATGTAAGGGTATCTCCCTGGTAAGAAGTGCTAATTAGAGCTCAGACCGTTTGGTGTAGGAGTCCCAACAGTGGGTCGTATGGTATCACCTTGATCGCGGTTTTGCATAGAGGCAAGTATGATTTCCTTGTTGGTAGCAAGGGTGTGACAACTACAGTAAGTCAAGGAAAGTGCATGAGAGGTTCTAACACACTAAGGGTGATGTGAGTGCACCCCTTAGAAACCTGTAATAGTACGTCGCTTGGAAGGGAACACATGAGTGAAGGTGCAGCACAAGCTGGAAAGAAAGTTAGAGAGCAATATAAATTGATGGTTAAACCAACAACACATTTCAAAAAGATTCATACATACTTATACAAAATAGTCCATACATGCATGCTTGAGAAAACAAATACATATATCATTTAGAGTAAACCAGATAGCATAAAATACAATAAAACATATGCATGAAATGTGTTGGCTCTGTTATATTAAGAAGTGTAAGTTCCAGTGATACAATACATCCATGTCCAAACACTAGTTCTGAAAACGGAATGTTACAACCACAAGGACCTGCTCCTCCAAAGAGATATACTAGCTCTGCACAGTGGAGAAGCAAAGGATCATTACAATATTATCCAAGCTCTCTCCAAGATAGTCTTATTAGAAGATTGGCTAACCAAAAGCCTTTACAATGAGTTATGAGGTTCTATTTATAGCAAAGGGTGGGGTGACCCTTGACATTCCCCTTTGTGACAGTTCGTCTACCCTCATGACTCTTCATCTACTCTAACTGTTACATCCCACTATGAACACTTGAACTGCCACTTGGCAAGACATTACGTTACAATGCACATGTTCCCATGTGAGACAAAATGGCTTGAGCAAGCCATGGAAGACATCACTGACACTCAGTCCGTTGTGGTGAGACCAACCCTTTGAAATTCTTGTGATGGTGAAGGTGGTAAGAAGATGCCAAGCTTCATCGTCCATGATGGTGTGCCTGCGCCCCATGGTGACATCTTGTTGAGGTGAACTCTTGCCTCCGTTACATCCGGGTGCATTGGTATTGCTCCTCCATCCAACTCGTTTTCTATCATGTGCATGGTATTCTTGGGTGCAACTAAGCTGGCAACACACTGATGCATAGTGTCCATGTTGATCTTCCAGTGTGTGTTGGTGGTCATGCGCGTCAACTGTCATCTGCATGTTCAGATCTTGTTGGACTTGATTCTTGTCTTTTCCTTGTTGAGTGTGCTGAATGGGTGGGATTGGATGAGTGTGCACAATGACATGCATGTTGCTGAATTCCCTTACATGTGATCAAAATAACTTCTCACCATGTCTGCTCTGTGCCAACTATTGGGATGGATCTATAAATTGTGTGGGCAGAGTTTCATCTGTGAGTGCATGTTGCGCCCCCTGTTGTATCTGTTCCTGCTGCAACTCATTCTCTTGTCTATGCAGCTCCTATTCTTCCTTGAGTTGTTGCTTCAGCACATGCAACTCCTTCTCTGTTATGTTCTCTGCCTTCACATGATCTTCATGTCGATTCGTCACCTCATATCTTGAGTCTTCAAATTTTCTTTCATCACAAGTGGATCTGCGTGAGCTTGCAACTTTGTTCCGCCTCTATGTTGTCAAAAACCTTCCTCTTGCATTCATTGCATCCAGTATGCTGCCTTCAGCTATTGTTCATGGTGCTGCTCGCTATGATGCTACTACCATCATATCTTGATGTCCTTGTGTACAAACAATTTTATGTCTTCGTGGGTAGGCAAGTTCATAGAAACTTAATTGACTGCATACCCAAGTGTGCTATGAATGGTGTCTTCGACTCTACTCTCCTGGAAACCATTGTACCTGTATTGTTGAGAAGTAGATGAACACCTATGATACCTAGAGACATGGCAACATTTATGGCAAGAAATTTGTTAGTCGAAAACCAAAATGAACCTGAGAATTGACTTGCAACATACCTATGTGACTGATCATGAAGGTCACAGAATTTCTGCCGAGAGGTTGAGAGATTGATTGCTAAAACTACACAAGGCATAGTCCAGGTTGTTAGGAGGCTAAATGACTACTAGAATTGTGCAATGCACAGTCAAACCTGGCCTATTGAGGATTGAAACTGCATAATGCGCAATTTCAGTCAATAGTGACATGCAACCAAAAAAAATGCATTGTGGAGTTTCTGGGGCCAATAGGACACTTCCTCCAAGAATTTCACAATGTAATCCAGGAGGTCAGTGCCTGGCTAGACTTGCATAATTTCTAGAGGGTGGGCAGAGTCTTCACTTCCGGCAATGCAAAGTCCTAGTTGGGTAAGGCACGGTCAGGGCCAAGGTAGCCCAGTCTAGCCAACAGGTGACTGAAAACATGACAAGTCTGAATGCATGGTGAGATGAGTGAAAACGAGAGTGAATGATCACTCATGCAAACAGTAAGTGAAAGATTCAGAAAATGTGAAAGCATGCATGTGTGTGAGGCGAGTTGCCGCAATGGCGACAGTCCATGCAAAACAGTGTCATGCATGCAACAACAGTGAGATGCAAACAGAAACTTAAACAGTGCTAGTATAAGATACTATGCATGAAAATGATAGCAAGTGCTCAATTAAATCAAGCAAACAACATTCATAAGAAGTGAAACACAAAAATCACTAGAAACCCAGCGTAAGTAATGAGCTGCTGAGCTGAATGTGCCGAGGACTTCTAGATGCTCCATCCTTGCCTCCTGCAACACTTCTTCAAGCTCCTGCTCCATTGCCCCTACTAATTCATGTAACTGATGATGCTCATTCTTCTCTGCTCAGTTAACACAAAGCGACCCCTCATAGGATTTTAGCTTTAGCTGAGATGTCAAAGGCGTGAACTCTTTATGCAAGAGCAGTAAGCTTGCGATCTCTGGACCAGTATACTCAATGTCTGTTGAAGCTTGTGTTGCATTTTTCCAAGAGAGATGTTGCTATCCACAAGGTCCCAATATTCAAGTTTCATTGTAGGCATGCGACCCAAGGATGCACTTTTCAATGGAATTCTGTCTTTTATCCCAAGATTCACCATCTCAACCTTATCTTTCATAAATCGCTTACCAGACCACAGGTTTCGGAGTGACATCCAGACCGATCCTACTATCTGTCTTGGAATTTGTGATACATCTCCCACCATTGGCGTTGGGTTCAGCATGGTGGCCTCGGCTGTCAACATTACCCTATCCTAAAGGTCCTACATCTATTTTCACAATGTTGCAACCACCGGGCTTATTCTCAATGCATCAAAGTTGGACAGGTTCATATCTATCGAATAGCACAATAAATTAAGTCTCAAGGTGCCATGGTTTGTTCAATGGATGACCAGCTATGATTTATAGGTCAACTGATATTCAAATTCAATCGTTTCCTCCTTTTCTGGTTCATTAATGTGATAATGGCGGGAGATCATTTCAAATCCAGTTCTGAATCTGTGTCTTAAATGCCTGCCATCCACTCCTCGTTGTCTCAGATTGACCCTCTTGTCACACGATCACTTTCCCACCTATCTGCGCAACAGCACAGCCCCTTCTGCACGACCCCGATTCCTGTGATAAACCCGCCCTACGTAGAACCCTATTTTCGTGCAGCTTTCCTGTAGACTCATTTATAGTCCCACACCTTCTTTCAACTACTTGGAGCACTGAGACTGTGCTTTGGTCAGTTAGTCAGACAGCTGGCCCACTCGTGTAGGGCTTCAGGCGACTACCATTTACTCTTCTTGGGAAGGGCTCTCCATTAAGCTTGCCAAGCTGGACCGTGCCTCCATCTGTGACCTCTTTGACTACATATGGTCCCAACAAATGCATTCAGAGTTTTCCAGGGAATTTCTCAAACTTGTTGTCAGACAACAATACTAAATCATTTACTTTGAACGTGCGCAAATTGGTATGGAGATCATGCCAAGCTTTCTCACGTTGTTTCTGTACCTGGTGATGGAATCTCGTTAGAAACCATTCTT
Organism: Pinus tabuliformis; assembly: GCA_031772625.1. Classification (NCBI taxonomy): domain Eukaryota; kingdom Viridiplantae; phylum Streptophyta; class Pinopsida; order Pinales; family Pinaceae; genus Pinus; species Pinus tabuliformis. The sequence goes on from CM062804.1 coordinate 1,426,155,067, forward strand.
CCTCAAGTTCTTCCAGTTGTGCGAGCCTCTGTTCCAAGGCTTCGCGGTCTACCATGCCTGTCATCACTGCTATTTGCAAACTGGGTACAATGTATTCCATTGGCATGACGACTTCTATACCGTAGACTAACCTGTAAGCTGTCTAACCCGTCAATTTCTTACATGTGGTTCTATATGCCCATAGCACGACAGGTATGTGCAAATCCCAATCGATTCGCTATGCGTTACATACTTTGTTCAATGCAGTCTCCAGAATCTTGCTGAATGTTTCTATGGTCCCGTTCACTTGTGGATGGTATGATATGCTTTTCTGATGATACACCTGGAATTCCTCAGTGAGTGCACTGATCGTTTCATTTAGGAAGTGTGTTCTGCAGTCACTCATTAGAATTTTCAGGCATACAAATCGTGTCAAGAAATTTTCGAATAAAAATTTTGCAACTATAGCGGCCGTGCAGTTCTTAACCAATTCTGCTTCCACCCATCGAGTCAAGTACTCTATCACAGTGATGATATAGTGTGCACCTGTCTTCCCTTGAGGTGTGATAGGCCCCACAAAGTCTATTGCCCATTTCTCGAATGGCTGCAGCGTCATCTGTGGATTGAGTGGCATCTCATCCCTTCGTGATGGTTCTCAGTCCCTTGACATACGTCACAGGCCCGATAGTACACTTTCGAGTCTTGATGTAGGGTTGGCCACCATAGTCTAGTGTGAAGAATCTTTTGTGTTGTCACTCGTCTGCCATAATTTCCTCTTGCAACCCCCCCATGTGCTTTTGTGAGGATCTATCCTTGTTCAAATTCAAATACATATCTTCGTAATATTTCTTCGTTTCCCATTTTGTAGAGGTGCCCCATGATAATAGAAAAATCCACCATGCGTACCACCAATTCTTTCTTCTGCTGAATTGAATATCCCTATGGCGTGGTCCCTGTGGTTAAGAAATGGATTATATCCTCGAAGCGGTTGTCCATGACACGCACTGCATAGAGTTATGCATTAGGTATTCCTTCCTCCAAATTTGTTGGCTCCTCACTGTTCTCAATTCACAATAGCTGATCTGGGCCTATGTTTAGGCCTCCTGGCTTTACGATGACCTCGAAGTCATATTCTTGAAACATTAACAGCCATCTACAAATGTGGCCCCCAAACACAAGCTTGTTCACCTAGTATTTCAACGCAGAATGGTCATTATACATCTTGAAGTTCCCACCGAGTAGATAGTGGCGGTATTTTTGGAGTGCGTATACCATCGCTAATCCCTCACACTCAGTAGTAGAGTATTTCTTTTTGGCTTTGGACAATCATCGACTTGCGAACGCGATCGGGTGATCAATGCCTTCCACTCCTTCCTGCGTGAGTACAGTGCCCAACATGATACATGATGCATCAACATGTACATGAAATTCGATGTCCCATTTTGGGAAAACCAAAATGGGAGTGGATGCCATTTTTTCCTTGACAATCTCCAGACTTTTCTTACAATCATCATTCCAACAATATATAGCGCCCATTTTCAACAACTGTTCCATTGGTGTCGTGATTTGTGCATAGATCTTAATAAACTTTCGATAGTAGCCAGTGTGCCCCAATGTGGTGCGGAGTTGTTTGACATTTCACAGCACTTCCAGGTTTAGTATCACAGCAATATTCGCAGGGTCCACCGTCGGGCCTTGTCTGCAGACCACATGGCCGAGAAAATTTCCAAATGGGATGAGGGAGGAGCACTTGTTAATATTTAGCACAATCTGGTGTCGTCGGCAAGTATCCAGCATCAACCATAAGCTCGCTATATGTTTCTTGACTAGCCCAAATACAGTCCAATCATTGAAATAAACCTCCAAAAAATTATGGATGAATTCCTTGAACGTGGCCACCACTACGTGCAAAAATATTGTTGGCGTGTTCTTCAACCCAAAGGGCATAATAGTGTACTGAAAACAACCCCATTCAGTTGCGAAGGTTGTCTAGCTCCTATCTTCCGATGCGATCTTGATTTGATGGTACCCTAAGAACCCATCCGTGAATGAGTAGGCTTCCTGTCCGCCAACATTCTCCAAGACTTCATCTGTAAATGGTGTCAGGAATGGATCGTGAACACAGAAATTGTTAATTTTTATTAGGTCCACGTAGATTCAAATTTCACGCTTCTGTTTTTTCTCCTACACTATCATAGGACTCACCTAGTCAAACTCTTCCACTGGTTCAATAATTCCTGTTGCAAGCATTTTGTCCAATTCTTTGTGGACCTTTTCCTTATAGTTTGGATTCAAATGGTAAGGATGCTGCTTAACTGGCTTCGTGTCTGGTTTGAAAGTTATCTTAATCATTCCTAGATCACCAAGGATCCCTTTTAACTCTGTGATTTTGTTCGGGAATAAGTCTTGATATTCGTGAAGTAACTCGACGACCTTATCCACCATGGCATCATCCCAATAGTCCCCAAGTGTTGTGTACTTCGGCTCCGCATATGTACCAATGTTTACCTATTTCATTTTCAATGGTGCAGTGATGTCAGAGTCCTTGATTGATGGTCCTCTAACTTCACAACTCCCTTCTGTTTCCAAAATATTAATATTTCAGGGGTCATCATCATCATCCTCCACTTGTATGTTGGAACATTCTAGGGCATTGTTGTTGGGAAAAGTATCCAATACGGAATGACCCTATCCCACTCTAAGGGTGATAGTACCTCAGCAACAACCGAATGCAAAGCTATTCAAGATTACTTCTTTATGAGATGTAAGAGAGGGGAGAAAGAGATCCACTAACCGTTGTCTTCCGCTAATGTTTGATCCAATCTTCTCTCCTTGCTGCTTGCTCCCAGCTCCTTGCTCTTTCACTGGCCCAGCTACACAAAGATCCTGCAAAAGCACAAGAAAGGGAAACTACAAGAAGCATACATCCATAATTGATTCAAGGATTAGAATAAATCAAATATACAAGCATCAATACGCCACAAAGACACATGCATATAGAAGAACCTCAAATGCTTTATTAATGGAAGAAGTAAAGTTCTGAGAGTGTTACAACCATAAGAGGCCCAATCCAGCAACACCTCCCAGCAGAAAGAAATCTCCTCTTCACCTCCTTCAAAGCAATCACCCAATAGTTCTATACTCAAACCAACATCACTTCCTTACATTCACCAGATTCCAGCCTCCCTAGACCTCATGAGAGAGCTCTATATATAGGAGCTTTGGAGAAAGGATGAGTCAGCTTGAGTTTGGCATGAAGCTGACTAGTGTCCTCTCCCACTTCATTTATACTTCAGTTCTTGAGTCCACTTGGAGTTTCTTGCTTCCACTTGGAGATCTAGATCCTCTTACTCATCACAAGGCGAATTCCCTGATCCAAGTGTCATTTTGGAAGCTTCCTGGGCATTTGACACCTTGCAAAATGACTGTGCCACTTGGCCAATCTCGCCCAACGCAGGTAGCCTTCATTAGATTTGACATTCAGCGCAGGTACAGAGTGGAGCAGTTGACATTCAGCGCAGATGCTCAGTGGAGCAGTTGACATGATCCAGAATTAGCTTGTTTTTGAGTGTTTTCAGGAGGAGAACTGATTTTTAGTGCTGTGGTTTGCTGACCTTGTTCCTCTAGGGGTAGGAACAACATGTTTAGGGACTTTGGATCCCTCGGATTATCGACATTTCATGCTTCATGCTGTAAGGCACAAAAATGTCTATAACAGTTGCCCCCTAAAGTATGAGGTTGTTTATCGGGTGAAATGCTTTATCAGGAGGATCCGAAGTTCATTCAATCGCTGAGAGGTGCCCTGTAATAAAATACAATACAATACATTATTTTTTCATTCTGCTTTCATGATCTAGCTGAGGCGGGCATTCCCATGCTCAGTTTTATAAATTCATTTTGGTACATAGAACAGACGATCGTCTGATGGTAGACTGATAATTCTCTGCTGAAATTATCATCCTTTGAGTAGGATGATCATCTACTGCAATGATGTACATATCAAATGTCTTTATATTTCCTGAATATATATCACAGCCCGGATGGATGAAACTAGATCCGGGGTCTTCAAACTCGTTCGATCTTCACTCTAAGTACAAGTCGATCCATGTGAGAATTGCGTTGAAGTCGAACATGGAAAGACATCGCTTGATTACCGGTCAATAATGTAAACCGTTAACAAGCGCGAGAGGAATCACCAATAATGACAATGACCCTCAAGGTACTGCAGTACAATTCACATGGTGTGAATAAAGGACTTGGCGTCGAACACCACGCAAAATCTTCTGGTCGAAGGTCATTGACGTATACCTGCCGCCGGAAGTGAGAAACTTGCCATTGAGGCATGCAAGCTTCAAAGTACTGAGGGGGTTGTTCCTAGATCAACTTCTTGGATAATGAGCTGAAGTTGACAAGAAGCGATCCGTCAAAGGAGGGCCTTAATGAATCCCGCATCAGTGACATGGAACGGAGCTAATGATTTTAGTGGAGATGAAAACAATCTGTGAAATATGATTCAGGGTGGCGATCATGGGTGGATGAAGGATAATGTATGGCAGTGGATGGGACACGGTTGACTCTTTCTGAACAACATCTCTTGAACATATAACGACACTGATGTGATGGATCGGTAGCATTACCCCAAATGCGGATGGTTTGGCGAGGACCATGGTGACGAGACCGGTGAATGAAAACAACCCAACCCGATGTGATACGGAGGACAAAGTGTCATGTTCAAGAGCGACTTGCTACCATTAAAGCGTTGAGGTTCTCCCAATTTTTCCCCAGTCATTTCTGACCAGTACCTCTTTATTTTTGTCAAGCTTGAGGAGGATAACATATGCTTGTTCTATAACCTGCCCTTCGGGCAAGCCCATCGCTATGTTTTAACGAGCTTAGCGATAGGGAAACTCGTTCTCATCTAAAGACAAGTTTGTCGCTATTTAATCATTTTAACGAGTCTAACGACAAGGAAAACTCGGTCCTTTTCAATTTTAGAGAGTCTGAAAAGGTACAGAAAGTTAACTCCATAATTCCTTTTTCGTCATCTAATCCCTTAAGTCTGAAAAAGTATAAAACAATACAGAAGGGATGAGTTTTCGATAACTTTAACGAGCCGAATAAAACAAGCGCTCGACCTTTTTGTGTAATAATCCCTCAGGTCCAAAAAGATCAAAATCTAGAGGAGGGATAGCTCTTCCGGTCACTTTAACGAGCTGGAAGGCCAAAACTCGGCAAACTTTTCATATTTTACGAGTCAGATGAAAAGAGCTCAAAGAAGACTCGTCTTTTGAGGAACGAGTGATAAACAGGGATAGCAGCAGATTCCAGGTACAAGTTGGAATTTTCCAATCACGGCAGTGTCACAAGGATGGCTAGGTGAAATCACTCTTCGCAGCTGTTCCTCAAAATAGGTAAACAATCATATGGAGGTGAACGATTGGCCAAATGGAATGGAGGTGGGGGGTGCAAATACGACCAAGGCTTTTTATGGCTAATAAATTTACGGTCACAATGGTTATTTACCGGGACTGGGTTCATTTTTTAAAGAGCTTGAATGCGCCAAAACATTGCTCAATGCTTATGTTTATTTTTTAACGAGCATGAATTCCGCGTTAAAACTGCTTGGATCTCGCTTTTCTATTTTTTAACGAGCATAAATTCCGTGGTAAAACTGCTCGATAATACCAGTCATAAGATAAGAAATGTCTCCTTTGAGATAGCTATTTTTTATGGAGCTTTATCTCACGAAGCTATGCTCCTCATATCCTTTCTTTATGCAAGTTTGGAAACAGCTAATCCTACGAGTTTAAAGGGTTAGACCTACAGGTTTAAAGGGAGGACCTAAAAATTTAAAAAATAAATAGTCATCCCTTGCTTGCACTCCAAAAGGTTGCATGCCCCCAGGTGTAAGGTATAATTTCAAGGCTGCCCCTACTTATCCGATAAAACATTTGTTTTAAAGGGTGAGGCTTGCCTCTTTCTGGTTACCCAAAGATTGTTTTGTTAACACCATCAAATGAAAACATCTCCTCGGCACTGTCTACCGAAGTAGACAATGGTGAATGACCCTGTTCCGTCAAACACATAACCTTGAAAAAAGAATCCTGTTCTAGAACAACCCCTCTTCCATCCACGGACGGGGTACGGACTAGTCATATTCTCCCGCGGAAATTCTACCTTCTACCCAAAGTTTCCTCTGCCCGAAGCAGACCAGGATGCATGCCCCCTGGGTTCTAGTCCCATCTTTCTGAATCACTCGCACTCATCGGGAAGGAGGACTGGGGGTGGAGACATTTCTTGGGTGAATAGACCATTGAGGGTTGGTATGTGACTATTTGCGATGCATGATCCCGGAAATGAAAGTTGGTCTACGAGCTTGACCATTCTTTCTTCGTGTGGAAAACACATTACTCTAAAGAGTGAGGAGACTATAGCTCCCATGCAATATATATAGTCTCGTCCAAGGAGTAGGTTATAATCCAAGGGTCCTTGAACGACCATCACGTTCATTTGAACGGTCTTCCCTTTCAATGTAATAGGCACATTGGGGAGGATCCCTAATGGTCGACTGGTTCCTTTATCAAAACCCGAGAGATTTCTTATCTCAGGCAAAAGCTCCGGGGAACCCAGTGCTTTCCAAGCAATAGAGGAAAGGATACTCACAGATGCCCCTTCATCAATGATAGTTCCAGCCATTACCATCCTGTAAATTTGGACGATGATTCTGAATTGTATACTAGCTAGTAACCGGGGTCTGCCTAGTTGGTTCCAATCAAAGGACACAACCAGGTTGCTTGGTGGTGGGACCGAATACATGGCCGGATATGACCCTGACGATGTTCCTTCCTGCGATAAAGGAATGGGCGCATTGCCCTGATGCTCATCAGAATCTGTGTTGATGAAAAGAATTTGGATGGTGTCATCCTTATTCTCTTCAATGAGGGTGTCATTTGAAGATGAATCTTCATTGACGGTGTCATTTGAAGATGAAACCTCTGAAGGCGGAACCGGGTCAACTGCCGTATCGACCTTTAGACTTTCGTCTGGTCTGGATTCAGTAGGTTCATTTTCAATGACTCACACTTCAGCTGACCACTTGAGTGGGGCAGCTGTATTTTCAACCAATGAAGGACTTGGCACGAGTTTTTTGTATCCAGGAGGAAGCATTACCGGTGAAACCGGACGATCTTCCAAAACTCTCTTTGCTTCATCTAAGAAGGGACAACGGTGGATGGCGTGATCGCCTTCACACAGTCTGCAGGGGGATCTTGCTCCCCCTCTTTGTTTTGAACCTTCACCTTCGCTGGTTGACGGTAAGCAATCAACATGGCTATCAGAGGTTGATGCCCCCGGATTGTGCAAACGAGGGGGCCAGTCCCTTAGTATCCGGGGAATACAGGGACAATCTCTATGGAAGTGGTCTCCTCTACATATGACACATGGCGATTTAGGCCCGGTCTGTGCTGTGTGTGGATTTTTGTCAGATGTCTTTTGCTTTCCCCCAGTCGCCTTAGGCTCCTTCTTCTTCTTCTCCTTCTTCTCCATGGGAGCCTGGCTTTTGCCGGCTCTACCTTGTGAAGATGAAGGATTAGAGGAAGAGTTATAGGAAGTAGAAGGCTGGTGGGCAGCTCTAGACTGATCTAACTGTTGACTCGACTGTTCAGGAACCATGGTGTTCTGAACTCAATTGGTTGAGAATAGCCAGATTGGCAGGCCAATTGTCAGTCCTGGAAGCGACAATGTGGCCATGTGGGGCGCACCAACTTCTCCCCAAGAGGAGAAAAGACTAGGATTTCCATCCTGTGGAATTCCTTGGTTGGGGCGTTCCATGTTCTCAACCTACAGATCAACGCGGGAATTGGAGGTGATTATGTTCCGTTTATAATAAATTTTATAACGACGCTTTAGACACAACTTGCTTTTTCACTTTTTAAGAGTCGAGAAAAAGCTAAAGATGACTCTAGTCTCCTTCGATGTTTTAACGAGCCCGAAGTGACAAATGCTCGGATGGACTTTTTCAGTTATAGAGTTTGAAAAAGGCCAAAAGAAACTGCTCTGGAGTTCTAGGCAAAGGGTGTGCCAAACTTTTCACAAAACCACAGAATACGTTTTACGGTACGAGTGGTCGATCTTCGTGAATGCTATGTTCACTGCATTGCGATCAGTAGGGCGGCCGACACGGTTTCCTATTGGATAAAGGCTTTGTTCCTATAGGGGTCTCCCAATATATACGCGACGGTACGTGGGAGCACAAGTCCGTATTGATACTTATCGCTTCACCGTGGAGGAATCACCCAACCACTCAATGCTAAGATATCACGTTTAACGACGCCGGAACACGTCTCTAGCTTAGACCTCTATGTGTTTGCGTTATGTTTCAATGCGTTGTTATGTAAATTCAATTTATTTTAAGTTTAATCTTGTTTAGCAGTTTGCCTTTATGGATCACCATGAGATGTATGATAACACTCCTAAATGCAGTCTAAGATGATAAGCAAGCTTTTCAATCTTTCAACTTTGAAAATCTTTAACTACTGAGGGAAAAGAAAGATAACATATTTTCACACAGATCATAGAGCACACACTAATGCACTTTTTCCTAAATCAACATGCAAACTGTCATAATGCACATGCACAATGCAAGTATTTCTTTTCCCTTTCTTAATGTTTGTGCGACACAAAAAGAAAGCTGTTGTATAACTTTGAATTCAATTTCAAGTGAAAGCAAACAAGCTTGTCCAAAATCAAAAGACACCTTAAGATTTACTTGTTTCGACACTAGAAATATATAAATTCAAACCATATGACGAAAGCAAAAGCTCAACCAGCTATGGACAGCAAACAAACTAACTCTTAAGATCAAAACGACACTTTATCACAGGTCTAGATCTAAGAGGCCACAGCAAGACTAGTTCACTTTCGTTATGGGAAATTGTAAATGATACAAGAAATACACAAAGAACAAGCAAAGTTTCTTTATACAACCGAGGCGGAATAGTGGCAAGGAAAGTTGGTTTCAGATAGGCACATTGACTGGTAACAGGCAGCAAAAACAAGGGTGAAAACAGGGCAAGAAACAGCAGGAAACCCCAGTAGCACAAGGCAAGACTGGTCCAGCGCAGGTGGGACACTGTCTGTTTGACCTTCAGCGCAGGTAGCCCCTTCGGGAACTGCGCTGAAATGCAGACAGCCTTCACAGCAGTTGCACTGAAGAACGAAACTTTCGTTTCTCTTGGTTTCCAGGTCACAGATTGCTCAAAAATTCACATTTTTTGGCCAAATCAGAAGCTATCAGTCAAGTACACACTAAGGGATGACAAGGAGGATGAAAAGCTATCACTAAGAGCTTATTAGAGTCCTTGTGGATCAGCTCTTCAAATCATAAACTTGCTCAGAAACTGAGCTAGAGTAGCTGCCCTCTACTTTGCATTTGGAAGATCCAAATGCAGTTCGATTCGGTACTCCCTTTGTTTATGAAATGAATAGCAAAAAAACACAAACAACCAACAAGATACGATCCCCAGCGGAGTCGCCAATTTGTTGTTGGGAAAAGTATCCAATACGGAATGACCCTATCCCACTCTAAGGGTGATAGTACCTCAGCAACAACCGAATGCAAAGCTATTCAAGATTACTTCTTTATGAGATGTAAGAGAGGGGAGAAAGAGATCCACTAACCGTTGTCTTCCGCTAATGTTTGATCCAATCTTCTCTCCTTGCTACTTGCTCCCAGCTCCTTGCTCTTTCACTAGCCCAGCTACACAAAGATCCTGCAAAAGCACAAGAAAGGGAAACTACAAGAAGCATACATCCATAATTGATTCAAGGATTAGAATAAATCAAATATACAAGCATCAATACGCCACAAAGACACATGCATATAGAAGAACCTCAAATGCTTTATTAATGGAAGAAGTAAAGTTCTGAGAGTGTTACAACCATAAGAGGCCCAATCCAGCAACACCTCCCAGCAGAAAGAAATCTCCTCTTCACCTCCTTCAAAGCAATCACCCAATAGTTCTATACTCAAACCAACAGCACTTCCTTACATTCACCAGATTCCAGCCTCCCTAGACCTCATGAGAGAGCTCTATATATAGGAGCTTTGGAGAAAGGATGAGTCAGCTTGAGTTTGGCATGAAGCTGACTAGTGTCCTCTCCCACTTCAGTTATACTTCAGTTCTTGAGTTGACTTGGAGTTTCTTGCTTCCACTTGGAGATCTAGATCCTCTTACTCATCACAAGTCGAATTCCCTGATCCAAGTGTCATTTTGGAAGCTTCCTGGGCATTTGACACCTTGCAGAATGACTGTGCCACTTGGCCAATCTCGCCCAGCGCAGGTAGCCTTCATTAGATTTGACATTCAGCGCAGGTACAGAGTGGAGCAGTTGACATTCAGCGCAGATGCTCAGTGGAGCAGTTGACATGATCCAGAATTAGCTTGTTTTTGAGTGTTTTCAGGAGGAGAACTGATTTTTAGTGCTGTGGTTTGCTGACCTTGTTCCTCTAGGGGTAGGAACAACATGTTTAGGGACTTTGGATCCCTCGGATTATCGACATTTCATGCTTCATGCTGTAAGGCACAAAAATGTCTATAACAGGCATGGCTTAACTGAGGTGACCATACTGGTTGAACTATTTCTCATGGTTCCTGTGGTATTTTGAAAATGATGGCTTTCATAGCTTGCAGCGCATCATCAATAGTATCCGCCCATAGGTCTTCAAATGAGAACGTTAACAAAAATCCCTTGTGCAAGATATCCCATTCACTCGTACCATGTCGGATTTCTATCTCGGTATACCAATTTCTTGGGATGACATCCAGGGTATCATAAAATAAGTGTACCCATTCAGGCTGGGGCTCTTCGCCATAGGCTTTGGTTCGTTTTGTGAGGTGAGTGCACAGGTCATCGCATCCAGAGTATTTCTCAGTTATTCATAGTTCTGACTTCCCAAACCTTAGTTGCATCATCCTTTTGTAGTCATGCCAGTTTTCAAGGTTTCCTTCATGTGTTCCCCACCAATGTGCAGGTGTTGCACGTAGCGCCCACTTCAATGCATCGAACCTCTGGTGCTCTGGTACTACACTCTCAAACTTCTTCAAGAATTCATCCACCATTGTCAATCCATCATATGTGGGTAGATCTCAAGACTGGGTAGTTACGCAACGCAGTGAGTTGTTCATCATATTACAATTTAGCGTCATCACTTCACTCCACCGATTGTGCCAACGTTCATATTCTTCATCTGAATCCGAAGGGCAGGAACCTGTGTGCTCCCACGCGACCCTTCCACCTGCAGTCGGATTTAGCCAATCCTGGTTTCGTGCAGTTATCTTGTATATACAATCTAGCTCCTCGTCATCTCCATTGTCATGCACGGGTTCAGTGTAGTGCTCTCCTTCAGTTGGATCCAGTGGAACTACTATGCGTATGGACTTTTTCTCGAATATCATCCTCTGTTTTTTTAGGTTGATGACTCCATTCATATCTGTGGCCCACTCTATTCCTAACAACGCAGGGTAAGGGTTACTGTCATCTACAATCTCTATTACCTCGAAGTCCATCTGCGTGTTCGCACCTTCGATATCCATTGTTACCCCTTGCAATCTCCCCATGGGCAAGATCTTTTTTTGGTTCGCCATCTGTAATTGAATAGGATACCATTGTAACACGGGCTTGCCCATGCGTTCCCAAGTCTTCTTTCGTAACACATTCGCATCCGAACCCAGGTCTAGGATTACCTGTCCATCTCATATTCACCAGTTTACACTATCAACAACATTTCCCGCCCCGTGCACAAAAAATGCTTCCCCATTTTTCAAACTACACTCGTTTGCCCGATCTTGCACATCTAGCAATTAACTCTTGTAGTTCTTTAACTACCTTATTGTCACGCAACAGTTTCATACATGTCTCTAAAAAGGTAGTTAGAATAGAAGGATCCCGGCCCATCTTTGGTTGATCCTTACTACCTAAAGTAGAGACCTCCATGAATCTCTTCTTAGCTTCCATAAATGTTTCCTTTGCGCGTTCCAAGTCAAACTTTGGTTCCTTTGTAGGAGCCTTACGAACCCAGGTATCTTCCTCAGGCTTCTTCCCTTTATCTTCCCCTATGGTTGCACCACTTCTAAGCATCATGTTTATGTTGGGGCCTTCTTCGCGCAGTTCGGACCTCATCATTTGGATATTTTGAGTTGGAGTGGGCTGTAATACCCCCTTCTCATGCATTTCTGTGATCAGCATCGAACAATCTACCATTTCATGATCAAGCTGCTCACAGTACGGGCAAGATATTGTCGTTGGGTTGGTATAATCACAAGCATAGTGCCCGAGTCCCCCGCAATTGTAACAGATTAGCTGTCTGCAGCCCCTTCCTGGCCCGATTCTTCCTCATCCTCAACCTCGCCCTTGAAATCCACCCCGCGCTATTGTTGCAGCTGGATCGAAGCCTCGCGTTTCTATCTGCATTTGATAAGTTGGGGTCCTATCCATCATTAGCTCCTAACTCTGACATGTCCGCTCATCGTGGCCCACTGATCTATAGAAATTACAATATAGTTGTTTTGGAGTCTGGGTATACTTCTACAACAGGTGACAGTTATCTCTCATGTGCTTTCCTCCTGTTATCACTCAGGTTGTCCCTAAAGCTCCTTAAAGGGATGCGGCCGAGGTAACCACAAACCAATCTTTGGACTGCAGGTCCTAGCTTACCTGCAGTCAGAGAGGGCTCTCTCTTTATGATTTAGCTTTGTTGAAGATGATATTAGGCTAGTTATTGAGTTCAAGGGGTTTTGTTTATGTTTGGTGGGAAGGAGGATGTTTTCAAGTAGAGAGGCAATGCATAGTGTGGTAAATTTCAAACCATTGGGCATGGAGTCATGGAGTAGGACTGCTGATGCGTTTTCTTGGTCACAAGAGGAATGAGGAGCAAGGTAGCTGCTTGTGAAACAACACTTAAGTTTAAAAGGATAGAATGAGGGCTAAGGAATGAGAGGCAACAAAGAATCTCTCACTCAGGTTAGCAGAGGGAAGATGAATGAGCTCTATCTAGGAGCAGCTAAGAATTCTTAAACCAAAGTCATTCATATGTGAAATAGATCAAACATGAGCCATAAAGGAATTCATATTTATGCCTAAATCAAGAGGAAAACATTAAGAAGCCACAGAAACTGACCATAGAGTGCAGCTAAGCAAATTCTAGACCAATCTTTTGTTCTGTGACTTGAGCATGTATGAAATTGAAATAACAGAGGTAAGAAACACTTATTGATCCATATAGCAGCACATGAATTCCATCATTCACTCTTCAACCATTGAAAACACTTCAAACAGTCCATCCTCCAAGCTTTAAGCAGTCTTTGATTAAAGAAATCATATCAGATACAGAGCGAGTCTCTAGAGGAGTCATACAACCAACCAACCCTTAAAACAGTGTAGAGGGTGGTATATATAGAGGAAATGTCTACAAAATATCTATCAAAATAGATCAAAAAAGATCTGTGCAATAACTGCTTCTAATGGTAAGTTCTGCTGGAAT